>OZ018326.1:80379090-80716590 GCA_963969495.1 Ceratothoa steindachneri | reverse complement strand
CCAAGATTCCCCTATATCTGGTAATTTCAGAGATGGGCTTTTAAAACTATACTTTTAAAAGAAAACTCTTATTTATTTAAAAAAAAATTCTTTCTCCTAATTAACCCCCAAATGGTTTTGATAAAAAAAATATCAATAGGAAGTTTCTACACCACTAAATATCCTATCTCATTGAACTTATGCAGTGATGCTGTTTATTCATTTAAATGTCCCAGTTGTACTGGCTCATCTTACATTGGCAGCGCTGTTAAATCTCCTGGAGCTAGGTTCTCTGCTCATATGAAAAGTAGTTAGCGCACAGGAAAAATATTGAGTAGAAAGAATTCTTTCGTTAGGGAACACGCCATGAATTGTAAGACTGATATTTCTATTGCTAATTTTAAAGTACTAGCCTCTATGTACCAACAAAGTTCAATGCCTAAGAACGCTTGAAACGATATATAAAACACTACAAGCCTACTCTCAATGTAAATTTTAGTGCATTACAGTTATTAATTACATAAATTTTAACTACTGTTGGTTAGTTGGTTGTATCACTTCCATTCCTTCTCTCTTAAGCGCCACTTTTTCGAACCTAAGACCATAAATATTATCTCTCTAGTCTAAATCCATCATTCACTCCCTAGGATGGATCCTCTTCAGTAAGTACTAAAGGCATCCCGTTTTTTACTGTTCAAAAATTAATTTGATTTTGTTAAAGCTTTTTTGATCTCACATTTTTTAATACATTTTTAAAGTTTTAAAACTTATTCTTTGTTATCAATTAAAAAAAAACCCAGTTGTTTATTTTGCATAAAGATTTTATCTAATTAGTTTTTTTTAGTCATTTTCAAAGCAATTTAATGAACACTGCTTTTACGTAATTTCCTTTTATGTATCAATTTTAACTATCTGGTATTTCAAGCAAATTAAAAAATTATTCTCTTTTGTCAATTTAGAAAAAAATCCAGTTGTTTATTTTGCTTATAAATTTTACATTAATATACATAATACCATTATCTAGACTTAAGAAAGACAAAATATCCATTGACGGCACCAACTACAGTTATGCGACGGAAGGAAGTGTACTAGGGTTACACATTAGCACAAGAGGCTACCACGCTCATGCGAAGGCAAGGATAGCCAAAGGCAGAGGTGGTCTAAGGATAATGTACACCCTAGGAAGAATTAATAAAAAACGACAAAGAACAGTGTACAAAGCCTTTGTTGAATCGGTCCTAGTTTACCCCCTGATCCCGTTGCACACTATCCCGAAGTCAAATAAGAAGAAACTTCAGAGAATCCAAAATAAAGCAAGCTACGTAATAACCAAAACTAGAAGAGCAGAAAGAAAACGCACAAGAGACTTAATCGACATAACAGATATTGACTGAATTAACCTTGTAGGGTAATCGTTACTCTCCCGTTCTCTCCCAGTTGAGACACGGGACGGTGACCGCAAAAACATCCGGGCCCGGCACCGTGGGTCAAACTCGTAACCACAGCCCCTTGCCATTCGTCTCTATGAAAAGCCGAACGGTTTTAAACTGCAAGATCTCCCCTACGAGAGTATATTCAATTTCACCTCAAGTAAGAAATTGGAGACGCGTTTCTCTCAAGCTCGAAGGCCAGCGGGAGCCGAGGTAAGACTTGCTGAGAAAAACCGTTGGAATAAGAACCCTCCTGCGGCCCGTCCACAAGCCCCCCCCTCTCCTACCCTTACCCCAGTGTGGTGACGAGGTATAAATAGCAAACACTTGGGAAGAACGTGGTAGAATACGTGAGTTGCCAGGCTACGAAGTCCCCGGCGATAGAGGCCGGGCTACCAAGACTGGACAGGTAGAATACGTGAGTCGCCAGGCAACGAAGTCCCCTGAAAGAGAGGCAGGGCTACCAAGGGGGATAAGAAGCAGCTCATCCTCGAGCTAGTCCCTGGTTATCAAACCGAACGTTAATCTAACTTGTTCAAGTTCAACTTACTCTCGTCAGAGAGACTCCTCATCCTGGTGAATCCTAAAGTCCAGGGATATTCCTCGTCCTTGAGGAATTACGAAAAGAAGAAGAAAAAGGCCCTCCCCTCGAGCCCGTTACCCGGTGGGCACACCAAACTCTAAGTTAACTTCGTTGAGAAACCAAGTTCAACTGATTCTCGTCAAAGAAACCCTTCCCCATCCACTATCCGGGTAGATCATAAAGCCCAGAGATAGTCCTCGACCATTAGGAATTATGTAACGAAGGGAAAAATAGCTCCCCCTCCAGCCCGTTACCCGGTGGTCACACCGAACTCTTAGTTAAGTTGGTTTAAAAATCAAGTTCCACTTACTCTCGCTAGAGAGACCCCGCCTACCCTGGTGCCTCCTAAAGCACCGTAATTGTTCTCGCCCTTGAAGACCCCCCCCCATTGAATAACAAGTGGACCCCCATCTGCTACACTCGCCAAAGTACCCTGTGAATGCCAACTCATCCAGTCCACCTCCAACAATCTGGTCGAAGCACGCGTCAAATGACTCACCAGATTCCTGTGGTGTCTGGGCTCATTGAGTTCAAGGTCAAACTCAAACCCGCCGCCAGAGCAACCAAGGTATTTAAACCCAGTAGAGACAATTAGCCTATTTCTTGTATATTGAAGTTAGCATCAAATTAGCCAATATTAGAGGTCCAAGTTAATTGAAGTAATTATTGTGTATTTTAAATTCATAGTATTTCTGTGGTTCCTGTTTTTTTTGTGTAGTAAATTGTTAAATTTAAAATATATGTTTATTTTCGGGATAATTCCTGTGCGTTCTCTATATCCTTACGTGTTTGAAGCGGCTCTTCCTTAAAAACAACAAAATTCGCACTCTTAGATCAAAGCATACTTCAACAAAAGAAGTATATATCACGACCAAAAGGTATTCTACGACAAACCTGACCCTGGAAAACAGGGCGAAGAAAATATGACAGAAAGTTGAACGAAAACATCCGCAGATATTTAGAGATCTGAGGATTCAAAATGAAAACTCAACTAAGAGGTTCCCAATCCGTAGGATCCACCTACGGTGGCAGAACTACCAATATATACATGAAATCATAATCCGAAACAAAAAATGAATTAAGACAAGTATACCCAAACATTAGACCCAAAATACAAAGGCATAAAAGCCCTAAATAAACAATAAAGAATAATAAACAAAGAAAACATGAATTAGAAGCAACATACAGAGGCCCAATTATATATATATATATATATATATATATATATATATATATATATATATATATATATATATATATATATATATATATATATATATTCGTATACATTTATATAAATTTATGAAATAGAACCTACGTACCTGTAAAAGGTCCAACTTAGCAGAACTTTTACAAAATATAGAAGACAGAATAATTAAAATAACTCAAGAAAGAACAGCTAAACTCCTGGCATATATTTATCACTCATCATACGTACTCACATCCAACTCCCCAAGAAACAAACAAAAACCCCACCTCTCATGCTATCCTTCTATCGCCCCTTCTTCTCTCACCTATATATCTAAGTATTTGTCGCTCCCATCTAGTTCTCTGGCAAAGGAAAATGGAAGTTTGGAAACGTGCTTCTTCCACAGCTGTGGACTTTAATAATATATATATATATATATATATATATTGTCGCGGTATGACATTACATTATATCAATACCATATTATATCTAGGAGGGAGGGACCAATAACTTGAAAGTGAGAGAGTGCAACGAGGTCAGGTAAATTATGGACAATGGCAAAGCTCAAGGTTATTTAAAGGAATATGTAAAAAATATAATTTTATTTACGCAAAAATAATGAGAGAATTGATGGGCAAAATTACCTCAGAGAATTAACGGGCAAAATCACATCAGTAAATGATAGGGGGAATTGTAGTGATTAATCAGGCTATGATGTTAGAACTTAAGGTATTCACGGAGGAGACTATTCAAATGGGGGGGGGGATTAACTCAATTGGGTTACTAAAAGGGGAAGAGGAGTTGGCTTACGGATGTCTTCTGCACTTGAGTTGAGGTCGCTCGGACTTCAAAGCGGGAGGTGGGAGTGATGACGGTTCTCCAAAAACAAGGGGGGGGGGGTAACTTCCGGTCCAGGGGAGAGTATTTCGGCTACCCGAAATGAGGAGGGCTTTGACAGAGTTGATGAAAGAAGTCGGGAAAATTACTTGGGGCGATCGTTCAGTGGAATTACCTCCTGGCTGGGGCTAATTCCAAATACACAAAATAGTCCAGCTGTCACTTTGCCTTGTTGCTAGCACTTGACTTGGAACCATGGGGAAATCTTCTGTGTTTTGGGCGAGACTTCTCAACTCTGTGTCTCTTCCAGGGAGTCGAGCGTTATATATGTCCGAGGCTCTCCCCGGAGTTGGGGGTTAGCGGGAAACAACTCTACTCTCGAAGGGCCTCGAAACTTCTTGCAGAGCTATTTTAGCCCGCATAAAGGTGAATCGTGGGGGACTCGATTCGAGGCTACCGCTTGTGGAATGAGGGGATGGGGGGTAGGCTTACCACTTTAGGCCTAGCCGGGCCTTCTGCTGCACATGGGAGTTCCTTTTTGCTAAAGATCTTCCAACTGGGGATTCCCTCATATATATATACATATATATATATATATATATATATATATATATATATATATATATATATATATATGTATATATATATATATATATATATATATATATATATATATATATATATATATATATAGAGAGAGAGAGAGAGAGAGAGAGAGAGAGAGAGAGAGAGAGAGAGAGATTCAGGATTCCTTGAAGTCGACAGCAACGACTGCATTGTTTACTTTCGGCTGCAGCTTTCTTATAGCTTTGACTATAGTCTCAACAGATGGCTCTAGGCGAGGAAAATTTATCGCAAGAGGCATAACTTTATTTGCTTAGACGTCTTTCGATCTAACAGTAGGTCATCTTTCGGAGCAGTATGGTGAACGTGATATTACAGGAAAATATATTAAATATGCTTGAACATTACCGTAACAAAACGGACCAATTAACTAACTCGAAAAATACATGGATAGATTTATGTTTAAAAATATTTTGAACATTATTGTAAGGAAACGGACTAATCAACTAACATGGAACTACATGGATATGTTTAGAAGATATGTTCGAGAACAAAAAATTAATGTTGGGTATTAACAAAAGGAGGAAAAGGTTTAAGGGAATTCTGGTGGCGAGTCGTTGGTAGGATTCTCTCTGGGTGGAGTTGTGTATTGATTGAAGGTCTGCGTTGGCAGATCATAACTGCCTCGGCCATTCGGAGTCTTCGGCAGTCAGGATCATTGAAGATAACATAACATAACATAACATAATTTCACGGATGACAAAAGCCACAAGGGCCTATCAAAGGTCATCCTCATCTGTCAAAACCCACCCACAAAATGCATCCATAGGATTGTGTCAGATCATGCATCTACAATATACAATATAAACAATCCAGAGGTTCGTGTCCGATAATGCACCTACAATTACAATTCGAACCATACACAGGAATGTGTCAAAAACAAAAAGCATCATCATCAAGACTCGTCAAAATCCAAATCAACCATGATATAAAATAATAAATAACTGCATCCACAAGAATGAGTCCAGATTACCCCCTAAAGTTAACCCTCCCTCTCCATATAATCATCTAATCTACGTTTGAATACATTCAAGTTTGGACTGCCTACCGTCTCAGATGGCAAACTATTCCAGTAATCTATCACTTTATTAGTGAAAAAATATTTTCTAACATCCAGCCTGCAACTCTGTTTTTTTATTTTTTAAGTGGTGACCCCTAGTCCTATTATTGCCTCTCAACTCAAATGACTTGCTAAAATCCAACTTATCCATCCCAGAACAGATTTTAAAAAGCTCAATCATATCTCCCCTCACACATCTTCTCTCAAATGAGAACATATTTAGTACCTTCAGTCTATCTTCATATTTAAGGTGCTTCAGGGAAGGTATTATTTTTGTTGCCCTCCTTTGTACTGACTCTAGCAGGTTGATGTCATGTCTAAAATGTGGTGACCATGCTTGTATACAGTACTCTAAATGTGGCCTAACATACGAGTTGTAGAGTTTAAGAATAACCTCTCTACTCTAGTAGCTAACATTCCTCTTAATGTATTCTAGCCCCCTATTTGCTCTATTTTTTGCTCTGATTTGAAAACTTCAGTGTTTTGGGTGAGCGTTTCTCTTGGAATTGACGTATGATGCGTTACCTCATGTCGCTTGATAGCCCCGTCCTGGAGATGCATCTTCCTGGAGGTTGTAGAAGACATCCCTATATATTTAGAGTTGCGGTGAACGCAGTCACCGACATTGCTCGAGTATTAATACAATAGGTTAGCCTCTTGTAGGGGGCTCGTCGCGGGGAGACAACTGCTCTTCATTATTAAAGAGAACAAATAAGGAAGTCTTTGGACTTTCGCAAACAAAGGGTGGAACAGGAGTTCCAAACAGAGAACAAAAGTAGGTTCTTAAAGCTCCATCTTAGGGGTGACGAGAGGAAAAAGCAATATAAAGCAACGAAGGGCAAGGGATGGTGGGGAGCCGGAGATGAGCGAGGTACGAGCGCAAAACGACGATGGAATGGCTCTGCGCTGGTCGGATACCTCCTTAAGTAGCCAAGGCTATTTCGGAGGATCCGCCGGCTATATGTCGTTCCTGGAAGGTCCGCGAAGCGCCCCCAGCAGGATTGCGCATGCTCCGCACGTAGGTTAGCTTCTCACGCTGGTCCGAAAGGCCTTGGTAACTGCGATGAGGGAAGATTCTTGAAGAGAAGGAAGGAGCGAGGAGGGGATCTTGCCACGGGAGCTATTCTAGATAGCGGGGATGTTATCCGAGTAAATGCGTCCCTTAAGCCAGGAGGAGAACCACCGACTCGAGTTAAAATACGTTTGAGTCCCAGAGTAGCAGTCCCAGGCAAGTGCCAAAGGTCCAGAAACCAAGCCCATACCCCAGAGGGACGCATCCACGGATATCTTGTAGGATGATGCGTGAAGAAGAGGTGTGGCCGAGGGTTGTCTAGTTGCTAGAAGCAGAGCTGGCACCACACGAATGGAAGGCGGAGGACCGGGGCCAAGAAGTTCAGAAGACCGGCGAGGCGAAGCCAGCACCTGCTGGGGACTGGGAGGGAAGCGACGTGGAGGAGGGCGTGGGTAGTCTTTTTTAAGGGGAGCGTTGATGCGCGCCTTGATGTGTTCCAGATCAATGTCGACGCCCAGGTAGGTTAAACGTTTACAGGGGGCGAGAACGCACTTCTCTAGATTGAGGTTGATGGACCTGGAGTGTGCCATGGACAGGAACTTCCTAAGTGCTGGCTTATGGTCCACGCCAGGATGTCGTCAAGGTAGGTGTGGACCGTCACCCCGGCCAAGCGAGCCCATTGATTCACCACTGATGAGAGGGCCATCTGCATGATGAATGGAGCTCCGGAGAACCCCATTGAGAGACACTTTAACAGGAAGCGGCGGCCATCGAAGATAAACCTACAGTGGTGGTGGGAGGAGGGGTGAAGGCGGATGTGATAAAAAGCATCCTTAAAATCCAGCTTGATGGGGAAGTCTTCTCTGGATGAACTGGCGAAGACTTTACGGTTGGAGGGAAGCCTGAAGGAGGGAGGGGAGTAGGCCTCCGACGCCGCCGACATGTCATATAATATGCTGACGGAGCCGTTGGGCTTTGACACGCGGGCCTTGGTCATCTGGCTCTCTTCGACGATGTGACAGGACAGGAGCTGATCGACGAGGGAAACCAGCAAGCTGGAGGAGGGGCGCCAGTGGCGATTGTCGCGACGGAGGAAGATCTTGACACCTTTCCCACGGTTGGCCCCACGGTTGGCCCCACGGTTGGCCCCACGGTTGGGATTCACGGAGTTAAAGGACCCTGGGGGCCTGACGTCAACACGAGCGTCTGGGCTGAGGGGGCCTGTATTCGGGAGAGAGGGTCGAGGCCCGGGCAAACCCATTCCTGGTCCGCGTTGCCCTCCTGGTGTTGGTTTTCATGGTTGTCGTCCCGATTATTCCGGTTGCGATGGTCGTCGTCGTTGGTAGGGACGACGTCAGGGGGTTCGCTAAAGATGTCCCAGAGGACGTCCCCGTGTTCCGACGGGGGATAGGAGGAGTAGGAAGAGGAGGGCGCAGGAGGGGGCAGGACGTGAAGGACTGTGGCTACGGCGAGGCCGAGTTGGGGAAGGACGGTGGTGTTCAGGGCCCCGAGTTCTGTAGCGACATCCTCGAAGAAGTCGCGGAGAGGAGAGGAAGGCCGTGGAGGGACGGGTTCTGAGAGATCGCTGAGCTGGATGTCTGGGTCGAGGAAATGAATGAATAGTGCCGAAAATAAATGCTGCAAAGCCCAAACGGACTAGCCCGCAGCCAAATTCAAGAATGAGTAATTTGTATGAGTGTTCTCAATAAAAATAAAGACATCTGGGGAATATAAAAAAATATAGCTATGAAATTAAGATCAATAGGATGAAAGTACAGGAATTTAAAACCATTAAGGGGTGTAAAGAGATATAAAAATAAACTATTGAGAACTCGACAAAGGATAAAAACATAGACTATAGATGGATAAACAATAGATACAAGAACAGAGAATACAAAATCATGAAACAATATATTAAATTATGGATAAAAGATTAGATTCTTCTAAAAATTTCAAAATTCTATTCACATTAAAAGAGACATGAGTCTCAGAAAAGATGCCCCGCAGAACCTGTTGGGGGCCACCTGCCCAGTAATGAAAGGGAAGACCCTTCTCCCAGGATTTGTCAAAAGGGGACACTCGGTAAAGATGTGAAGGATGGACAGCTGCACCCCGCACATGATGCATAAAGGTGGGGGCTGCCCATGAGTGAGGCGGCAATGACCTATCCTTAGTCCGCACAAGATAACCTCCAGTCTACGTGGTCTCATGGTACGTGGCCATGGGAGGACTGAAGGTTTTATGGAATGGAGCTTGGTGGGAGGAAGCTCATCCCACATCTTCTGCTATAAGCCGACTACATATTCGGTGATGAGGGGATAGACATTACGAAGTGGGACTGGGGCTGATGGGGGTGTCCACAATGATGCCGCCTCCTGGGATGCCCACGTGACTGGGCATCCAGCAAAAAGAAATCTTATGAATAGGAGAAAGATAAAAAAGCCACCGCTGGATCTTGGAAACCAGCGAATGGCTAGGACCAAAAGCCCTCAGTGCCTCCAGAGAACTAAGGGAGTCAGAGAAAATCGTAAGACAACCAGATTGCATAGGAGCAATAACAAATAGTGCAGCACGAATGGTAACAAGTTCTGCTGTGAAAACAGAAGCTGCACTTGGTAGGCGAACCAATGCGGTCTGAGATGGGAAGACAGCAGCAGCTCCAACTCCGTCCGATGACTTGGACCCGTCGGTGAACACAAAAGTGCTAGGCCGATGGTGGGAGGAGTGTTGATCATACATGGTTCTCAAGGCAACAGGCAAGAACTGATCCTTGAGCTTACCAGTAAGCCCCTTGCATACCACTACAGGTGGTATGAGCCATGGGAGAATCTTTGGTAATGAAAACGGAATAACAGAAAACTCCCTTAGACGTCCTGTGTGCTCGGCCATGCGCAGAGTAAAGGGGCGAACCAGGGATGGAAATCTATCATATGAGGCCACTGTTCGCAAATTGAACGTGAATTCATATACTGGCGACCATGGTAATTGCTCAAGTCTAAAAAGATATTTGAGATTAGGCTTGAGCCTGTGAAAAGGAAGAGGAAGAGCCCCGTTCTCTGCATAGAGACTCCACACAGGAGAGGACTTGAAGGCTCCAGAAGCCGGGCGCACACCCTGGTTACTCACAGTATTTAATTTTTCAAGGATGGCCGGCGAGGCAGAGTAGTACACCTGTGACCCATAGTCCAGCTTTGACTGGACCAATGCTGAATATAGAAGCCACAGAGTGCGTCGATCACTTCCCCAAGAAGTGTGTGACACTAATTTCATTATGTCCATTCTCTTCAGACAAGACCTTTTCAAAGCGTCTAAATGAGGCCTCCAAGAAAGCCTCGAATCAAAGATCACCCGTAGAAATCTGAAATGGGGCTCAAAGGTGATAGTTACACTATAGAGTTACAAATGAGGAGGGTACCATGTCACCGATCTATGATTGTAAAAGTGGACAACCTTGGTCTTTACTGCGGAAAAGCGGAAGCCCTTGGTAGAAGCATTATCAGCTACGGTATTTATAACCCGCTGTAGCTTAAGTATGACAAATGGAAGTCTAGGCGATGAACAGATAAGTGCTAAGTCATCCACATATAGAGTTGAGGAAATCTCTCAGCTGGAAGATTTGCGATAATGCTATTGATAGCCACAGAGAAGCAGGTGACACTGAGGACACCTTCCTGTGGCACACCCTCAACTTGCTCTACGGGGTCTGATAGGGCATTTCCAACTTTTACACGTAGTGTGCGCCACATGAGGAATTGCTCGACAAACCTGGGAAGAAATCCCCACCGGCCCCAATCATGGAGTTGCTAAAGGATACCACGCCTCCAAGTGGTATCATATGCTTTCTCAATATCAAAGAAAACAGCAACAGAATGCTGCCTCTTTGAAAAAATATCTCTTATATAAGACTCCATTCTAACAAGCAGGTCGATGGTACTCTGTTTTTTAGGAACCTTGATTTAGAGGGAGATATAAGATGGTTTGTCTTCAAAACCAGGCGAGTCTTGTATTTATCATCCTTTCAAAGAATTTACATGGACAACTAGTAAGGGCAATGGGGCGGTAATGGTTGGGTTCCATCCCATCCTTTCCTGGTTTTCAAAAAGGTAAAACCACAGCCTCCATTCACATAGAAGGGAAGCAGCCCCTAATCCAGATGAAGTTATAGATGTCCAACAAATGTGAGAGGAGGTATGGATGCATATTCCTAATCATATCATAGGAAATGCCATCCGATCCGGGTGCAGTGGATTCACAGTGCTTCAGTGCATTATGAAGCTCATGGATAAAAAAGAGCCGGTTATAAGCCTCATTATGTATGTTAGGCTCCATAAAGTTGATAGGATGTTGCTCCTGTTCGAGCCTAAAGGGCTGGAATTGGATGGAATAGTTGTCTGGGCTTGAACTATTTGCAAACGATCCTGTCAAAACAATGGAACTATTCGAAAAGTCTCCCAACAGTTCTCCGGCCTAAACAATGTTGGGAGCTGTAAAGCCATTGGATTTCCCCAATAGCTATTTGACTCTCTTCCATATTTTGTCTACATGGGTCTGCCAACATATCGATGCGAGGTAACCAACCAACGAGGTCTTTCAAGCTCGTCGAAGGGTGCGTCGCCGTGCTGCCCTTTCTCGGTTACGAGCAAGTTTCTTTACCATCGTGGGGCACAGATGGTAACGTGGGCAAGCCTGTTTCCATTCAGTGACAACTCTAGAGCATTCAGCAGACCACAATGGCAATTGTGGTCCACGAGCAGTTGAGCCGGAGAGCGGGATGGAGGAATTAACTGCATGATTGACGTTGGCTAGAAGATCATCAATAGCCACTTCAATATCTTCATGAGGAAAGGACCCAGCATGGCTTGAGAAGTGCCTAAACTTAGGCCAGTTTGCTTTTTTTTGTATTGCATCTTTTGCTAGTGGTGGAGGGCGACTACATGTACATGATATTATTTCAATGGGGAAGTGATCACTGCCTTGCCAATCAGGATCTACTGCCCAGTCAAAATCAGCTCTACAGCTTAAATGAACAGAGAGACAAGTCCACCTATGTAAAGCTGTTCGTCTGGATGTGAAATGATGTGTGACCCCCATCGTTAAGAAAGCAGACATCATTAGTGACCATAAATCACTCAATTATATTTCCTCTAGTGTTGTTATCATGGTCCTCCCAAAGGGGGTGTCGAGCATTAAAGTCGCCAATCAATAAAAAGGGATTAAGGAGTTGAGAAATTAAATTAGCTAACTTTGTAGCTAAAACAGCTGTCTCTCTTTCCTCGCCATAAGGAAGATACAGCAAACAGACCGAATAATGGCAACTGGAAAACAGGTGGACCGCAAATGCCTGCAGGTCTGAGTTAAGATAGCTGGTTGTGCAAAGTCCTGTTGTTAACAAAGACAGCAAAACCATGAATTGGTTCTCCAGGGTTCTTATAATATCCCACAAAACCCGAAATGTTGGGTACTCTGCGAGTACCCAAGCAAGTCTCATGTAAATCAATACAATCGGGGTGGTAATCATTAAACAGGAACTTGAACTCTTTCCATTTAGGGAAGAGACCTTCGAGGTTCCAATGAATAATTGGAAATATTGTTACCGTTTAAGCATAATGGTAGATTTCTTCCTACCCTTAGGGGTAGGAGATTTTGGATTTGAACTACCAGCGGTAGTAGTTCATGTCATACTAGCCTTAGGCTTGGAATATGGCAAAGGAGGCATCGGGAGCTTGAGTTTTGCCTTTGGTTTTCCTTCAAGAGGAGGTGCATCAGATTTTGATAAGGGGCTGTAAGAGAGAACTGTCTTCACTGGAGAAGCAGAGAAGGCAGCAACTCCAGGGGTCAGTTCAGGTGTCGAGGGAACAGACGATGTTGACACAGCTGGTGGTATTGGTTGGGATGGTAGAGGCAATGGTGGTGGCGAGGACATCGGCAAAAGTTGTGAATTCGATGCTAATAGAGAAGGATGTCTGAATCAGTTTTTGAGAGTCCTCCTCAAATGAGGGGTTAACCTCCACAACAGCTGGCTCCTGGGAAGGAGCAAAGGTTGGTTCCTTCTCATTTAGGGATCGAAAGAATTCCAAAGCAGTATCAACAAGGGGGGCTGGCGTGATAACTGGCTTTGGAGCTGAAGAAGATCTTGGTCCTTTAGGGGCTGGGTGAATCTCCAGAGGTGGAATGGATACCCCCTTAGGACCAACATGATCAACATCCACATGTTCTGGAGCGGTAGCAAGATGCTTAACCACCCTTGGGGAACTAGGAGAGGATGGAAGGTTCCTCTTCTTGTTGGTAACCTCAGAAGCACTGCTAAGTGCTGACCAAGAGTGCTTATCACGAGAAGATGTATGTTTAGGACGGGGAGGAATTTTTACCTGGTCAGGCACAGGAGAACCAGTGGAAAGTCTCTGGCTCTCCCTTTCTTTGGCCCAGTAGAACGCAGAGCACCAGAAAAGCTTACACCAGGTTGAAAATACATCTCCTTTACTCTTCTTCTGGTCTCTTTAAAACTGCTCCTGTTCTTGTTTCTAATGGCAATGACTTCGCTCTCATAGAAAAAGAAAGTGCATTGCTGTGATATTGCAGGGTGTTCTCCACCACAGTTAGGCCAGCATGGCTGTTGAAAACAGGGCGTCTTGCGATAATCCTTCCACAATTCACACACAACCTCGCCTGTTTACAAAACTTGCTTACATGGCCAAAGCGTTGGCAATGGAAGAAGCGTCGTGGGTTTTCAACGTAAGGTTTGACTGAAATGTTAAGATAGCCAGCCTTTACATACTTGGGTGGTTCCAATCTATTAAAGGTCAGCATTATGGTAGCGGTAGGTAACCTAGGGCCATTCACAAACCTGGAAATGCGGTGGGCCCTTATAACCTTCTGATTGTTAAGTTTTGATACCAGCCTGTCAACATCGTAATCTATTAACTCTCCCGATCGGATAACACCTTTACTGGTGTTAAATGTCGGGTGCAAAGCAGATGACATGTCTACAGAAGCTAAAGACTGTAGGTTCTTAATCCACTGATGCTGCTCGCTTGATTTCGCCTCGACTATCAATGTGCCATCATTACGTGGCCACATTTAGGCAGGTTCGCCCCATTTCTCAACAAAATCCTCGTATACGTCGAAGATGTCAGCTTTACTAAAAATCGGTCGTAATCAACTCACGGTCGACTTCTGACCCAAAAGGAACAAAGCGTCTAATGTCAGGTTCCAAGGCACGATGACCAGAGGTCGTAGCTATGTGGGAGTGATGTTTCTTAAATTTACCCATATACTCGTAAGTATATATTTTATTATGGGCTGACCCTGGAGCCGAGGGCATGCACCAAATCGTCATCGTGAGTCCAAAGAGCGCCCATACAGCCCGAATGGGGTAACCCGCCCCCCGACTCCCACTGTCGTTTTAAAAACAGCGGAGCCGCATAATGGAGATTCTCTGGACTGCGATGCTAAGACCTCCTAGAAACAAAATGACGACCCGGGCAACCAAACCTCCTCTAAGGTACGGTCCTGCCCGCGATGCCCCCCAGTGGGCGCATCCGTCGACCCGTACAGAGGCAAAAGTAAGAAAAGAAGGAGAAGAGGCTAAGCTGTGGCCAGACGGGGTGCTGAGTCCTGTCAGCACGGCGGCCAGGAAGGCTCACCGCCTCGCTTACGGGCAAGAAAATTGGTACAGAAGACGAAGTAGGGGTTAGCAGAAGGAGAAAAAGGATGCCAAGCTGGGGCCGGACGGGGCGCTGAGTCCCGTTAGCACGGCGGCCAGGAGAGCAAATCGCCGTGCCCCTTACGGGGCTGGGTCTAGGAGTTCAACTACCAGAGGAGGGAGCGGAGGAGGCTGAGATGTAAAGAAGAAGTCCTGCGTGCCTTGGGAATGGGAGAAGGGAGTGTCGCAGTCGGAGCTGGAAATCGTTGGAGAGGAGGAGTCGGGGCGATCGCAGAAGAGGTCCCCGCGAGGGGCAGAGATGTGGAGATGAGGGCCGGAGTCGGAGTAAAAGATGCTAATGATGTCTGAGTCAAGGGAGAGCGAGGGGGTCGGGAAGTAGGGAGGCGACGCGGGAGAGAGAGAACGAAACTCGTTCGAGATGTCAGGAAACGAATGGGTGTCCAATCCCATGCGGCGCCGAGCGCGAGCGATGCGGACTTCACGGCGGCAGGCGACTCTATCTCGGACATCTTGGAGAAACCCTCGAGCCCTGGCGAGCCCGCAGTGCAGATCTCCTCTGTCCACCTCCGCAGCCCATCGGGCCATCCAGAATCCATAAGCAGGAGGCGGCGGACGACGGTGGGAAAGACTAATAGTATCCTTTGATGTAGAAAGCCTGTTTCCGAATGTGCCTATCGCTCAGACCATCGACATCATTATACAAAATGTTTACGACCATCCTACAATGTCTCCTCTAAATCTTGACCCAAACATCTTAAGGAATATGTTAGGTTCGTGCACATCAGAGACTCCGTTCAGGACACCGAACGGTAATCTATACACGCAAGTGGATGGAGTGGCTATGGTGTCACCCTTGGGGCCGACCTTCGCCAACTACTATATGGGTCAACTTGAAGAGAACTTATTTGGCAACAGTGAAAATAAGTCACACACATATTACCGATGCGCAGACGACATCTACATCAACGTCCAAAACGAAGAACATCTGAAAACATCAAACAGCAAGTTGATGAGAACTCCGTGTTAAAATTCACTTATGAATTGAGCACGGGCAATAAACTCCCTTTTCTGGATGTTGAGGTACAAAACGTAAATGGTAGCTATATCACAAAGTATATATAAAAATACGGACATGGGAAGATGCCTCAACGCGGATATTGAATGCCCTGAAAGGTACAAAATAAGTGTAATCGGCTCATACATCCGCCGAGCATACAAATGCTGTTCTAGATCGGAACTTTTCCATCAAGAGATCTCCCGCGTAAAACAAACCCTCGTGAACAACGGTTTCTCGAACAGCATGATTAAAAAACAACTCCAATCATTTTTAAATATACAATTCAAAGATATGGATAAAACAAAAAGTAATCAGGAAGCAGTAAACAACATCAAACTGTATTACAGAAATCAGATGTCCACGCGTGGCCTATAAAATAAATGAAAAAAACATAAAGGAGATTCTTAACCGTAACATCAAGGTTAAGAATAAAATGGAAAAAAATCAACTTATTATATACTATAAAACGACAAAAGCCAACAATCTCCTTATAAAAAACAGAAAAAAGCACAACTGCCAAAGCTCCTCGAATCTAAAGTCAACCAACATAGTTTGCGAGTTTATCTGCCCCAATGAAGACTGCAAGCTTTATAATAACTCAAAATATATTGGCATTTAACCATACATCTGCAAAGCGGAGGGCCTAAAAATCATATGGAGAGCGCGCACAACATCAACCTAACTAGAGATATTCTAGTTGAAAACATCACAATTAAAAGAAAAGAGGGAAATAAAGCTAGGTTGAACATCTTAGAAGCCATCTTAATAAACCAAGAAAAGCCAGCCCTCAACAGTCAAGCCATGAGCTGGAATCGAACATTAAAGTTGTTCTAAAAAAATCCACTCACCTGATTGGCTCGTTTCCTTTGACGTTACGCTTAAGCGAGGCGGAATAAATATACCATAAAAAACATTTTCTTTTCATTCAGCCTGATTCTGACTCAACCATACTTCATCGGTAAAGGAGGAAAAAATACCTAAAGACGCTCCGAAGATGATCGAATAAGATTGAAAGCTCAGCAATTTAGTTTGTTTTTTACCAAACCCATTCATTAAAAAGAAAGATGAATATAGGACAAGTGATATGCCATCTACAAGATGGACTAGAAAAGACAGTTCGAAGAATAGAAAGTTGCCAAAGGAAATTGATTAAGGCGAAATATACCACGGTCTTCAACAAAATTTGCATATATATATATATATATATATATATATATATATATATATATATATATATATATATATATATATATATATATATATATATATATATATTTATAAAGTACGAGGGGCGGTCAATAAGTTTTGCGAATCGGTAGGGCAAAACAGAGGAAGGGGGATGGCTGTTTGTGGGGGTGTTAGGACAAGTTATGACAAGTCAGGACCTGCAGTCGCACGCTCCTGTCTCGTCTATTTAAGAAGCAGTAACTGATCGCAGATCGTCAGTCATAAATTTTTCAACAATGTAGAAGGTTGAGCACCGCGCAGTGATCAAATTTTTGACCAAGGAAGGCAAGAATGCAAAAGAAATCCATGAACGCATGGTTGCAGTGTACACCGACACCGCCCCTTCCTATGCAACCATTGCTCGCTGGAATAGGGAGTTCCGCTATGGTCGTGAGTCCCTTGAAGATGACTCCCGTCCAGGACGCCTGTCAGACGTGACCAACGAGGACAATGTGGCCCGTGTGGAGAGGATGATCCTCGAAAATCGACGGACGAAGGTTAAAGAAATCGAACGAGAACTTGGAATATCACATGGAAGTGTTATCAACATCATCCACGACAATTTGGCCATGACCAAGGTCTCTGCCCGTTGGGTCCCTAGAAACCTCACGCCCCATGATCGACTTCAACATCGTCAAAGTCCACAAGGCCAGAGTTGCACAAGCTGCCCTGCGTGAGTGCGGATTCCAGGAGCTCAACCATCCCCCCTACAGTCCAGATCTGGCCCATAGCGACTACTTTTTATTCTGCCATTAAAGGCTGCACTGCGTGGACGCTGGTTTCAGGGCGATGAAGATGTCCAGCTCACCGTCCAGGAGTGGATTGAATAGCAGTCGGGAGATTTTTGGTTGTCGGGAATTCGAAGCCTCAGGGACAAGTGGCGCAAGTGCATTGAAGTCGAGGGTAGTTATATTGAAAAATAATAAAACACTTTTCCTCATATCTCGTTTCCTTATATCCGAATTGCAAAACTTATTGACCGCCTCTCGTATATCTTTCAGTGTGCTTGGTTCGAATCCCACCCCAGTACAGATTTTTTGGAAGTAGGAAATAACTATTTACGAAGAAAAAATTATTCCGTTTGCTCTTTCTTTCGTTATGTTGGATTTATTTCATCATTCTTTCGCGTTAATTAGAGATATACTTTGTGTATTCGCCTTGTGTTTAACTCAATTTCTCCTTTGGATTTTGAATTCTTGGTCTTCTGCGTAGCCGAGTGGTTAAAGGCTCACTTTAATTGAGATCAAAACGGTTGCTCGCTGCCTCAGCGTGCTTGGTTCGAATCCCACCCCAGTATGGATTTTTTTCGAAGTAGGTAATAATTATTTCCGAAGAAAAAATTATTCCGTTTTCTCTTCCTTGCGGTATGTTGGATTTATTTCATCATTCTCTTGTGCTCATGAAAGATATACTTTGTATATTCGCCGCGTGTTTAAATCAATTTCTCCTTTCTCCTTTGAATTCCCAGTTAATTTATCTTTCTTTCACAGACTTAATTGACCTTGCGAAGCGTGCCTTAAAAGCTTATCTATTCGGAAGATTTTTGGTCTTCCGCGTAGCCGAGTGGTTAAAGTCTCACTTTAATTGGGATCAAAGCGGTTGCTCGCTGCCTCACTGTGCTTGGTTCTAATTCTACCCCAGTACGGATTTTGTAGAAGTAAGAAATAACTAATTCCAAAGAAAAAATTATTCTGTTTTCTCTTTCTTGCGGTATGTTAGATTTATTTCATCATTCTCTCGCGCTCATGAGAGATATACTTTGTATATTCGCCGCGTGTTTAACTCAATTTCTCCTTTTAATTCCGGATTAATTTTTCTCTCTTTCACAGTGGGTAACAGCTGCTCATTGGCAGGGGTGTTGTGATGACCAATATCACTCATTGTTACGAGTGTCAGGAAAAATTTTGCGGTATTCAGCAACAACACTCAGAACAAACTGTAATTATTCCTCATCCTTTGTGAGACGGCCAGCGAAATCTTCGACCAAGGCAACGGTAAATTAAACTTGATCGTTGGTGACAACCAATGTGCTAATGAAACTTTTTGCAGCACTGAATCTAGGCTGATGCTTCCACTGAGCTGCCGGATATTTTAAGAAATTATCTGAAAGACGCGATCGATTTCTTGATTTTTTGGTCGTAATGTCGACTAAAGTCTTCTCTTGAATTCGTTTCACGTCGATAATTAAAGCGCATCAGCGGCTTTTCCTCCCATTCTTTCTCTTTCATAGCTATAGCTATCTTGCCCTTGGTACTATCGTCCAAATCACTATCAAACAATGCCAAAGCGACCAATTCCTCAAAAAAGGGGTAAATCGTGTGATACATCTGACATTGCTTCAGCAACTTCAGATATTTCTCGGGGCAAACACAGCAATGCTGGCTGTTACCCACACATCAACGTAGATATGTACGTGAAAAGAAGATGCAGAGTTCTCTTAATCATTGGTGCTCGTGTGCTGTCAGCTTGAACTGCGAATGAAATATCCAGACTTTGAAGCTGTATATCACTTTTCTCATCCATAGCGCTTGGTGCATGGCTCTTGAAGCTGCAAAGTGGATGTCTCGAGGAGGGATAGCTCCAAGGAAAATGATAGCTAGCTCCAGGAGCTCTCTGTAGTCATCTATGGGCTGAGTGACTTTTACGGCTGTTTCAAAGATCATTGAAGTCAGCCACAGCGTTGCCCGTGTAATTATCAGTTGACGAGTCTTCATATGATGTGGTCTTGTCAATATATTGCCATCTTGTTTTGAAGCGCTTGAACAAGATAAAATCAGGAGCAGTTCAAGTCCCTATTGCTTAAGAAATGGCTTCTTCAGGATATCAGCTCCAAGACATTATAGCAAAAACTAATGTGCATAAGTTCAGGACCAAGAAGCTGCTCCAAAGGAATGCACGTGCCTTTGTGCCGTCTAATATTAGAGTTGGTTGTGTCAAAGCACGTCCCCTGGACTTTTCCGGACTTTTTCTAAACACACGCTGAAATTTATGGTAACTAAACATTTAAATGATAATCACGTCTCGAAAGAAAAAAACTGAATACTACCCGAACAAGATACTCTTATTTAGCTTCCATCAAGGCTTCTTTAATCGAGTTCTAGGTTGAGACAGGTTGTAACCCCTTATCCTAAAGTGCCCTTTATTTTTTGATAGGCTTCTATCTTTCGAGCCGATTCACGATGTCACTTTGTAAGATTACAGTCACGAATTAACGTTGTAATATAAAGAATATCTTATCTTTGGCTTTGAGTAAGTCATATTATTTTAGTTTTACAATTTCACATATTTTTATATAAATGAACCCAAGTCATCCTCCCTCTCGTCCTTCAAGAACGCATTTTACTGCGTTCAATTCTAATACTTATCTGAATTCTTGATTCGGGCATCCGGGGTTGAATCTTATAAGTCATAGACTTGGACTTGTTTTCCCGTTCCGCAGTGAATGTCGTCGCGACCGCAACTAAATTTTGGATCACTATCTCCTTCACTTGCGTAGCAGAGTTTTATCTTCCGACCACCCTTTGTTTTGGCGGCCTTACCACTTTCAAAGTCGCTCTTCCTTGTATATTTTTGACCAGTTGGAGTTTCTATCTGTCTTACCTTTACCTCACTGCCTTCATTTGTTTCACCATACTCGAGGTTAGTTGTATATTCCATACTACGCTGTCTCCATCGGGGAAGAGGATGGTACTGTGATGACATTTCGGTCGAATTCTTATCAACCCAATTACGATGATGACTGTTATTACAATAGTGGTTAGAGCTGGACCAGATTGGACCAGATTGGACTTTAGAGGACTTCCTTATTTGCGGCAGTCCGGTCGATAGGCTGGGTTGTGCCTGAGACTTTGATATTCTCATACGAAGCTGTTGGTGGATGGGCTCTTTTTTCTTTAATAGAGCATCAAATTCCCATTTCGAGAAAAGATTTGTGGATGCGTTGGTGAGGTATCGGATTACCATAGTTTCTTGATTCACACTGACTCCTTCCGGTGAAACTAATAAAATACCACCTCCTATTTTGTAGCAACCTCATTTCAATAGCAAGGTATGATCTTTCTTTGTTAGTGGATACCTCTTATAATGCACAGTTAATTAACTTTGGACAAGTAGGGAATATAAGTATCTAGTTGTAATCCGAATAAAAAATGGACTCTGATCCCGGAAGACTACCTTTGGACATGAACTTATAAGTTCACTGCTTCTTAGGTAGAATTGAATATCACACTTATTCCTCTCCTGTAAGAATATATGCCGCCGGACTGGACACAAAACATTTTGCCTGCTGATTCACATCAATTTAGGGTCTTTACGATTGAGTAAGCCTTGGGGTTTTCCCACTCTAATTCTAGAGTGGCATTCCACCTAGGAATGGGTATATTTTCCATCAATTGAAAATTGTAATAATAACTTTTCAAAGGTAGTAAAATAAAATTCATTAAAATTCCAGCTCTTCTTGAAGGCACGGATTTTCAAAAAAATTTAAGAGCCCATCTCGCATGAAGGCTCGGAAACTAGCATTGAAAATATTATAAATAAAAGGGGGTTCCTTGACGCTGAATAGAAGTTGTTTCTCCCCTTTAGCAGATTGTTAAAGACTGTGACTATTGAGTTTAGTGATACAATTTTCGGTGCAATTCCCCCGGCATTCATTGTAGTCACTCCTACATCTATTCGATTTACACTTGAGGCCAGCATATTCAATGTGCTTTTGAGCCAAACCAGATAAATTTTTAAGTCGATGTTTATCATGGTTGCAAGATGATAATTTAATTCTCGAAAAGCAGAGGTGGCAGTTACTATCTCTTTGCTGACCTGATGGAGTATCGTTATCTTTTCGTTCACTTGGAAGATTATTTGGTTTTTAGCATTATTCAACGCTACATCTTGCTTATTTGCATGTTAGGTTGCCCTCAGTCTCCAGTCCGAACAAGTATGAAGCAGCATAACCCCAAATATTAATGAGTCCTTCTCGGCTTCGCTTATACGATTTCCATTTCGTTGACTTGGATAACACTGTGAGGGAATGCTCTCGAAGGAACACCGTGAGAGGAAATTCCCATCTATTCTTTCAAGCCCACGTGAGCCAGCGTAAGAATTTTAGAAAGTCGAGGAAGAATTCGTCACTCGCCTAATCACCCGTCTCAGCTGTGTTTGTTTTCAGATGCCGATCGTCCCCCCCCTCCCCTCCCCTGCGATAACGCCCTGCGCGACCATATTAACCCTACCCCCATATCGCGAGGCGAGTTTGATCGTCTGGAACGACGCGTTATCATGAATTATGTTTGCTTAGACTGTCGCCAAGAATCCCTTGGAGACCGCAAGGCCCTGAGGCGTCTATCAGAGCAGCCATCCGGGTATTTAACCCCAAGCTCACCATCTCTCTAGGAGATTGAAAGCCCTACCATCCACTCCGTCCGGAATGCTGTCTGTTTCCTGTGACCCCCCAGTAACTCGTCGTCGTATGTCGTCGAAAATATCGTCAGCACATCTACCTTCACTAAGCATTGGTCCCTGTTCAGAGGAATGATATCGAGCTCCCTTCTTCCCGGAGTGTTGTGCGGCCATCTCATCTTCACCACCCCTTCAAGATTCCCGTCTTTCGGGGCTGAGACTCCCTGCCGATCAGCAGAATCGTCTCGAGTTGAGATTACGTCTCTAAGGAGCAGAGAAAATCTCATTCTTCATCACGAAGTAATCCAACTCCATCTTCGAGTCCCCCTAGTCAAGACTACCAGAAGTATCTTCTTGAAGACCTGCGCTGTTGTCTTCCACCCCCCATCCCATTTGACCGCGCTTGAAGGTAAAGCAATCGTGTATGGACATCCCCAGATTACCTCGTTAATCTTCACCAAATTCATTTAACCACCATAGGTAATTTGTTCTCCTTTTTATGAATATATATAAATTGCCCCCTTTTTCATATATATAATAAAATTTATATTTTTGGGTATTAAACTGCAACTTAGCAAGCCATTGGCTTAACCCGGTCGGTCAACCGTAATTCGCACTCTTTATTAATCGCCGAGACATATTACCAGCAGCCTGTGGTCAGCTGTCTGCCCGTGCTTGTGTAAGACTCTGAGCACCGAGCTAGTCTATACAGGTATACATCGACAAACACTTCAGTCTTTTGCAAGTCTTAGATGGTTATTTCCACTTTCCTAAGATATAATTAAAGTGAATCCGAAAAAGTTAGACTCTTTTCTTTGGACGTATTCTGGGTTTTGGAGTCAGTAGTGTTAAAGGCTTATCTAGGGACTCAAATTCCGCCATAATATTCACTTCTAATACCATTGGTAAAATGAAGCTACGTACATCAGTTGTCCTATATTCTGGAAGTACGCAGCCTCGTGGATTCTAGCTACCAACCGCATGAGAAGTCCCACCTTAATTAACTTAGGTTCAAGATCTTCAATTACTATTACCGTGCGAGAGAGGAAAAAAGTTCGTTAGTAGCATGTCCCACTCCCTCACTTCCGCTCATTTTTTTTCAATGTACTCTTATTCCTCATACGTTATTTCCCTTTCTTTGCCTGATTTTTGATCTGTCAATAGGTCTCTCACTATTTCCATTCTTTCCAGGCTTCCAGTAATCTAGTATCAGACTTTGATATATCTCTTCTTGAGTGTTGTAGTTATTTATTAGGTGAAATACAGGATTGGAAGTGTCTCTCGCTATCCTCTCACGATTCTTAACGATATAATGCCTGATAGTAACGTATTCTGAAGGTAAGTTATTCGGAGTTTTCTTTTTGTTTACCAGTTAGGGGCCTATTGGGTGGGGGGTGCTTTGTCTCTTCTGTTATTGTAATGTTGCCACTCTCTTTAGGTGGGGCTCACCTCTCGAGTGGTAATCATTCGTACCATTAAGGGTTTTGGTTGCCCGGTTAGTGGTAACGTTGCCACTCAAAGGGGTGAGCTTCGTAAGATGGGTATAACGCTTGCTACCGGTAATGGTAACAAGTTTTTGAATGCGCAACGGAAATATCTCTTTAGGTGGCCTTGTACTTGATCCGAGAAGATGGTACCAGCTGGGATGAATAAAAGAACCTATTTATAGTTGTAAACAAGTCTCTGTCTATTTATTTCACCATGCACCGAATAAGAAATACTCCGAATACAATTCCAAGATTCAACTTAACGACAAAGTAATGCGGGGAAATGGTAGAGTGACAGGGCGATTATAATAATCGAATTATTGAATTAATGAACGCGTAACAATAATGAATTACTAATAAATGAATGCCCCTCTCTAGCATCTATGCACCCATTTATAAGAGGGAGTAACGTTCATCGAGTAAACCTTACGCCCCGCCTACAAATGACGTTGGCGCACGTGATTGGCTGCTCATTCTCTTAGATCGCCTCCTGATTGGTTTAAATTAATTCCTTATTTAATTTTGATTGGATGGTGGCTAAACTGCCATACTTCGTTATTGGTCAATATTTCTAGAAGGCGGAGCTTTATCATAAAGCATTCATTTGTTTAATTTCTGGACATCTTTGTTACATAATGGTGAAATGCTTTATCACACGCCCTTTTATTACCTACAGACATTCTCAATTTCCCAATGTTTATTCTCTGGCGCCCGTATAACTTGAGCCCAGATACGGAAGCTACCACTTTATTACAGTGAGAAAATCCAGCCTTTACCTCGAAATTCCAGACTCGCTTTCTCTAGCCATCGGGTTCCGTTGTGTAGGGTATCTACATGTACACTCTTCAGGTGTGCTCTACAGGCCTTCATACTTTGAATTCAACTTATTTCGCCCTGGTTTTGGATAGTTCAATATACCAATCCAGTAGGTTCGTCATTTCGAACTACATTTATATCCTTTACGCCATAATGTGTTTCATAATCTCTCATAATTTCCTCGACCTTTGGATATGTTTCAGCCATCTTGCGCCTGTGGTCTTCAGCATAATCGTTCTGATCGTAAATTGGGCGCTTTCTTCATTTGATAAAATAAAAAAGCAGAAGGAACCTTTGGGTATGGCCAAACATTAACATAAAAGGAATATTTCCCGTTACTTAATATACTCTTGTATTTAGGGCAAACTCGACAGACATCATTAATTCGTCCTAAACTCCTCCTATCTCCCCTCACAAGATCCCTAGTTTTATCTCCACTTCTCGGTTGATTCTTCCTATCTTCCTGTTACTTTGGGTGTAATATGCAAGACTGCGATTCTGAGTAATTTTCCAAATTTAAAATTACTTCTGCCAATATTTTGTTATAAAACTTTCGTTCATGATAAAAGACAATCATTTTGAGAGATCCGAGAACACAAAAATATTTCTTATGCACTCTCTCGTCCACTTCCTGGGATTACTTATCGGCCAATAGAATTAGCCTTACGCATAGGGTGAAGCTGTCTATGCAACCTAGAACATAATTGTTACCTAAAGCTATTTTGGCTAATGAGACGATAAAGTCTAAATGAACCATTTCCTAAGGCAAAGATCCTCGGTTAAATAGAAGTGGACCCATTTGACCTCTTTTTATCGGTTTGTTCGGAGCACGCATCACAGTTAAAAAGTAATTTTTTGACCTGATTTGCCATCACTGTTCAGTAGTATTCTTCCTTCAATACTTCCATTACTTCCGCTGCATCAGGATTAATGCAATTTAACGCTCGATGAACCTCCCACACAAGTCTGTCTCGTAGTTCTTTGGAACTACTATTAGATATCGTCCCCCAAGAGAGCCTAAGACTAGTATATTATTTTCCAACTTTAGTCGATTTGGATCAAAGAGCTTCAGTTCTGACCGTTGTATCTTCTTTGGTTTTTATTATTTCCCCCCGAATTTTACTAATAGCGTCATTTTTCTTCTGGTGTTTTGCGAGTGTTTCCTTACTTAATTTGCTTTTTTAGAAGATAACATTTATCATTTATTTACTCAATCCTTTGGTTCGTGACAGGAAATCCGCCACCCTATTCAGCTTCCTTTTTATATATTCTACCCATATGTCATAATAATGTAATGTAAAAATCACCCGGGCTAGCCCGTCGTTCAGTTCCTTATGAATCTGCTTGAATAACTATGTCAGTGGTTTATTATCCGTTCTGATAACGATCTTATGGCCATATATAATAGTTCGTCACTTTTTGAGACAGAATACAACAGCCAATAGCCCCAAATCAAAAACGACATTATTTGTTTTTGTTGCTGATAGAGTTCGTGAGAGATTAGTTAATGGACGTTCCTTGCCTTCGTCTTCTTGCGCCAACACCCTTACAATGGCTCGGCCGGATTCATCAGTGGTTAGTATAAATTCCTTGGAGAAGTCCGGGAACGTCAACACTACCTCCTTAGTTAAGGCATTTTTCAGTTCTTCCCTGGCAAGTTTTTGCTCTTCTTTCCATTTCCAACTCTCTTTTGTCGATACTATATTAGTGGTTGGGTTATATTTGTCAAATACTAGTATAAACTTTCTGTAGTAGGATGCAAGGCCTAGGAAGCGCGTTAGTTGTGTTTTATTCTTAGATATTTTTGCTTCCTTTATTGCCTCAATTTTTTCTTGTTGCAGTCTTAATCCAGTTCGAGATTGAACGTAACCTAAATATTCTACATGTTTTTCTAAGTAACATGCATTTTTTATTTCCACTTTCATTTTGGCGTCCCTTAGGCGTTAAAGCGTCCTTCTCATTCGTTGATCATGATCGCCTAAACTTTTTTCAATGATAATTATGTCATCTAGTTATATGCATAAATCTTTTCCTATTTGCTTTTGAAAGAGGACGTTCATAAACCGTTGAAATACGGGGGAGAACTTTTAAGCCCGAAGGGTACTACTATAAATTGCAAATGTCGTGATGCTGTGCTGAAAGCCGTTTTCACTTCACTAACTGGATAGAGTGCGAGTTGCGAATATTTTGACCTTAAATCCAAGGTACTGTAATAGACGTTTCCACGGAACCTCAAAACTGTTTCGTCTATGTTAGGAGCCTAAAAAGACGTAACGACCCGTCCTTCTCTTTGACACACACTAACGAAAAGGACCAAGGTTACTTTTGTGCAGCTGTTTGTTTACCTCCTCTTCTAGAGCAATGTAGATTCTGTACCGCTTCTGAAATATGGGTGGATGATATCCAGTACCGATATGCATAGTCTTGTTATAACCAATAGGTCTCCCATTCAATGAGAACACCTCTCCAACATCTATCAACTATCCACCCACTATGTATTTCTCTTTGAGCATCTATTTATTGTAGTTCGGCAACTCTTCCTGCAACCTCTGCAGTCTCTCCGATTCTACCTTTGGCAAAACTCTCGAATTTCCACGACATCTTACCGAACTGTCTTCGGTTTACTTGAATGAGAGTTATTTCTGCTGATACGAGGAAGAGTATTTCCTTTCAAGTAACCTTACCACAACGTCGGAGGCTGTTAAAATCATCTCTAAAGCCGTGACACTCCCTTCTTTGCAAGACAGTTTGCCCTGCAGTCTAACTCATTCTGCAAGTTCGCGGCTGCCTGCCTCCGCATGTATCAACAAGCTGATATTTTAAAAATGATAGCAATAATATTATTTCTAGCGGAGCTTCGGGAAATATGTGAGCTATAAATAGGCATTCTTCCTTACCAAGTCCTATTATGGTTGTTATTTCACCCAAGCTCACTTGGTTCTTTGCTGGAAACTCCTTCATGATTATTCTGGTCTTCCTTAGCGGTAGTTACCTCAATTTCTCATGAAGCCTCTTTGAGATAAGTGAGACACTAGCTCCAGTATCTACCATCGCTGGCACAGCCTCACCTTCCACGAAGCCTGGAAGGAAGATCAATCCTTCCCTACTTTCTGGGGGAAAAGTTTATTATATCTACGTAGTCATCTTCTTCTGCTTGCCATGAGGAAGATTTCCTGTTCGTCGGTACTCTCTTGCCCAGTATTCTTCTTGACAGCAAACCCTGCAAGCTTCTTTTCTAGTGTCCTTGGACTCCGACGAGTATTAGCACCAATTGTACTTTTCTCCTTGTAAATTTAGTTTTCTGGGGTTCTTCTTCGAAAATTCTCTATCCGCCCTGGGTTCCTTCCTTTTGTGATGGCATTCCCGTGGAAATGTCTCAATTTTCCACAAGTGTATCATCATTTTCCTTTATTGGTGGTAATAGGATTGATCGTTTCTGATCGTGTCTGCGACGTTCCCATTGTCCACATTTTTGCTCCACTTTGCAAACTCAACAACCTTCGCCCTCGGTTGACAGCTCTTGCACCTTTCATGTGCTTAGAGTCGGATAATCTCCACCGAGGATTGGCAAGCACTCATTCGTTAGTATAAAAAATTAGTAGTTGAATTAATGTCTTAAAAAACTCTTACAATCCTTAAATAATAAGTTTCTATACTAAATCATTAAAATCTCTGAATGCAATATAAATTTTATAATGAAAATGCATACATGTTACATGTGAATACATGTGAATACAAGATAGGCAGAAGACACTATTTTAGAATAATAATAAATAAGCATCTGTTGCTAAGCAACTACCAGTTTCACAAAATTGCTGTCAGCCATTCAGGAAGCCAGGTGGCAGAAACATGAATGTAGGAAATCTCCTTAACCATGCCATCTGAGTGTCCATCAGACTAATTAGTGGCCCCTAATCTTTTGAGGATTAAACTCTCCAAAAAAGGAATAATTTACTCAATGAGGTTATTAAACCAATGGAAGGTAAGCCTCTTTATTAAGTCTAGTATTCTCCCATTTTTCTTAAATTATCTTGTATTTTTCAGAGGTTTGTTGAATTTGTGATTTCCCAGCCCATTTCCTTATTGGGCCGCTGGTAGCATTAGGGATTCATCCACTCATTAGCCTAAAGGTTTAAATATAAAATAAATTTCCTAATTAACCTTTAAATATACATATAGAGATAAATAGAAAATATTCTATAATTGCCTTTCAACTAATACTCGCTAAAGTATGAGTTGTTTCCTATTTCCAAATTAATTTATGAGTTTGCCCCTGGAAAAAAATATAAAAGGGTTTTACCCAGTTGTCCTAGTCTTGCTGCTAACATGAAAGTATTTTCACATCCGTTGCTTTTTAAAACAGTTATAAAGTTCTTAGAATTAACGGAAAGGAAAAATATTTCTTTAGTCGTACAAATAAGGAACTGATTGTGAGAATAAAAATAATTGGGAGAAAAAATGAGTTAGCCTTTTATTATTTTACGTTAAGTCGGTTAAGAGATATATAGATTATAATGCAAAAGAGAGGTATTTACGATATGGGAATAGTGTTCTTTTTAGAGCACTTATCCTTTCAGATTCCCTTTCATCAAATGCTATTTTGGTTCGACGTGAACCCATTATAAGATTTCATAAAATTTAGATATGTTCAATTTTGAGAACGTATAACCCTTACAAATTTATCTTCGCCCAGCTTTTCTCAAATTATATCGTCGGGTTTGCTATGCGCTAAAGTTTCACATGGAACTTGCTCTAGTGATGTTATTATATTCTTTCCCGCCTTTTAGAGAGCTCGTCCAAGACCAGGTATGCTCTAAAGAAAGTAACCAGAGTATCCCACTTCTAATAGCAGCTATTGTATCCGCAGGGACTACGAGGGGATAAGTCTGGCTATCCTTTACTAGAAGTTGTGACGTTGGGTCGTTCAAATTTGGGGTGCCTACGTTTATTTTCTGGACTACGATTCTTCCCACGATAATATTGTTTCCTCTGGCTACTTAGAGTACCTGGCTAGTAGGTAGGCTTAGAGCAACTTCCATTGGCCTTATGATTTTAATAAATTTCTCTACTAATATTAATTGCAAATTGCATACACCAACGATATGTAAGTTAAAAGAAAGTTTAACGTTTAAGTCGATAATAAATAGGTTTGATACGACGGTTCACCTATTGCCTAATAAAACTTTGATTATATTTCTTTCCCCACTAACGGAATGCACTATTCATTAAACTCAGGAAACTCTAAGGTTTTATCTGGACTTACACCCTTCTTACAAGATTTCCTTGTACTAACCATTGCTCAGAATAACAAGGCAGATTATGGAGGAGGAGAAAAATTTAGTTGTTACTTTCGTTGGACACTATAGACAATGAGCGAGCATTAAATATAGATGGTTCTTGGTTATGAGTTTTGACATCTATTGTCCTACTAGCCAAATGCAATTATTTGATAGAGTTCTATTTTCGGGCCATATCACTAGGTCACTTTATAAGATAACATTCACGAGTTCACCTTGTAAGATAAAGAGAGAGAGAGAGAGAGAGAGAGAGAGAGAGAGAGAGAGAGAGAGAGAGAGAGAGAGAGAGAGAGAGAGAGAGAGAGAGAGAGAGAGAGAGAAAGAGAGAGAGAGAAAGAGAGAGAGAGAGAGAGAGAGAGAGAGAGAGAGAGAGAGAGAGAGAGAGAAAGAGAGAGAGAGAGAGAGAGAGAGAGAGAGAGAGAGAGTGTGTGTGTTACAAGGAAAAGAAGCACCTCTAAATTCAACTATCGTAATGGTCACACACTAAATACTTGATATAATCACATAATGTTCTAAAATATATGTTATCGAGTCGACTCTTAAACTGGTCGACACTGCTACTCTTGAGAGAGATAGAGAGAGAGAGAGTTACATAGAGTTACATAGATACACAGATTACACGGGCCTTACGGCCCAGACTAAGGTGATCTGGCCTTAAATCTACTGCCACTTACACATAGAATAGTAGAAGTAAAGGATAGAAAAGTTTTAGGCTCTCCCCACCCTCCACTCCCTCCGGCAAAAGCCGTACATGAAATAATTTGGCAAAAGTACCTTGCAGGTGTAAGAAGACAGTACCCGAAGGAAATTTGCATTGAATAGAAATTAAATAAAATGAATATGAAAACCACTTACATACACCTTAAAGAGTTTTATTTTTTGTAATAATATTTTATTTTTTAGCTTATGCTAAACAATTCCAATATTTGTTAAATGTTTGTCTAATCTCATTTTAAATGAGTCTATAGTGCTGCTGTCCACTAGCTCGTTTGGCAAATTATTCCAATCATTAATAATCGAGTAAGTGAAGAAGTTTTTTATTACATCCATAGTGGCTCTTTTACCCTGAAGTTTTGAATCATGTCGACGGGTGGGACACTCCCCTGTCAGTGTGAACAAGTTATTGGCATTAACGTTGTTAAATCCTTTAAGTATTTTGAAGCACTCAATAAGCTGCCCCCTTAGTCTTCGTTTTCTGACGGAAAATAGATTGAGTTTTTTTAGCCTCTCGTGGTAAGGTTTGTTACGTACTGACGGGATAAGTTTTGTCGCTCTGTGTCGTACAGCTTCTAATTTATCTATGTCTTTTATTAAGTAAGGGGCCCAGAACTGTACAGCGTATTCGAGATCGGGCCTGACAATACTTTTATATAATGGCATAATTATCTCCTCGCTTTTATAAGTAAAGTTTCTTTTTATAAATCCTAGTGCTGTGTTAGCTTTGTTTGCAGCAGCGGCGCATTGGTTTGATGTTTTTAAGTTTTCTGTAATTATTACTCCTAAATCTTTAACCTGCGGGGTTGTGTTTATTAAGCCGCCTTGCATTGTATAGGTGTATTTTTTGTTTTTTGTTCCGCACTGAAGGATTTGGCATTTGTCGATATTAAATAGCATTTGCCATTTCTCAGACCATTCGGTAATTTTATTTATATCAGCTTGCAGGCTAGCCCTGTCCTCTTCGCATAATACTGAGTTACCTATTTTCGTGTCATCTGCAAATTTAGATATGATATTATTTATTCCAACGTCTATGTCATTGATGTATATAGTAAATAAAGTAGGCCCCAGGACTGATCCCTGGGGAACACCGCTGGTAACAGATACCCAGTCCGATTCCACGCCATTTATTATCACTCTCTGCTTCCTGTTTTTTAACCAGTTACTAATCCATCCGTATATATTACCGTTAATTCCTAGCGTACGCACTTTGTTCTTGAGTTTCTGATGGGGAATTTTGTCAAATGCCTTTTTGAAATCTAGGTAAATTATATCTAATGATTTAGTATCGTTATATAGGTTGAAAAGCTTATGTTAAAAGTCGATTAGGTTTGTTAAGCACGATCTCTTAGACCTAAAACCATGCTGTCTATCACGTATAAGGTTATTGTTTTCGAGGAACTCTACTAGCTTGTCTCTAATGATCGTTTCGAGCAACTTTCCAACTATTGAGGTTAAGCTAATGGGTCTGTAATTACTGGCCTGGTTTTTACATCCCTTCTTAAAGATAGGTGTAACGTTAGCTTCCCTCCAATCATCAGGGACGACCCCATGCCCGAGAGATTTGTTAAAAATGAGAGCAAGTGACTCTGCTAACTCATTATGGACATGTTTTATGATTCTCGGGTAAAATTTATCAGGACCAGGAGTCTTGTACGAGTTCATTTTCTTTAATTTATCAATTACTAGTTGCGGACTTACTTCCAGGCTCCTTAGTGATGGGTGTCTGACCTGTATAGACTCGTTGTTATCGTTATTAGTATATCCTAAGGTGAAGACTGAACTAAAAAACTCGTTTAAGATATTAGCCATACCCATATCATTTGAAATAATTTCACCCAACATATTTTTCAAGGGGCCAATCCCGCTTCTCATTTGCCTATTTCGATTGATATAAGTATAGAAGTGTTTGGGATTAGTGGTGCTTGCTTTCGCTATCTCGATTTCGTATTGACGTTTCGTTGATCTCATGAGTGTTTTAACCTTTCTTCTGCTAGTGTTATATTGTTGGTTAACTTGATAGCTTCTATTGTGTTTTAATAATGTATGGAGACGGTTCCTATCTCTAATTGCTCGTTTGATGTCATTATTAAACCACGGCGGATTGCCTCTATTCGCGTTACTATTCCTTGTCTTAAGAGGAACATGGTTTTCTTGGGCTATAAAAAATAGTTCTTTAAATTTACTCCAAAGTTGATTGACATCTTCTATTTCTATCAGCTGCTCGTGAATATTTCCCAGGGCTTCTCTGAGGCCCTCTAAGTTAGCTTTACTGTAGTCTGGTACTTTTGAGAGAGAGAGAGAGAGAGAGAGAGAGAGAGAGAGAGAGAGAGAGAAAGAGAGAGAGAGATAAAGAGAGATAGAGAGTGAGAGAGCGCGCTGCAAGGAGTTACAAGGACGAGAAGTATCCTAGGAGACCTTACGGTCCATTCAAAGAGTGTACCTTTGGGCTAACAGTTGAGCAGACACAGTTCTGCACAACGACTTCAGTGCCCAAACGGCCACTTTTCAAGACTTTGTCCAATCTTGACTTGAACAGATTAACAGATTTGCTATTGAAAACTTCCACTGGAAGTGCGATCCAGTTTCCGCAGATGCTGTATGTAAAAATTTACCACACAGATCACGCTGGTAACGCTTCAGTTCAAGTTTATAGCCGTGATTTCTCATTCTGCTCTCACTTAGTTGGAAAATATTCGTATAGTCTACATTATCGAAGCCTCGAAGTATTTTAAAAACTTCGATATGCTGACCACGCAGTATCCGGGTTTCCAACGAGAACAGATCAAATTCCCTTAATCTATCATCGTAACTTTTGTGTTTCATAGAGAAAATCAGTTTGGTTGGCCTGGCTTGCACACGTTCCAATCTCGCAATATCCTTTCGAAACGAAGGACTCCAAAATTGTACGGCATACTCCAGGTGTGGTCGGACAAGTGAGTTGTACAAACACAGTACTATCTCCTTGTTTCGATGCCAAACTGTGGCCTTATGTAGCCTAGCATCCTTTGGGCCCTTTTCTCCGCCTAAATGCACTGTTTCGATAACTTGAGATCACTAGTGATTGTCACTCCCAAGTCCTTCTCAGTGTTTGTGGATTCAATAGCAGTGCCCTTAAGGTAATACTGAGATTGGGGGTTTCGTTGACCAATATGCATCACTTTGCATTTGTTCACGTTAAATGGCATTTGCCACGTGTCCGACCATTCCCCAATCTTCCCAAGATCGTCTTGAAGGCGGGCATTATTTCCATCCTTTGCGACGTTTATACCAAGCTTGGTATCATCGGCAAATTTTGAAATCTTGGCCACCATGTCACTGTCCATGAGGTTGACGTAGATGATGAATAGTAGGGGTCCCAGGACAGAACCTTGAGGAACACCGCTAGTAACGGGCACCCACTCAGAAGCTCATCCATTCAACACTACCCGTTGCTGTCTGCCACTTAGCCAGTTCTCTATCGAACTTGCTACATTTCCGTCTACGCCCAGCGCACGCACTTTCCGAAGGAGGCGGCGGTGTGGGACCTTATCGAAAACTTTTTGAAAGTCTAATTAGATAACATCCACTGCTTTATCCCGGTCATGCTCACTAAAAACGAAGTGGAAGTATTCCACAAGATTCGTTAGGCATGACCGGTGCCTTCGGAACCTATGCCGGGAACTTCTCAATCGCAAGTTGGACTCTAAATATGACGTCATTTTGGCCACCAAGATGCTTTCCATGATTTTACCGACTATTTAGGTCAAGCTAATAGGTCGGTAGTTCGACGTCTGCCTAAGGTCTCTCTTTTTGAGGATAGGAGTCACCTCCGCTTCACGCCAGTCTCTAGGAACGCATCCGGTCCGGATTGACATGTTGAAGATTGTGCTCAAATGTCGTGACACTTCATCGCGCACTTCTTTCAACGCTATAGTTAGAAACCAGTCGGGCCAGGGAATTATTCGTCTTTAGATCAGTGATTTTTTTTCCTATTTCTCCCAAGTAGGAATCTGTGGGATGGGGGATGGGATCACTCTCTTCAGTAAACACTGAAGAGAAGTAGTCGATCAGGAGGTTAGTATTTCCTGCCACTGAGTGCTTTAATGCCCCCTCCACATTCAGTAAAGGTCCAATCGTGCGATGGATTGGCTTACGGCTGTTTACATAACCAAAGAACTCCTTGAGATTCTCCTTGCAAAGTATCGCCACTCGGAGCTCCTAGGCACGCTTTGCCGCCCTTATGATGGACTTCACTCTCCTAGCTAACCTACGGTAGTCCTCAAAGTCTCCAGAAATCTTTAACTACCGGTACACTGTTCTTTTCTCCATAAGCAGTTGACCAATTTCTCGATTAAGCCATTTGGTTGAACAGAAGGCCGACGGAGGCTTTTTAAAGGGATGAATCATAGCTCCTAGTAGCTCGTGGTCGGATACAATGTTGTAGTTCGTCGATTTGAGCCTATCCTTAGCATACAACATCACACCGCCACTCTCTCTGTCTTGCCTGTCTTTTTGGAAGAGTTGGTAACCTGGAATCATGAATTCACCTTTAAAATCTCGGTTTGAGGATTCTACCCACGACTCTGGTATGACCACCATTTTAGATTATTCCGTCGTGACGAGGCCAGGAAGTTCAAGAAACTTGTTTCTGATTGACCTCGCATTAAACAGAAGAACTTTCAGGGACTTTCCAAATGTAGAACTCCCTACGCTCTTTCGTTTCCCGTCTTACGTGTCTCTCTGTTCTCTTTAGGTGGTTCGGTGGCACCCTTTCGAGCGACCTCCGCGAAGGTCGTTCCAGGGGTGACTTTGGCGTACTGGCGCACGTCCACCCTCACTGTGGGCCGGACCGTCTTTTCAGTCCGCTCAACGACATCTTGTATAAGGGTTGAGAGTACAGCCATCCCTTTAAAGCAAAGGTGCACCCCATTCCTTTGGTAGAGATCGTTCCTACCATAAAAGATGTGGTTGGGGTCGACAAAAAACACCACTTCCGCGGTATATAAATCTTCTAGTCATCGGTTCAATGAGACGTTCCTCAAGTGAGCGATCCGGCTTGTACCTCTTCTTGGGAGCATCCCGACCATGACATGTCTGCGTGTTTTTAGCCCACAGTCATCCACAGCCCCCATGACCATCTGGAGGATCTCGCTGTAGGGTCTACCCTACCTCCTCTGAGGTAGAAGTCGTTACCACTTACCTTTATGGCAACAAATTAACTCTCAGATGTCTGTGATTTTTCAACCTCTACACTTATTTGGTGGTTCCAACGTCCTAGGAGGCAGCTTTTCCTCAATCTGGTGCGAAGGCGTGCCGCTAGCATGGGTTACAGATCCCTTGATGAAGAATCACCGATAAGAACGACCCTCGCACATTTGGCTGCAGAGGACACAGTCTTCCCTTTCGGAAGCGACTTCTCTGTTTCCTCTTTCTTCTTTATATTTTCTTTTTTTCTTCTTTCTTTTTTCCTATCTTCCTCTGGTTTAACTTCTGCTTCTGCTCTCTCTTCTTCTGTTTCTACCTTCTCCTCCTTTTTCTTTCCTTTCTTCCTCTTTCTCTTCTTCGTTTGGCCCGTTGAGCCAGCAGCTGACTCTAGCTCTGGGACGTTGGAAGGCTGGCGTGGCACTGCCGAGGCAGTGCTTGCTTCTTGTAAGAGGGTCTCGTCAGGGTATCCACCCACGTCGGTGGGAGATTCATCGGTAGTCGACTGGACCTCTAGTCTTGAGGACAACTCGACAATCTTGTCCTCGAGACGGTAAAGCTGAAGCGCGTGTTCAGACTCTATGTTTTGCAGCTTCCTCTCCAGTTCTTTGGATTTTCCCTCAGATGATCTATATAGATCCCTGAGCTCTTGCACTTCTCCTTTAAGAACACAGTCAGTGCGGATAATTGCCGGGTAGCATTTGGAGTAACACCCCTCCGGGATTTCCACGCACCACTTATCCTTCTGGCATATCGCACATGCATATTTGAGTGCAGCTCGACCTTTTTTCCCTGTCATTTTGAACACTTTCTCTCTCTCAAAACTTTGCGACCAATCAATAGTAAAAAAGGGGGTTGGTGAGTTCTCCCCGCAGGAGTCACTCCCGCCTATCGATCGGAGATGTTTCGGATCTTTCAGAAGGCACGCTCCATATGCTGCTGTTCTTTCGACCGAGTCGTGAAACCTCGACGTGCCGTGGCTCCCAACCAAGCAGTACTGACGCTCCCCGAAGGGGCTATCGATTTCTCACCAGGTGAACAACGGAGCACGCCCCGTACTAAACTCCCACTAGTTCTCTTCACGACGGCCAAGATCTCGGAGCAGCGTTCAATGGATATCCCGCCACACCAAGAGACTCAACCCAAGGCTTTATATTGGCCTGGCAACCAACCTGGGAACAAAGGACCGTCACCTTGGACTGATGGTACCAGAGGCATCCGTCAACGGTCACTGGGAATCGTCAATAATTACGCGCCAGGGAAGGGGTTAACGGTACACTAAACTCATCCCATTCATCGTGCCATAACGCCTAGGACACCTCTAGATTAGTCTCTCACAGCCACTGAGAGTCGATTGGCGTTGTTTATTAAGGGCCCAAAGCCTCTCTTCTGACGCATGAGGTAGTTGCCAGGTCCTTATATGTATATAGAGGAAAAAAGGGTAGGAGTGACATGATAGGAGTAGAGTTTTTTCCTTTTTGTTTAATAAGTGGAAGAGATAGGATAAAGGTGAAAAATGAGGATAGAATAGAAAAAAAGAAGGAAGGACGCACTTAGTCTGGAACCTCGTTTTCGACCAAATCGACAAAGGAAGCCCTAACAGGGGTACCCGGAAGAGAGGTACCCCCGCTGGCATAGCCCGAAATGTCAAAGGTACACACAAGCTTTCTTACCGCGACAAGGGAGCGTCACCTCTCCCTCTTCTTTCTTAAGAGAGAGAGAGAGAGAGAGAGAGAGAGAGAGAGAGAGAGAGAGAGAGAAAGAGAGAGAGAGAAAGAGAGAGAGAGAGAGAGAAGGAGAGAGAAAGAAAGTGTCACAAGGAGTCAGAAGGAATAGTAGTACCTCAAAGGACATTGCTGACCATACCGTGGAGGTACTATTTTGGGAAAGCCCTAACCTCTAGCATAAGAGAAAATATAGCATAGATGAAGGCTCTCCACGCCCACCTTTTACACCTGCATACCTGAATGTGCTGCAAAAAAGGAACACAAACAAGAATTTTTCATAGAAAAGTTGAAAGAGAGAGAGAGAGAGAGAGAGAGAGAGAGTTACAAGGAGTTACAAGGAGTTACAAGGAAAGATAGTACCTCAGAAGACTAAGTTAGTCCATACCGAGGAGGTACTCATTTAATATTGCTATTCAATCTACTCGTCATAGAAATAGTATAGTAAAGTTTAAGGCTCTCCCCTCCCACCTCTCCCGCCCGATCTTTCGGGCAATGAAAGATGAAAAGATACCCGCTGTGCTAGAAAAAAAGTACACAAACAGGAATTTCGACAGGAAAGCAGAAATGCATTTCTACATTATTATTTTTCTTTTAATATTCTTAATCTAATTATTTTCAGTGTAATCTTATGTTTTTAGTATGTAAGCGTATTTATGATTTTATCTAACCTCCTTTTAAACGCCTCGACACTGGGGCTCGAAACGACCTCTTCCGTTAACTGATTCCAAATATTTACTATTTTATACGAGAGAGAGAGAGAGAGAGAGAGAGAGAGAGAGAGAGAGAGAGAGAGAGAGAGAGAGAGAGAGAGAGAGAGAGAGAGAGAGAGAGAGAGAGAGAGAGAGAGAGAGAGAGAGAGAGAGAGAGAGAGAGAGAGAGAGCTACAAGGAGCTACAAGGAAAATAAGTACCCTAGAAGACCTTACGGTCCATACAAGGAGTGTAATTTTGGCGCAATCCTCGAAGGTGTCCGTTGGTAACCTCGAAGATCACTCGCGAGGATCTTAACGGTCTTGACTTGAACTGGTCAACAGATTCACTGTTGACAACTTCCGTCGGAAGTGCGTTGCAACTACCGCAGATACTGTAAGTGAAGAATTTCCCACACAGATAACGGTGGTATCGCTTCAGTTCAAGTGTGTAGCCATAATTTCTTGTTCTCCCCTCGCTGAGCTGGAAAATATCCCCGTAGTCCAATCTGTCGAAGCCTCGAAGTATTTTAAATACTTCGATAAGCTGACCACGTAGTCTCCGGGTCTCCAGCGAGAACATATATAATTCCCTTAATCTATCTTCGTAACTTTTACGTCTGATAGAGGGAATCAGTTTGGTTGCCCTGGCTTGCACGCGTTCCAATCTCGCTATGTCCTTTCTTAATGAAGGACTCCAAAATTGTACGGCATACTCCAGGTGCGGTCCGACGAGGGAGTTGGACAGACACAGTACTATCTCCTTGTTCTGATATCCAAACTGTCGCTTTATATACCATAAAATCCTTTGGGCTTTCTTCTCCACCTCAATACACTGTTTCGAGAACTTGAGGTGAATGGTGATAGTTAAACCCAATTCCTTCTCAGTGTTCCTCGATTCAAGAGCAGTGCCCTTAAGGATATAGTGTTATTGATGTTATAGGTGGCCTATATGCATCACTTTGCATTTGTTTACGTTAAAAGGCATTTGCCACGTATCAGACCACTCTCTAATCTTTTGAAGATCATCTTGCAGGCGGGCATTATTTCCATCCTTTGCAACGTTCATACCAAGCTTGGTATCGTCGGCAATTTTAGAAATCATGGCAACCATGTTATCGTCCATGTCGTTGACGTAGATGATGAATAGTAGTGGTCCCAGGACAGAATCTTGAGGCACTCCGCTAGTAACGGGCACCTACTCAGAAGCCTGTCCATTCACCACCCCCTGTTTACATCTACCATTTAGCCAGTTCTCTATCCAGCCTTCTACTTTTCCGTCTATGCCCAGCTCTCGCACTTTCCGGAGAAGACGGTGGTGTGGAACTTTATCTAAGGCTTTCTGAAAGTCTAAGGAGACCACATCCACCGCCTTGTCCTGATCGTGCTCACTGAACACGAAGTGGAAGAATTCCACAAGGTTTGTCAGTTTACCCACTATCGAAGTCAGACTGATAGATCGGTAGTTCGACGGTTGGCTACGGTCTTCTTTCTTGAAGATAAGAGTCACCTCCACTTCACGCCAGTCTCTAGGAACGCATTCAGTCTGGATTGACATGTTGAAGATTGCGCTCAGATGTCGTGACACTTGATCGCGCACTTTTCAACACATTAACGAGAAACTTATTCGGGCCAGGTGCCTTATTCGTCATTAGGTCAGTGATCTTCTTTTTCATTTCTCCTTCGGTGAAGTCCATATCCTCCAGCTTTTCCCACCAGTAGGGATCCGTTAGTTGGTGGATTGGACCACAATCTTCATTAAACACTGAAGAGAAGTAGTCGTTGAGGAGGTTAGCATTTTCTGCATCTCAGTGCTTTAATGTCCCCTCCTCATTCTTCACAGGGCCAATCGTTCGACGGATTGGTTTACGGCTGTTTACATATCCAAAAACTCCTTGGGATTCTCTTTACAGAGTCTCGCCACTCGGAGTTCCTCAGACCACTTAGCCGTAATTATGCTGGACTTCACTCTCCTGGCTAGCCTCTGGTATTCGTCAAAGTCACCCAAGATCTTTGATTGCTGGTACACATTTCTCTTCTCCCTAAGCAGTTGACCGATTTCTCGATTAAACCACTTTGGTTGAACAGAAGACCGACGGGAGAATTTTAGAGGGATGAAACGCGATTGAAATGTTTATATGAGTCTTCAACAGCGTCGCACACTTCTAGCCTCGCGTCAGTCAGTCCAGCGCGTAGACCTGCAAAGTCTTTTCTTCTTAAATCAAGTTTCCTCGATTTACTAGTTGCAGGCTCTGCCTTCGTGACTTTGACTACAAATCTAATTAGTTGGTGGTCACTGCCACCGAGCTCTTAGCCAACAGAGAGGCCCTCAACGATGTCATCCTTAGAGGTGAAAACTAAGTCAATGATATTGTCTCCTCTCGTTGGCTCTCTCACCCATTGAGTAAGGAACTCGTTGTTCGCGAACTCCAGGAGTAGTGCATTCTCGCCACAGGGTTCTCTGGTGTTCCAGTCAACTTGTGTGTTGAAATCCCCCATGACGATACAGACTCTGTCTTTTACAAGTTCGCCCAACAGCTGGTACAGACTCCTGTCCTGTTCAAGGAGTTGGGCTCGATGTCTATAAAGCATTAGGGTCCTGTATTTGGCAGGACCTATTTCTAGGTCAACACCTAGTAGTTCATGGTCGGATACGATGTTGCAATGCTTCAAGTTGAGAGTATCCTCGACATACCACATCACACCGCCACCCTCTCTGTCTAGCTTATCTTTCAGGAAGAGCTGGTAACCAGGAATCGTGAATTCAACTTCAAAATCTCGGCTTGAGGTTTTTATCCACGACTCCGTTATGGCCACCATCTCAGGTTTCTCTGTTGCTACGGGGCCACGGAGCTCAAGAAACTTATTTCTGATTGACCTCGCATTGAACAGAAGAACTTTGAGGGAGTCCCCCCAGTGTAGGACTCCCTACGCTCTTCCGTTTCCGGGCTTCTTTTGTGTGGCAGTACCCCTCTTTGCCACATCTAAGAACGTCGTTCCAAGAGTGACACGGGTATACTGTCTTACATCCGCCTTCACTCTGGGTCGGTCGCTCCTCTGCATCCGCTCTACGATATCCTGGATTAACTTACAGAGTACAGCCTTTCCCTTGAATGAAAGGAGCACTCTGTCCCTTTGATAGAGGTCGTTTTGACAGTAAAAGGTGCGGTAAGGGTCCAAAAATAGACCCCCTCCGCCGTACAGAGGTCGGCCAGGCGCTGGTTTAAGGTCACATTCCTTGAGTGAGCTGTCCGGCTAGGACCTCTTCTTGGAAGCATCCATACAACGACATGTCTGCGAGTTTTCAATCCGCAGTCGTTCACGGCTCACATGACCGTGCTGAGAATTTTCTCGCTGGGGCCTACTTTGTTTCCTCGGTGGTAGAGGTCATTTACACTCACCATTAGGGCAAGGACTGAATTCTCGGAGATCTGAGATTTCTCAGTCTCTACCCTGATGTGGTGGTTTCCTCGTCCTGGCTGGCAGCATACCTTCACACTAGTGCGAAGGCGGGCGGCTATCAAGGGCTGCAAACCGCGTGCTTTGGAATCGCGCACAAGGGTAACCCTCAGACATTCCTTTGCAGAGGTTTGAGGATTTCCTTCCGGAAGCGAACTCTCGGTTCCCTCTTTCTTCTCCATCTTATTTTTCTTGTTCTCCTTTTTCTTATTCATCTTTTCCTCCTATCTTCCTTTGTTATATACTTTTCTGTTTTTATCTTTTCTTCTTCTTCTTCTTCTACTTTATCATCTGTTTCAACTTTCTCTTCTTCCTTCTTCTTTCCCGTCTTTTCTTTTTTTTTGATGGTTTATCCATAGCATGCGGACCTAGCTCTGGGGTTAATACTGCAGATGCAGTGTTTACTACAGAGTTCGAGGTTAGCTCTGCTATGCTGACCTCTATCCTGCGAATCAGTCCGGCGTGTTCCAATTCCAGGCTCTTTATTTTCTCCTCCAACTTCCTATACCTCTCCTTGGAAGCCCTGCATGTTTCTTTTAGCTCCTTAATTTGGCCGTTTAGAATACAGACAGTGCAGAAACCGGCTCGGTGGCATTTTCAATAACACCCCTCCGGAAAGTCTACGCACCAATTATCTATTTAAGTGCTCCTGGTCCTTTCTTGCCGGTCATTTTGAACACTTTCTCACTCAAATCTTTGCGACCAATCAATAGTAAAAAAGGGTGAGGGCGATTTCGCCTCGCGTGAGTCGATCCCGCCTATCCTTTGGAGACTTTTCGGATCTTTCAGAAGGCACGCTCCATGTGCTGTTGTTCGTCCGACCGAGTCATCAAACCAAGGCGTGCCGTGGCTCCCAACCAAGCAGCACTGACGGTCCCCGAAGGGGCCATTGATTTCTCACCAGGTAAACAACGGAGCACGCCTCGTGCTAAACTCCTACTAGTTCCCTTCACGACGGCCAAGATCTCGGAACAGCGTTCAATGGATATCCTGCCACATCAAGAGACTCGAACCAACGCTCTTTATTTGCCTGGCAATCAACCTGGGAACAAAGGGCCGTCACCTCGGACCGATGCTACCAGAGGCACCCGTCAACATTCACAGGGAATGGGCAATAATTACGCGCCAGGAAAGGGATTAACGGGGCACTACCCTCATCCCATTCATTGTACCCCAACGCCTAGGACACCTCTAGTACTAGTCTCTCAGTGAGCGTCGATTGGCGTTGTTTATAGAGGTTCCAAAGCCTCTCTTCTGACGCATGAGGTAGCTGCCAGGTCCTTATATGTAGATAGAAGGAAAAAAGGGGAAAGAGTGACCCGATAGGAGTAGGCTTCTTTTTTTGTATACTTGGGAGAGATAGGATAAAAGTAAAAAAAGCAGAAGGATAGAGTAGAAAAAGGCAGGAATGACGGACTTAGTCTGGAACCTCGTTTCCGACCAAATCGACAAGGGAAGCCCTACCAGGGGTACCCAGAAGAGGTACCCCCGCCGACATGGCTTGAAAAGTCAAAGGTACACACAAGCTCTCTTCCTACGACAAGGGGGCGTCACCTCTCCCTCTACTTGAGAGAGAGAGAAAAAAAAAGTGTGTGTGTGCTACATAGAGTTACATAGATACACAGATCACATGAGCCTTACGGCCCAGACTAAGGTGATCTGGCCTTAAATCTACTGCCACTTAAAAATAGAATAGAAGTAAAGGATAGAAACGTTTTAGGCTCTCCCCACCCTCTACTTCCTCCGGCAACAGCCGTACATAAAATATTTTTGGAAAAGTACCTTGCAGGTGTAAGAAGACAGTACCGGAAGGAAATTTGCATTGAATAGAAATTAAATAAAATGAATATGAAGACCACTTACATACACCTTAAAGAGTTTTATTTTTTGTAATAATATTTTATTTTTTAGCTTATGCTAAACAATTCCAATATTTGTTAAGTGTTTGTCTAATCTCATTTTAAATGAGTCTATAGTGCTGCTGTCCACTAGCTCGTTTGGCAAATTATTCCAATCATTAATAATCGAGTAAGTGAAGAAGTTTTTTATTACATCCATAGTGGCTCTTTTTCCCTGAAGTTTTGAATCATGTCGACGGGTGGGACACTCCCCTGTCAGTGTAAACAAGTTATTGGCATTAACGTTGTTAAATCCTTTAAGTATTTTGAAGCACTCAATAAGCTGCCCCCTTAGTCTCCGTTTTCTGACAGAAAATAGATTGAGTTTTTTTAGCCTCTCGTGGTAAGGTTTGTTACGTACTGACGGGATAAATTTTGTCGTTCTATGTTGTACAGCTTCTAATTTATCTATGTATTTTATTAAGTAAGGGCCCCAGAACTGTACAGCGTATTCGAGATGGAGCCTAACGATACTTTTATATAGTAGCATAATTATCTCCTCGCTTTTATAAGTAAAGTTTCTTTTTATAAATCCTAGTGCTGTGTTAGCTTTGTTTGCAGCAGCTGCGCATTGTTATGATGTTTTTAAGTTTTCTGTAATTATTACTCCTAAATCTTTAGCCTGCGGGGTTGTGTTTATTAAGTCGCCTTGCATTGTATAGTTGTATTTTTTGTTTTTTGTTCCGCACTGAAGGATTTAGCATTTGTTGATATTAAATGGCATTTGCCATTTTTCTGACCATTCGGTAATTTTATTTATATCAGCTTGCAGGTTAGCCCTGTCCTCTTCGCATAATACTGAGTTACCTATTTTCGTGTCATCTGCAAATTTATATATGATATTATTTATTCCAATGTCTATGTTATTGATGTATATAGTAAATAAAGTAGGCCCCAGGACTGATCCCTGAGGAACACCGCTGGTAACAGATACCCAGTCCGATTCCACGCCATTTATTATCACTCTCTGCTTCCTGTTCTTTAACCAGCTACTAATCCATCCGTATATATTACCGTTTATTCCTAGCGTACGCACTTTGTTCATGAGTTTCTGGTGGGGAATTTTGTCACTGCCTTTTTGAAATCCAGGTAAATTATATTTAATGATTTAGTATCGTTATATAGGTTGAAAAGCTTATGGTGAAAGTCAATTAGGTTTGTTAAGCACGATCTCTTAGACCTAAAACCATGCTGGCTATCTCGTATAAGGTTATTGTTTTCAAAGAACTCTACTAGCTTGTCTCTAATGATCGTTTCGAGCAACTTTCCAACTATTGAGGTTAAGCTACGGGGTCTGTAATTGCTGGCCTGGTGTTTACATCCCTTCTTAAAGATAGGGGTGACGTTAGCTTCCCTCCAATCATCAGGGACGACCCCATGCTCGAGAGATTTGTTAAAAATGAGAGCAAGTGACTCTGCTAACTCATTATGGACATGTTTTAAGATTTTCAGGTAAAATTTATCAGGGCCAGGAGTCTTGTACGAGTTCATTTTCTTTAATTTATCAATTACTAGTTGCGAATTTACTTCCAGGCTCCTTAGTGATGGATGTCTGACCTGTATATCCTCGTTGTTATCGTTATTAGTATATCCTAAGGTGAAGAATAAACTAAAAAAACTCGTTTAGGATATTAGCCATACCCATATCATCTGAAATAATTTCACCCAACTTATTTTTCAAAGGGCCAATCCCGCTTCTCATTTGCCTATTTCTATTGATATAAGTATAGAAGTGTTTGGGATTAGTGGTGCTTGCTTTCTCTATCTCGATTTCGTAGTGACGTTTCGTTGATCTCATGAGTGTTTTAACCTTTTTTCTGCTAGTGTTATATTGTTGGTTAACTTGATAGCTTCTATTGTATTTTAATAATGTGTGGAGACGGTTTCTATCTTAATTGCTCGTTTGATGTCATTATTAAACCACGGCGGCTTGCCTCTATTCGCGTTACCATTCCTTGTCTTAAGAGGAACAGGGTTTTCTTGGGCTATAAAAAATAGTTCTTTACATTTATTCCAAAGTTTATTTACATCTTCTATTTCTATCAGCTGCTCGTGAATATTTTCCAGGGCTTCTCTGAGGCCCTCTAAGTGAACTTTACTGTAGTCTGGTACTTTTGAATAGTTATTGGTAGTTGAATACCTGGCATTTAGATCAAAGCGGATTAGTTTATGGTCACATGTACCTATATGTTCTGCTACGGCCAGAGTTCATATTAAATTTTCCTGGGATGCAATGACTAGGTCTAGTATATTATTTCCTCTGGTTGGCTCCCTTACACATTGGTGTAAAAAATTATTATTGATGAAATTTGTCATTAATTTTTCTTGTTGGCTAGTCCCTATATTCAAGTCCCAGCAGATATTAGGTAAATTAAAAGCTCCCAGTAATAGCGTTTGTTCCTCGTGTAATGTTTTTTGTAAGATTCTATATAATTTCAAGTCCTCATTAACGGTAGTATTTGGGCGACAGTAAACAGTGCTTATGTTTATTTTAAAATCTCGTAAATGTAGTTTAACACAGATCAGCTCCACTTCATTATTTGTAAGTTCTACCTCAGTTACTTTTAATTCTGATCTTATATATAGTCCCACTCCTCCTCCAAGCCTTCCATTGGCCCTGTTTTTGTAAAATAATCTATAGCCTTGTAGCATGTATTCACATATTAAGTCTTTTATACCATTTTGTAGATGGGTCTCAGTTATGGCAATGATGTCAACCTCTTCCGTTGCTATTAGACATTTAAGTTCTGTAATATGTTTTCTAAGGCTACGTGCATTAAAAGTTATTATTTTGATTTTACTGATTTCTTTTGGAGGTGAGACTATTCATTAGTTTTCCTGTCTGTGGGTGGGGGTGGTGGTCAGGGCCGGGGGGGATCGGGGAGGGGAGGCAGCTGCTTGAGCGGAGCCACGAGGATTAAAGGGATTTGCAACAAGGCGAGGAGTGACATAAAAATGAAATGGGTTGCCGGTAGGGCGAGGAGTTACATGGAAATTAAATGGGTTTGGAGGTGTGGCGTGGGAGGGCGTATTTGACATCTTGGTTGGGTTAGCTAGGGTTGGGGGGTCCCTACCATGTGCCTTTGGTCAGGTGAGGCAGGGCAAACCCGTTCTTTGGCAGGTGTGGGAGGGTAATTTGTTTGACTCTGGCATATCTTATGTATATTATATACAGCGTTGTTTGGTAATTTACTCATTAACTGTACTCCTGCTTGTGACAAATGAATACCATCTCTGTTTGTTAGCCAAGGCTTATTATGGAAGCTACTCCATGTGTCGTTATATAACACATGTTCTTTCTCACACATTTCTTTTAGAGATTCATTGATTCCTAGAGCTCTGATGTTACTGTAGTGATTGTTGGCTGTCATACGTGGCAATACTCCATTTACTATGCATTTATTTGTCTTGGATCTCATTTCTTTTATTAACTTGTTATACTTGGCTAGTATTTCCCTACTTGTGGCTTTACCTCCGTCATATGCATCGTTACTACCTACATTAACTAGTAGGCATGAACTCTTGGGCAGTTTTGCTTTCTTAAGGTCTTCAGTAATTATGTCTAAAGTACCACCTGGTATTACCTTGACCATTCTGTTCTTCCTTTCCATGGCAAATGCTACACCCTGACCCCTTAAAAGTGAGTCAGACAAGACACGGGTGTTACCTTCATTGCTGCTGGATTTCATAACCTGCTTTTCTCCGTTATGTGACTTTACCCTTAAGGAGCTTGCCTCACCTATAGCAGCGAACCTGTTCGTCAGAGTGATGGTTGGATTTTCCACTCTCCTTACCTTTTTTCAAATATTTATAACTTCCCGAAAACCCTGGTTGGTATGAGCCTCATTTGTTACTTTATTGCTGAGTTTACTTACTTCTTCTTTAAGGTGGATCACCTTTTCCTTTAGATGGCAGTCTTCTACTTTAAGAGCCTCAATCTCTGTCCTATTCTCTTCAATGAGGTTTTCGACGAAAGCAAACTTTTCGCTGTTTATACACATGTAACAAGTGGCATCATGGCGTGGATGTCTGGGGAACCAGTCTAGATAATATTTCTTAGTACACCCTAGGCACGCAATCCTTATTGGAGGCAGATTTAAAAAAGTTACTAAAGGAAAAGGAAAGTTGGGAAAACACACAAAATAAAATTATGATTACTTTCTTTTGACTCTCGAAGAAAGGATAGGCTTGCGAAACTGCGAGTTCGTGTGTGTGTGTGTAAGAGAGAAAGGGAGAGAGGGAGAATAAAAAGAGAGAGAGAGAGAGAGAGAGAGATAGAGAGGGCGCTACAAGGAGCTACAACGAAAATAAGTATCCTAGAAAACCTTACGGTCCATACAAGGAGATCATCTTGAAGGCAGGCAGTATTTCCATCCTTTGCAACGTTCATACCAAGCTTGGTATCGTCAGCAAATTTAGAAACCTTGGCAACCATCTCGCCATCCATGTCGTTGACGTAGATGATGAATAGTAGTGGTCCCAGGACAGAACCTTGAGGCACCCCGTTAGTAACGGACACCAACTCATCATCTTATCAATAGAAATTCAGCCAAACTTATTTAGCGTTTGGAGGACTTTACTAAGCGAAATATTATTGTGTTCAAAATTTCTCCAGTTCTTTTCAAACTCGATCCAGTCATTTGCCCTTGGCATCTACAGGTGCAAAATTTTCATAGATTTCTAAAAGCTTTAATATATTTTTGTTTCCTCTAACTATTTTTTTTATATCTAGATGTTATTTTATTTAAAATCTTTTTGGGGTTAACATTTTCTGAATTTAATTGTTTGTAAAAATAAGTTACTTGAAAGTCTCCAAATTTTATACTCATTCATATCAACTCAGTGGTGCACTACAAATGGCTCGAATTAACAATAAAATATAAGGACATATAAAAAGTTTCGATATAATGATTTACAAAAGTTAACTGGAAATTCAACTAAAACGTTTTTAAACGATATTATATCAAATTAGCACAGTGAGTCAGCAAACTGCTACCAACACCTATAGGTGTCACTGCTCAGTTCGGATCACATGTCGTGTGCTCTGGAGCAGCAGAACGTCACTTTAAAACATTATTACTTTATTTCTTTTACATTCGCATTTATGTTTACTGTTTATGAAATATATAATTCAGATTACAAATTTTGCTTTCATTTCGTATTTTTTAATAATATATGAAGCTCGGTTATGAGAAGTAACCGATCTTTAGAAATTCATCAATTCCTTCATACCTCTGATCATTTTTAATACTTTCACCAATTCAACAACATTCCAGTTTTTATTATCCCTTGATTTCCACCATCTTCACAAACTCTCTTCCAATTCCTCGACGATTATTACTTTCTAAAAAATAATCTTGTAGCGAAATGTTTTCATACTGCTCATAGCTTCATATTAAACACATTCCTCACCATACTCTTCCTCACTAGGAGCAAATCATTTATACTCGTAAATCCACCCTCTCTCTTCTTTGCCTATCTAATCTGTACTTATGAACATCCTTACGTTCGACAAAGTATTACCACAAACGTTTCTTTCATCACAGAAGCCTAGTAGACTCTCAATATTTTCATTCTGTCAAGGAGGACAAGGAGTCCAATTCTTCCTTCTTTTCTTCTGTCCCCAATTCGCAGTTCTTATTACCATTAAACGATACCTATGACAAATTTTATCAACCATTCGTCCAAAGTCATTCCATAACTCTTTCTTAGTCCCTATCTGTCATTGTAAGGTTCATAGCATGCATCCAAACACCTTTTCACGATCACAAATCTTAATTTCCTCCACATAATTCTCGAGCTACCAAATTAAGGCCAGAGTATTATATTAATCCATTCCGGATTCACTAGACAACTACACGGTTATACTCCTACTAGAATTGTTTCAGATCCTGATTGCAATTCATTCGCTCTGTAGCGAACCTTGCATCAGTTTCTATATAATTAGCAATCACTATCATTATAATAATTGTTTATATTATTACGAGCCTCGGCAATATTAATTAGGAAGAATTATCAATGCAATTAACAAGATGTACATATTTATATATTGTTATTGAGAATTTGGTTTTCTTGCCTCACAAACTATGAATCTCTTCCCGTTCGTAGGCCAAACAAAGACTTCAGTCTTCTTACGGACCTTTATTTGTAAGCAACTACTTTTTTGTGCAGTCAGTGAACAATGGTGATAATTCAACTCAGATTGCTACTATGATCTGAAATGAATGAATGAATGAATGACAATCACATAATAAGAGGAAACTGGAAGTTGTCAAACTGAGGAATTTCACAAGAGGAGAGAAATGGCGGTGAACAATAATAATAAAAAATAATAATAGGTGATTCCTTATTTTTATATGAAAGGTTATTGAGATGTTAAGAATCTCCATTTTAGTTCCCTAAATAGTTTAGTTTGAAAGAAAATAGATTTGATGTGAGGGGTGGGATTTGGAGATGCTACAGTCTGCTTGATTAATTGTGGGAAGGAGGTGTGTCTATGATATCTGAAAATCACACATATGTGTATTTGTATGTTTGTGTACGAGTTTATGTTTATTAATATTTGTCCTGGTGTATAAAATTTGCAGTATTATCGCAGAATTTTTTTTAAAGCACAAATTAAATTTTAAGTTTGACTAAACAACTATTTAACTTTACTGCGGGGGTAAAATACTTCTTTAAAACATCGAGATTTAGCTATAATATGAAGGAATTGGGCATTGGTTTCCTATTAGGACCGTCTTTTGTCAATGACTTTCATTTCGTCATGATAAACAATGTCTAAAAAAATGTCCTTCAGAATTTAAACCAATTGTCTCCCTAATATACATACGTAAGAAGAGCGGCTTCGCCAATCCTCCTTACAGGAGGAGCTTGCGCTTGGCAGGCAGACCTTCGGTCGGTGAACTACAGCATATCTGGCTTTAACAACGGGGTTTTGGTCTAAAATAATTTAAAAGGTTTCAAGCTGATATCATCATCATCATCATCACTATCATCATCATCATCATCATCACTATCATCATCATCAGTAACTCTATAATTTAAGAATGGGATTTTTGGGAGTATTTGAATAATAATTTCATCTTAATTTGGTTATGACTTAAGTATATTTAAATTTTTATCAAGGTAATTTCCATGACTTTCTTTAGAGTTTAAAAATACAAAAGGGTTGAATTCATAAAAAAAAGATATGAGTATCCAATGCTTTAAAATGTTTTAAAAGAAAATGAATTACAATTGGTGAAGTTCAGAAAATTGATTAAAATTTAAGTAAGGCTGCTTTTTTATTTTATTTATAACTATATTTTAGCAAAGTGATATTTTGAAAAGAGGGAAATTTAGTTTAGACTTTTTTAAAAATTATTATAATTGGCGAAGTTCATAAAATTTATAAAAATTTAACCATCGCTGCTTTTTTTAGATTTTAAATTTTAATCTTAGTAGCGAAGCGCAAGCTCTCGTCGTAGGGGGGGAGTGCCGAAGCCATTGCCTGGTCTCCTAAAAATTTAATTTTGGTCTTTTTTTCAGATCCATGGTTATGTTCCTAGGCCTAAAAGCAAGAAAATTCTTTTGATATGCGTAAAAATAATCTTCAGAGTTATTTTTTTCCATCTAAATTTGCTTTTATAGACAATAAAATACTCCTCAAATCAGCCATGCCTTAATTTTAACGCATTTTTTCAACTTCCCAATCGACATTATTTTTCTTTTAAATTCTAAAACATTCAATACTCACATTTATTTTTATGATCTCTTAGAAAGAAATTTGATAAAAACTTCAAATATACGAAAATTGAGCCTTAATTTTAATAGTTTGGGAAAATCTTTGATTCTCTTTTCCAATCTTTTTTTTTAAAACCTCCAAAACACTGAATAATAGCTTTTTATTTCAATTTGTGTGAAAAATATAATTACAATAAAATACAAAGTCACACTTGAACTAAGAGAAAAAAATTCAAACTGTTGAAAAAATTGCCTTCCTAAAATATACTGTTAGGGATGATAGTTTCCTGGTCTTGAATCATAAGGATCATTTATCACCCCTTTTATTTTTAAACTACGTTAACCAGCAACATCTGACCATGAAGTTTAACAGGGAAGGCAACACGAAACCAAACCTAACTTTAGATGTCAACGTTGTGCAGTTTGTAATTATTATAGAAATCCTACGACCATAAAATTAGGCATTAATTTTTTTATTCTCTTTTATACTCATTTCCTGTAACCTAGCATTACTAGTCGTTTTTTTTCAGAACCTACAATATTTGCTAAAAAAAGGTAGCCTTCATGCGGAACTAAATTATTTGAGGTTCTTGATTTATTTGTATTACTACTCTAATTTTATCTTTATCTAAAATGCATTATCTTGATGCTTATGCAACTATTGCTGCAAAGCATAGTTTCTCTATCATGACCATTTAGTATCCAAAATCACTAAACTTCTCTATACCTTCAAAATAATTTTTCATAATACCGATTTTTTTTAGTTATTTCAACGCTGCTTCCTTATATTCATTTTTATTGAGAAGGAATCCATACCTATGGGATTGCAATCCTGCTTGTTTATAATTTTAAATGAACAACCTTTCTCTATTATTTATGTGGGTTAAACTGCCTGTGGAAACATGAAACTCAATACACCGTTATCACACAGAATTTCTCTGGTCAAGAAAGATCAACGCAGCTGTGTTTAATTTCGGGTGCTTTATCACCGTCTTCCCCAGAGCTAACGCTGTCCCGCTACCAGGTGGCAGCCGTTTCCATCTTCCCACTCTTGGGGTAGAAGGGAATCTCTATTATTTTCCGTTCGCTTCGTCGATGCCCCAAACAATCAAGGTTCATGTTTGATTAAGCCGCGTCTGATATCCATTGGTAATCTCGCTTAATTCCCTTCGTCTCGTCGATACTAGATATTATCAAGGTCCATGTTTCCTTAAGACTTGCTCCGATACCCCTTTGGAAGGTCATCGTGCGCGAAGGCCTCTCTCGACCAAGCCTGTGGCTCCTATTGAAGGTGATGTCTGCAAATCCTCAGCAGATAGAGAAAATCCGAGCTTATTGCCCTCCAGACTTTAGTATCTGTCTCCCATGAAGTGATCACCTCGCTATTGTGATCTCGTCAGCAGATCGTCTTCGTGTAATCTGCCCTGATCAGAGAAAGATTACGGAAACCCGTTTATACCCCAAAAGATTGTCCTAGGTTTCTCTCGTCCTGCCGGGTGGGGAAGAATCTCGATTTCGTGATTACTGCTTCCTGGAGCCGAGGCAATCCCAACACCTTCGGAGTCTCTCTGGACGCCTTCGCATCGAGACCCCATCGACGAAGACCTGGCCATTGGTCTTCCACATACCCAGTTCATTCTCCAGAAGTAACCAGGACTCCTTTACTTGTAAGTCACACCTCTTCGTTCCCAGTCTTAAGAAGAATTCCCAATTTGGTAGAAGGCCAATAGACTTGCTAAATCTTTCATTCAATTCAACTTATTGGATCACTTATATATTTTCCCGAACCTAGTTTCCTTAATTTTTGCCTGTCATAATATTTTTGTCGTAATGATTATTATTTAGATCTTCATATTTATCTGTGACCTTGTTCTTACGAGGGGCGGTCAATATGTTTTGCGAATCGGTAGGGCAAAACAGAGGAAGGGAAATGGCTGTTTGTGGGGGTGTTAGGACAAGTTATGACAAGTCAGGACCTGCAGCCGCACGCTCCTGCCTCGTCTATTTAAGAAGCAGCAGCTAATCGCAGATCGTCAGTCACAAACTTTTCAACAATGGAGAAGGTTGAGCACCGCGCAGTGATCAAATTTTTGACCAAGGAAGGTAAGAATGCAAAGAAGATCCATAAACGCATGGTTTCAGTGTACGCCGACACCACCCCTTCCTATGCAACAATTGCGCGCTGGAATAGGGAGTTTCGCCATGGTCGTGAGTTCCTTGAAGAAAAGCCCCGTCCAGGACGCCCGTCAGACGTGACCAACGAGAACAATGTGGCCCGTGTGGAGATGATGATCCTCGAAAATCGACGGGTGAAGGTCGAAGAAATCGAGCGAGAACTTGGAATATCACATGAAAGTGTTATTAACATCATCCACGACAATTTAGCCATGACCAAAGTCTCTGCTCGTTGGGTCCTTAGAAACCTGTCACCCCATGATCGGCTTCAACGTCGTCAAAATTCAGAGGCCAGAGTTGCACAAGCTGCCCTGCGCGAGTGCGGATTCGAGGAGCTCAACCATCTCTCCTGCAGTCCAGATGTTGCCCCTAGCGACTACTTTTTTATTCTGCCAGCTTAAGGCTGCATTGCGTGGACGCCGGTTTGGGGACAATGAAGATGTCCAGCTCGCCGTCCAGGAGTAAATTGAACAGCAGTCGGGATATTTCTGGTTTTCGGGAATTTGAAGCTTCAGGGACAAGTGACGCAAGTGCATTGAAGTCGAGGGTAGTTATATTGAAAAATAATAAAGCACTTTTCCTCATATCTCGTTTCCTTATATCCGAATTGCAAAAACTTATTGACCACCCCACGTATTAATTGTATTAAAGTTTACTTTTGTTAAGGTGTTTATCTTTCAAATAATTCCTAAGACGAACCCGGCAAACGTATTCCTTTTTAAAGAGCCAACCTATAATATCGCACTCTAAGTAGAAGGACCTTACCTTTATTTCCAATTCAATTGTACCCGAGCGCAGCGCCAATGGTGCTGCTTGACGTACAGTAGTGTTTACCTTTTGAGACTTTTTGGTAATACGCCTTCGTCCCTCAATATATATATATATATATATATATATATATATATATATATATATATATATATATATATATATATATCATTATATTAAAAACTGGTGCCAGGTATAGTTGGGTTATTTTTATTTTTATTTATTTATATTTTTCCTCACGAACCCGTTAAATTTCAATTCCCCCTATTTAATTATTCTTATTGAGTTTGCCTAAGTTCGTTCAGAGTTATTCAAAGATTGTAGAAACTAATTATCAGCTTATTTTTTTTAACTATTTAATTATGTGCTCACGAGTCCATAAGTTTTTTTTTTTTGGTGGTAACCCTCGAATAAATCTCGAGCTGGATTGAGAGGACAGAAGGGTTTTAATCCGATAGGGATCAAATCTTCGATGTTGTGTTTCACATTTCTGTTTTTTTGGTGTGAATTTCTTTTTTTTTGCCGGTAAATCTTAATAGAATTTTAAAAAAACAACAAAAATCTTCCGTAAGAGCCCATATTCTGTGTCTTGTGTTCCGCGTACGTTTGAGCTGTTACACGCACACGTACTGTCCCAGGATGTCGTCCTTTGATAGATTCCACAAACACGGTCAAATCTTTGGATTAACAAGCAAGGATTTAATTGCCTATATCCAGGACGAGGAAAGAAATGAAAGGGAAGAAAACAAAGAAAAGCAGAAAGAAAGCAAAAAGAAGCAGAAAAATAAGAGAAAGAGAGCAAAGAGAAGCAGAAGAAAGGGAAAGAAACCATCAACATGAACGAGAGCTAAGTCGGGATAATTTCGAAAACCTTTATTTTAGTTCAAGGAATGAGGCCCCTTAAACACCCATGGTTAAGTTACCTGTATGAAAGGATGGCGAAGACTTCAGTGCTTACTTCACCCACTTCGAAAAGATTTTCGAAGTGAATTCGTGTGACATCGAGGAGAATGGAGTCGCACGCTTACTTCCCTCGTTCAACAGTCATCTTCGAGAAATTTTCATATATCTTCCTGCTGAGGCCACCCTTAAATGTTCGACTCTGAAGGCCGAATCGCAATCGGCAATCAATATGAATCCCGATTTCTATCGGACTAAGTTTCGCCAGGCAAGAATATTACCTGGCAAAACTTCCCGCTAGTTTGGCTTCATCCTTCAGAGAAGCCTACAATTCTGGCTGGACTGCTCAAGTAGGACGCGAATACGAGTCTCTGTTCGATTTCGTCTTACGTGATCAGTTAATGGCTGTACTGCCATTCAAGATCCGTGCATTCGTAAAAGATAGACGAGCGTCTACCTTTAAGGAATGCCTGGACGAGGCGGATGTACACGCGTCCAGCCATAATCTGTATCCGAAGGACCCCATGAAATCGCATCCTCCATCTCCCAAGAGTAAGAGTAATTTCTCTAACTCTTCCCATTTTGTCCAAGTTGCTGGTCCCCCCAAACCTAGATTCCCTCCCCCGGGAGAACCGAGGGATATTAAGCCCCTCCTAAATAATCCCCCACCATTCAATTACCCCCGGCGGCCCATCGTGTGTTTCACGTGCGGTCTGCCCGGACATGTAAAAACCAACTGCCCCCAAAAATCTCACCTTCGATCTTCCCCCATCCAACAAGTCCATCAAGTCAATGCTTCTCTCTCTCTCAACCACCTGCTAGCACAATAGCTCCAGCTTCTGCCCCGACTAATGGTTCCCCAGTACATCCCGTCAACTTTTTATTTAATCAAAGCTCTCCTTGTGGGCTTGAATTTGAAGAAGGAACTGCCAACGGGTGCCGGGTGTTAACCCTTGTGAGAGACACCGGTGGCACCTGCGTCATAGTGTCTGAAAAATTGCTTCTCCCAGTAAGTCTTGACCACGATAGGTATGCAGTAGTCCACGACTACTTGAAGCGCGCCAACCGGTTCCCCGTGGTTCGCTGCTACCTACAATGCAAATACTTCACCGGTTGGGTGGAGGCAGTTGCAGCTCCCATTATGTTTGCGCAGTGTTGGTCGGACAGAACCCCCAGATCTCCCCTAATCCTCTCACCCAGCCCGTCCTTACGAGGACTCAGGCCTTAAAAAAGATTGCAACCCCCGTGCATTTAGAAACTCCTTATGCCCCCGCATTTGCATCCCCTCATAACAAGGAGTTCGCAAGTGAGCAGAAAAAGGGCTCTTCTCTTCAGCACCTGTGGGAAAAAGCCCAGCAGGACAATCAAGTTTCTGATTGTGGCCCAAGGAAGGTTATATATCTCGTTAAAGATCACCTCCTTTACTGTTCTACCTAGACTGAGGACGGTGCTAAGACTTGCTCTCTTTGCAGCCCCCGTTCTCGTGTTCCACAGGTTCTTCGCTTTGCCCATGACGCGTTATTGGTTGTCTATTTCAGTCACAATTAAACTGCCCAGAGAATCTTTTTATATTTATTTTGGCCCGGCGAGGCCAAAGAGATTGCAGAATTTTGTCGATCCTGTGATATTTGCCAGAAAACGACGGCAAAAGAACGGATCGCACCTGCCCCCCTTCAAAGGACCCCCATTATTTCTGAACCTTTTTTAGAGTGGCTATCGACTTGATTGGCTTAATATGCTTCCCCCTCGAGCGAAAGACACTCTTATAGCCCTACTCTCATGGACTTCGCTACGAGGTTCCCTGATGCAGTTCCCCTAAAAAGAATCGATACCATTACGTACACGGAAGCATTAATAGCTATCTTTTCTCGAGTCGGCATCTCTAAAGAGATATTGTCTGCCTTAGGTAGAAAATTTACTTCAGAACTAAAGGAATACCTGTGAAAACTTCTCCTGATAAAACCTCTCTTCACAACCCCTTTCCACCCTGTGGCTAATGGAGTCTGCGAAAAATTAAACCGGTCTCTGAATACCATCCTGAAGAAGCTGTGCCATGCTCATTATTATTATTATTATTATTATCATTTGAGATAATGAACACAATTTTTTTGTGGGAAAAGCCTAGAGGCCATGAACTTGAAAACAAGCTCCCACAGAACACAGTGTTCATATGTCAAGTAAGAAAGAATGAATGCTAGAAGAAATAAATTGAAATGTGTAAATAAATAAATAAATAAGTTTAAAATTATTAAAATAAAAACAATATTAAAATTGTGAGGCGGTAGCACCCTCCCTTAATCTGGTATTGTAACCTAGTTTAAAGATATTAAGATCTTCCTGCATAACTTCTGCAGGAAGATCATTCCACTGCTTTACCGTACTTGGCAAAAAGCAACGCTGAAACTGAGAAGTGCGGCAGCGGGGAATGTATAGTGCGTGAGGATGTTGTCCATCCGCAAACCTTGTTGCTCTAGCAAGAGGCAGGGGCTCAGAAATTAAAAAGGATAGTGGCAATTCCCTACTGAAGTAGTATTTATGGAATATCAACAAACATGTAATCATCCATCGATTATCCAAGTCATAGCTAGCCCCATCAGGAAAAAGGAACCTGACTCAACGAGCAACCCTATCTAAGAGAGACAGATCTCTGGCAGATGCGGATATCCAAACTGGAGAACAATACTCAAGAAGAGGGAGAACAAAGGACTTGAAACAAGTGGCATTAATATCTTCATTATTATAGATATATGAGGCCTTACGTACAATACCAAGTTTTCGGGCAGTATTAGCAGATACATTTAAAAAATGCCTCTCAAAGGGTCAGGTGAGAATCATAGGCAATGCCAAGGATCGTTAGGGATTCGGACTCAGCAAGAAGTGTATCTCCAACACAGAGTGGAAGATAAGGCGGCTCATTAGTACGAGATTTACTAACCCAGAGTGTCTTAGTTTTACTTGAATTAAGCTTCATACCCAACGATCACACCATTTCCTATTTTTTCCTAAATCACAATTTAGACTCATGATAACTTGGTTACTCATTGCTGGAGACCTGCCTACTCCAACAAGTGTAGTATCATCTGCATACTGAACAACCTTGTTTTCAAGACCTTTTACCAAATCACTTGTGTATACTAAAAACAACAAAGACCCAAGAACACTGCCTGGTGGAACTTCAGACACAACACGTCTAGGTTCACTAAAAACTCCATCTACGTCAACACGTTGCTGCCGATCTTTCAAAATTCTTTAAGTAGTTCTAGGATGTAGCTACCTATTTCAAGGTTTTGTAGTTTAAAAACAAGTGTTTTATGGTTAACACGATCAAAAGCAGCACTAAAATCAATCTGAACTAATCTAGATTCAAAACCCTTGTCAAGATTATTTTGCATACTATAAGTCAAATCTAAAATGGCACCACAAGTACCCAATTGCCTCCTATATGCATACTAACTTCTAGCCAGTAAGCCATTCGACTCCAGATATCTATACAGGGGCCTAGATATCAGCTTCTCAGCAACCTTAGAGAGCACAGGAAGTATTGAAATAGGCCTTTATTGACTACAATCGGCAGATAACATGCCCTTAGGAATAGGCACAACATTGTTCAATTTACGATTATCAGGAAAGGTGCTTCGTCTAAATAAAAATCTATATAATCTACCTAACTTAGGTGCTAAATCAGTAGAAATCTTTTAAAAATAAAGGGAAAAAGTTGTCGGGATCGACTCCGCCCCAGCTGTCAAGACTGTCAAGTTTCTTTTAAACATCCCTTGCACCAAAAGCTAACCCAGTCAAACGAGGCTCAGGATGGTAAGTGTCAGGGAGAGAAACTTCTTAAACTGAATGCCTGGCTTCAAAAGCTCGATGGAGTAACTCTGCCTTTTCATTTGCACTAGTTGTTAGCTTTCCATTTGGCAAAAGTAGTGGTGGAATGGTAAAAGTGTTAAGAGTCAAAATAGCAGATTTTAATTCTGAACACCACAAATGAGGATGTCTGATCTCTGCCAACTTACTCTTCAGATTAACATTATATAATCTCTCAACCCGATGGTAAACTCTGTTGGCAGTACGCCGAGACTGAACAAAGATCTCGAAGTTTTCTCGCGTCCGATTAGGCCTCCATACATTAAACTTTGTTTGCTTATCATGGTAGGCTCTTCTACAGGATTCATCGAACCATGGCTGGTCGTTTGTACGAATACTGATAATTCTACTGAAAACATGCCTGGCCAAAACAGTTGATAACATATCATTCACCTTAGCCATTGGATGTGGGTCAGATATTGATCCGAAATATTCAAGGCTCTACAACTCTCTTCACAACCAACCCAATCAGCTCGAGATTTAAACCAAACTCTTTTTTTGATCGTGGCATTCACGATATGCTGATTAACATCTATGTCCATTCTAATGGAACAATGATCTGATGTCCCCAAATTTTCACAGACCTTTGCATCTACAGCAGCTGGAGCATCTGTGAACACAAGATCTAGTCTATTACCTGAAATATGGGTGAGTTCCTGAATCGTCTGGAGACAATCAGCAGCAGTGCAAAATTCATAAGCTGACCTACCATGCTGATCAGTTACATTACAATTGAGCCATTCTTCATGCTTTGCATTACACTCCTCACTAATTATAAAACAAGCTTTCCTATCTGTTGATTGAGCCCAGGCAATACCCTCTAAAAGTGAGTCATAAATAGATTCCTCATATCCTGGGTTACGGTACAACGCATATATATATATATATATATATATATATATATATATATATATATATATATATATATATAATATATATTTGCGTTGTACCGTAACCCAGGATAGGAGGACTCTATTTATGACTCACTTTTAGAGGGTATTGCCTGGGCTCAATCAACAGATAGGAAAGCTTGTTTTATAATTAGTGAGGAGTGTAATGCAAAGCATTATATATATATATATATATATATATATATATATATATATATATATATATATATATATATATATATATATATATAAATATAATATTTATTATAAATCTTAAAACATAAAACTTCATGACACTTGCATTCTAAATTCTTTTGGCGATAAATTGGTAGGCCAGACCTCGAAAATACTGCCATACCCTGAGCTCCTGGCATATTTCGACGATAAATAAAATCAGGGCCAGAAAACCATGGAATAAAGAATTCTGAATTAGATTTATTACTTGTCACTAGGGTTTCTGCAAGGAAAATATGTCATAATTCTTTGCATGAGCCTGAAGATCTAGAAAATTAGATCTTGAACCCCGAATATTGGGATAGAGGACACTGCATTTCTTCTTATGAAAATGAGTAGCAGGTCTAGGGTTCAACTCAACATCTCCAGAAGGAATCAGAAACAAAAGCACCAGTAAAAGGTTTAAAACAAAAATATTTAATAAAGTAACAAAGGTAAAACCAACAACAAAGTAAATATAGTCAACAACAACCATATGAACAAAGGATTGAGCAGCAAAAAAAGTCCATAGGCAACTCTAAAAGAACCGAAAAACCTGGTCAACATGGCGGAGTCTCAAGAGTGGCATCGGTATCTGTCAGTCGCTCTCTTTGCGTGCCGAGAGATTCCTCGTAGGACTTTGGGGTTCGCCCATTCGACTTCCTTTATGGGCGACGAAACATTAGAAGCTTTATGAGTATTCTCAACGAATTATTCGCAAATCCCCGCCTCGATAAAGAAATTGAACCTTGTATTCTTACGTATTGGACCTGAGAAACTGCTTTGAGGAATGCGCCGAGATCACGTATAAAAATACGGATCTTAATTTGGAGAAATACCGGAATTATTTCGACTAAAAGGCAAAAGATCAACGCCTCCGACCCGGTGATGAGGTAGTGCTCCTACTCCCCACTGAATCTAATAAACTTCTTTCACAGTGGAAAGGCCCGTTCCCCGTTTTAGAAGCACGAGGACCCGTGGACTACCTCACAAAGGCCACTTCAGATTTGATTATGCTTGCAGTAACTATGATAGAATGATGCGCGGAATCTTGGAGAAGGGCCTAGGCAACGTGTCGTTTTATTTCGATAATGTGTACGTTCTCACACTTACATGGCAACAACACCTAGTCTCGCTTCGCCTCCTCCTCATGAAGTTACAGAACAGGGATTGACCATTGGGCCTAGTAAATTTCATTTTGCCTATAATTCCATTCGTTATTTAGTCTTTCATATCCGGGAAAACCAGATGAACCCCCAGCGAGATAAAATAAAGGCTATTGCTAACATGCCTCTTCCGCGCACGAAGAAACAGCTCTGCTCCTTTTGGGGATCCACCTCTTTCTACCGGCCTTTTTTCCCCAATTTTGCCGCCTCAGCTTCTCCACTTAGCGCCCTGTTAAAGAAGAAATCCCCATATCCCCTCGTGTGGAACCCCAAGGCATCCGCCCACTTTGACAAACTTAAGGATAGGCTTACTTCTGCCCCTATCCTAAGATTCCCCAACCTCACCAAGCCTTTCTCAATCAGGACCGAAGCGTGCAACGAAGGAGTAGGATGCATATTTTTGCAATACGATGATGATTTCAGCTATCCGATTGCATACGCGAGCCGGAAGCTCTCGTCACGTGAGAAGAACTACGCAAACATAGAACGTAAAGCCCTCGCGATAGTTTGGGTGGTACAAAAATTAAAAAAGTATTTAGTAAGAAAGGAGTTCGTGATCGAAACGGATCACCACCCCTCAGCATATTTAAAAAATAGTAAAAGTCAAAACGGTAGACTCATGCGATGGAGTTTACTGTTGATGGAGTACTAATTTCGCATATTTTATATTAAAGGTTCCGAAAATTGTATGGCTGACTGTCTTAGTAGGAACTCAATAGAGGTGCTTTCTCCTACCTCGTAAGATTGAGTCACCAAGAGTGTGTACTCACAATTGTATATATTATCTCTCTGTATATATATTGCCTTTAATTATTTTTTCATTTTGTAATTAATTGTAATGTTTACCATGTTTAATTTTTTTTTTTGTATTATTATTACTTATCGTTAACTCCTCAGTTCCACAAGCTCATATAAATTAATTTTTTTTGTGTTCGTGGGTATGTAAGCCCGAAGTTAATGATTCCCATATTAGCTTGTATCCCGTCAGGTACATTGTTTTCTCGAATCAATATCTCTCCCATTTGTGAGGATGACATTTTCCATCCCCTACATGTCTGAAATTGCATCTTAGGAAGGAAGGCATGTAGGAGCATGAAACTCAATACGCCGTTATCACACAGAATTTCTCTGGTCAAGACAGATCAACGCAGGTGTGTTTAATTTGAGTTGCTTTATTACCGTCTCCCCCACACCTCTCAGATTGATAATGCTGTACCACTTCCAGGACACAGCCGTGTCCATCTTTTCCCTCTTGGGGTAGAAGGGAATCTCTCTTATTTACCGTTCGCCTCGTCGATGCCCAAATTTATCAAGGTCCATGTTTGCTTAAATTGCGCCCCGGTATCTCCTTGGGAGGCTATCTTGCGCGAAGCTCTCTCTCGACCATGGCTAAGGGCTCCTATTTAAGGTGATGTCTGAAAATTTTCAGCAGATAGAGAGAACCCGAGCTTCTTGCCGTCCAGACCTTACTATCTGTCTCCCGTAAAGGGACCCCCTCGCCCTTGTGATCTGGTCAGCAGATCGTCTTCGTGTAATCCGCCCTGATCAAAGGAAGTTTACGGAAACCCGTTTATACCCCGGAATATTGTCTTGGGTTTCTCTCGTCTCACTACATTGGTTGAAACTTCCTGCCATCCACAGATAAATCCTGACTTCTTGATTACTTCTCCCTGGAGCCGAAGTAAACTCAACCCCCTTCGGAGTCTCTCTAAACGCCTTCGCATCGAGACCCCATTGACGAAGATTTGGCCATTGGTCTTCCACATCCCCAGCTCATTCTCCAGAAGTAACCAGGCGTCCTTTTCTCGTAAGTCCCACCTCTTCGTTTCCAGTCTTAAGAAAAATTCCCCATTTGGTGTAACGCCAATAGCCTTGCTAAATCTTTCATTAAATCCAACATATTGGATCACTTATATATTTTCCCGGACCTAGTTTCCTTAATTTTTGCCTGTCATAATATTCTTTTGTCGTATTGATTATTATTTAGAGATCCATATTATCTGTGCTTTTGTTCTTATAAATTGTATTAAAGTTTCTTTTTGTAGAGGTGTTTATCTTTCGAATAAGCCTTGAGACGAACCCAACAAACGTATTTCCTTATAAAGAGTTAATCTATAATATCGCACTCTAAGTAAAAGTTCCTTACATTTTTTTCCAATTCAATTGTACCCGAGCGCAGCGCCGATTTTGGCTACTTGGCGTACAGTAGTGTGTACCTTTAGATACCTTTTAGTTACACGCCTTCGTCCCTCGATACTGCCTTTGAACTAAAATAAATAATCTCTAAGGATTTATGTTCTTCTCACAAAACAGGCATATCTTCCTTTCTAATCGAGATGTTTCTAGTATAGGACATAATTTGGAAAATTACCAATATTTCCAAGGTCAAGATTTTTTTTTTACTATCTTATCATATGCATCCCCAACAGTGGCAGATACAGGAAGATGGGTGGGGAGGCTAAACTGATTCCCTCCATCTAAGTAATTTGAGAAGAGGGCATTGATGATTAATAATGGTTATTTTACACAGTATGGATAATAAATAATAGTGACTCACACAGGAGTGAGCACTGACTCTATCAGATCCAATTCTTTTTATACACATCAGAAAATTATGAATTGTAGTATTTGAAGGTCATCTAGGTGTAATACTGAATTTAATAACTATTTTTGAGTTTTACCTGTATTTTAGACATGTGTCATATAAAGTACAATTGATGACAATAGATTATATAAATATAAATAAATAAATATATATATATATATATATATATATATATATATATATATATATATATATATATATATATATATAGGTCGTAGTATAGGAAGGACCAAGTGGATGGATGTTCGTACCTATGGGTTGGTTACCTACTTCAAAACTTCGTGATTACGTTTTATCACTAAGAGTGCTAGATTTTTTATTATATTCTGATTATTATTACTTCTTTGAGAGTTCCTAGTGTCTTGCTCAGCGCTTCGAGGATTAAATAAAAAAATGCTTCTAAGAAAACTAGAACTTTAATTAAAAACATGAAACAATGAATTTTAACAAACTAAATACACAGAAATGAATTAAACAACTTTTTAAGTGAAGTTTTCTAAATTACATACTTGAATTTATGGTAATAGTTGACCCACAGCTCACTTTAATATTTAATACAACTGACTTCAATGAAACAGATACCAGTGGTTTAAATACCTTACGAGATTCCACGAGAATCGGATTTGAGTCTTACTTTGACTCAATTGTTGTCACCTCAAGAATGTTGTTTCCGGACGACGCGTGTATCGGCGGTTACAGCTGTGATCTCAAAGGGGAAATTCTTTAAAGCCACATAGGACTTCAGCGCGTGTAGCAGATGGAGAGAAGCACGTCTTCTGGAGGAAATGGTCTCACTACGGGACAGGTAAAGAATGCTTCTTCTACCCTTTGGGTTACTCTGGGAATAATTCGCACTGGCGACCGATTAGCCAATGCGTGAACCGTTTAACTCAGGGGGGAGCTTGAGGGATTTCACGTAGGGGTATTTCTTAAGGGCGAGGACTATATCCGTGTTTTGAGATACACCAGGATAAGGGGGGTTTCTCTGACGAGAGTTAGTTAAACTTGCTTCTTAAATCAAGTTAACTCAAAGTTCGGTGTGATCACCAGGAACTAGCTCGAGGATGAGCTTTCTTCTCAGTTCCTCTCGTTGGTTTACCAGGCACTTATACCGGTCTTCGCTGTCTAGATCTCTCTAACAATCTAACTATGACAGGCTTATTAAATTCGGTGTGACCACCAGGAACTAGCTCCGGATGAGCTTCTTTTAAGTCCCTTTTGTTGGTAGCCGGCCTCTTGCCGGTCTTCATGGTCTTCTTGACTAACGTATTCTCACTCGTTTTTCCAAATTTATTTGATTTTATACTTCGCACCCCACTGAGGGTAGGGGAAGGAGGAGAATACGTGGACAGGCTGCCTTAAGTCCCCTCCTTAACGGTTTTTCTCAGAGCGTCATTCAGCTTGTCCTAAGGGCCCTTCTGGCTTTAGGACGGTGCTCCTCTAATTTCACATATGCGCTGAAATCGAATATCAACTCTTATGGGAAATCTTGCTGTTTTTACCCATGTTAGGGTCACGGGTCCGACTTGAGCTGATTTATACATTATGTGGTCGTTGGTGGCCGTTCAACTTCTCTTCGAAACGAGGGAAAGAAAGGGGAGGAGGTTAAGCGGTCAGGCTACACCGACTCCAATGACAGGACGCTGTGGTTACAGACCAGTGGCTCAATTGCCAGGGTGGGTATCGATTGCCTTACATACCTTCCTCCGAAGAACTCCTGTGACCAACAAAAACAAATAACTAAACATAGTCGACAAAAGCAAACTTGCATGTCTTTGAACCTAATACTGCTTATCACGGCTAACAAGGGTCAACCATACTCTTACCTTAAGTTTCTTTTAACTTGTGCACACACGCGCGCGCGTAAAAATGCTGGGGATAGAAATAGACCTCCCGAGACTATCGGGGTATGTTTCACAACACCCAATTTAACATACCAACAAACAAAACATAACTCATCGATTACACATAAAAAAGGAGCCTGGCTTGAAAGTGGAATCTAACCAGCTACTTACTTACATTTCGAAACTTTAAGACCTTAAATACATACACTAAATACAAACACACAAACCAAAATGAAGACTGTTTTCAAGTTTACTAGGTGCTGAAATAACTCTCGATGGTGTTTCGCCTCAGGTTATACAGCGGCTTTTACTTATCGGCACCTTTGATATAGTTAATATCAAAGTGGTGCTCAATGACCATTACATTACCGCGCATGAGTCAGCCGTTCGGTTTATGGGTCTACCCAAGCCTGTCACAAACGGGTAATGGTATTCCAACCTACTCGTACTACCCTTTTTATAGGAACTAAATAATTTTAAACTTACCCTTACGGCTAGAACGGCCTGTTGCAGGGTTGCATAAAAGATGGGAGCGTGAGTCCCATAGTCATCCTTAAACAAGGTACACCGGGAGATCATTTCTGGGTTCAAACTAAAGGGGGCGGGAAAATTTTTCCTAACGGGATCGTTAATGGGCGTAACGCTCACGACGATTTGGGGTTTTAATGGCAACTCCGTGGATTTTTTGTTCTTAGGAAAGACTACTGGGATTAGGGGATAATCCTTATTTGCTTCTACCATCTGACCCTTTCTCGATGCCTTTTCATGGGAGAACCTTCTTTCTTTTTCTTCTCTCACTTCTCTTTCTGCTTGTATTAGTTCTCTTTCCATCTGTATTCTTCTTTCTTCCTCTTCACTTCTCGTTGGTATTCTTCTTTCTTCGTTTTCTCTTTGTATTCTTATTTCTTCGTTTTCTCTTTGTATTCTTCTTTCTTCTATTTTTTCTGTCCATTCGTATTCTCCTTTCGTCGCTTTCTTTTACCTTCTTCGCTGCCTTCCCCTCCGTGGGTGGGAGGGTCGGAACTACTTCCGGTGCCGTATCGAAGGCTTGATAACTCAGCTCTTCGTCTACGTGTTTCTCATGAGGAGCAAAATGGGTCTGGACCGTGAACCTCTATTTCGCGGGCATTCGGGTGACTAGTTGTTGAGCCATCGGATTAGCGGAGAGCTGCGCGCTCTGACCTATTAATACTGAACAGAATCTAATAGGCGCTACCACTACATTGGTCTAACCAGTACAATACTGCGACTGAATGTGGCATCGGACGACAGGGAACTTGGTTGGTCTACCTAGGAAATTCTGGATGACCACGAACTTCTGGTGCTGGGAACGGATAGGGGGGAGCAATTTTTTTTTAAACCAGGAAACAGGTGCACTCCATATTGTGTAACAAGGCTGAGACTCGGCGACCATTTCCGGCCCCAGTTTCAAATTTTAGTCCTTCGGGAGAATTTTTGTTATATACAAAGTTCACCTGCTGGTCAGGGAAATTCGATGTGGTCGATGGAGGTGCGGGATTAGGAGGTTTGTCTGGGTCAAGTGTTGATGCGAGGCTATGTACCTGCTGGCTCGAGGGAGACTTAACCCTCGAATTTTGGGGACAATTATAAATAATGTGACCTATGGTGCCACAACTAAAGCAGATTATGGGTTTTCTGGGGTGTACGGAGTTCCTGAAGAACTTAAGAGGGTTACTTTGCGGGGGTTTCTGGGGATACCGCCCTTTTTTGGGGGAAAAGGGTTTCTGAGGATACCCACCTTTCTTGGGAGACAAGATCTGGGTCTTTCTGACCTCTCGAGGGTATAACCTATGGTTGGAAGCGTGCAGGTCTGCTTCCTCCACACAGTACTTGAATGTATGGCTCGCCCGTCCTTGACGAAGGCGCGTATCTCTGTGGGAAGGGTACCTAGAAATTGGTCCCTCAGTATGAAATCGGCGAGGGAATCGAATTCATTCCCCACTTGTTCGGACTCTAGCCAGAATTGGAGGTGTCTTTTGAGGATAAATCCAAACTGCCTATATGTTTGGCCTGGCTGAATTCTGGCTTGCCTAAACTTGATCAGATACTCTTCGGGGTTTAGGTTGACTGCCGCCAGTAGCTCGTGCTTGCACGTGGTGTAGTCCACGGAAGCCTCGGAGAATAATGAGATGTATACGTCACAAAGCCGGCTACTCAACAGAGGCACTAATCTGGCAAACCCCTTTGTCTCTATGTCTCAGTGATTCAACTAGAATATCTTCTCAAAGTGTCTCAGGTACGAACACAGGTCTTCCTTTTCTTTATAAGCTGGGAGTTTCATTACGGCTATCTGTGTAGCCCACGCTCAGGATCCTATGGAATGGGCTTCGGCCTGATCCTTGCTCATTTCTCTTTCATGAGCAAGTACTCGTTCTCTCTCTTCTGCTTTCCTTTCTAATTTATTTCTTCCGCTTCCCTTTCTAATTTTAATTTTCTTTCTTTCGCTTCCCTTTCTAATTTTCTTTCTTCCGCTTCCCTTTCTAATTTTCTTTCTTTCCTTTCTAATTTTCTGTCTTCTACTTCCGCTTCCTGAACGTAGGCAATTAGTTCCTTGACTCTTAGTTCAAACGCTTGGACTTGGGGGATTTTTTCGAACGCTTCCATTTTATCCCTGTTTGTTCGTCCACAAACTCACTGATCTGCTAAAGGTACTTATGCAACCACTCACCAGATAGCACGCTGACTAACTTACCCTTAATCCGACTATTTTGCTGATTGGAATGCCACTCCACCAAAAAATATTAGTTAATATCCTTAACAGGCTAATCACCACTAAATTATACACAGACCTTTTTATGTTTAACCTTTCTCGAACGATTTGCACACATTTATTTTCCCGAAGGAAACACAAGACAAACAACTTATACTGAGTTCTTCCAATACCCATAAAACCTGACACCAAATATTTATGTCGTAGTATAGGAAGGACCGAGTGGATAGATGTTCGTACCTATGGGTTGGTTACGTACTTCAAAACTTCGTGATTACGTTTTATTTCTAAGAGTGCTAGATTTTTTATTATATTCTGATTATTATTACTTCTTTGAGAGTTCCTAGTGCCTTGCTCAGCGCTTTGAGGATTGAATAAAAAAATGCTTCTAAGAAAACTAGAACTTTAATAAAAAACATGAAACAATGAAATTTAACAAACTAAACACACATATATGAATTAAACAACTTTTTAAGTGAAGCTTTCTAAATTACATACTTGAACTTATAGTAATAGTTGACCCCAGCTCACTTTAATATTAAATACAACTGACTTCAATGAAACAGATACCAGTGGTTTAAATACCTTACGAGATTCCACGAGAATCGGATTTGAGTCTTACTTTGACTCAATTGTTGTCACCTCAAGAATGTTGTTTCCGGACGACGCGTGTATCGGCGGTTACAGCTGTGATCTCAAAGGGGAAATTCTTTAAAGCCACATAGGACTTCAGCGCGTGTGGCAGATGGAGAGAAGCACGTCTTCTGGAGGAAATGGTCTCACTACGGGACAGGTAAAGAATGCTTCTTCTACCCTTTGGGTTACTCTGGGAATAATTCGCACTGGCGACCGATTAGCCAATGCGTGAACCGTTTAACTCAGGGGGGTGCTTTAGGGATTTCACGTAGGGGTATTTCTTAAGGGCGAGGACTATCTCCGTGTTTTGAGATACACCAGGATAGGAAGGTTTCTCTGACGAGAGTTAGTTAAACTTGCTTCTTAAATCAAGTTAACTCAAAGTTCGGTGTGATCACCAGGAACTAGCTCGAGGATGAGCTTTCTTCTCATTTCCTCTCGTTGGTTTACCAGGCACTTATACCGGTCTTCGCTGTCTAGATCTCTCTAACAATCTAACTATGACAGGCTTATTAAATTCGGTGTGACCACCAGGAACTAGCTCCGGATGAGCTTCTTTTAAGTCCCTTTTGTTGGTAGCCGGCCTCTTGCCGGTCTTCATGGTCTTCTTGACTAACGTATTCTCACTCGTTTTTCCAAATTTATTTGATTTTATACTTCGCACCCCACTGGGGGTAGGGGAAGGAGGAGAATACGTGGACAGGCTGCCTTAAGTCCCCTCCTTAACGGTTTTTCTCAGAGCGTCATTCAGCTTGTCCTAAGGGCCCTTCTGGCTTTAGGACGGCGCTCCTCTAATTTCGCATATGCGCTGAAATCGAATATCAACTCTTATGGGAAATCTTGCTGTTTTTACTCATGTTAGGGTCACGGGTCCGACTTGAGCTGATTTATACATTATGTGGTCGTTGGTGGCCGTTCAACTTCTCTTCGAAACGAGGGAAAGAAAGGGGAGGAGGTTAAGCGGTCAGGCTACACCGACTCCAATGACAGGACGCTGTGGTTACAGACCAGTGGCTCAATTGCCAGGGTGGGTATCGATTGCCTTACATACCTTCCTCCGAAGAACTCCTGTGACCAACAAAAACAAATAACTAAACATAGTCGACAAAAGCAAACTTGCATGTCTTTGAACCTAATACTGCTTATCACGGCTAACAAGGGTCAACCATACTCTTACCTTAAGTTTCTTTTAACTTGTGCACACACGCGCGCGCGTAAAAATGCTGGGGATAGAAATAGACCTCCCGAGACTATCGGGGTATGTTTCACAACACCCAATTTAACATACCAACAAACAAAACATAACTCATCGATTACACACAAAAGGGAGCCTGGCTTGAAAGTGGAATCTAACCAGCTACTTACTTACATTTCGAAACTTTAAGAACTTAAATACATACACTAAATACAAACACACAAACCAAAATGAAGACTGTTTTCAAGTTTACCAGGTGCTGAAATAACTCTCGATGGTGTTTCGCCTCAGGTTATACAGCGGCTTTACCTTATCGGCACCTTTGATATAGTTAATATTAAAGTGGTGCTCAGTGACCATTACATTACCGCGCATGAGTCAGCCGTTCGGTTTATGGGTCTACCCAAGCCTGTCACAAACGGGTAATGGTATTCCAACCTACTCGTACTACCCTTTTTATGGTAACTAAATAATTTTAAACTTACCCTTACGGCTAGAACGGCCTGTTGCAGGGTTGCATAAAAGATGGGAGCGTGAGTCCCATAGTCATCCTTAAACAAGGTACACCGGGAGATCATTTCTGGGTTCAATCTAAAGGGGGAGGGAAAAATTTTCCTACGGGATCGTTAATGGGCGTAACGCTCACGACGATTTGGGGTTTTAATGGCAACTCCGTGGATGTTTTGTTCTTAGGAAAGACTACTGGGATTAGGGGATAATCCTTATTTGCTTCTACCATCTGACCCTTTCTCGATGCCTTTTCATGGGAGAACCTTCTTTCTTTTTCTTCTCTCACTTCTCTTTCTGCTTGTATTAGTTCTCTTTCCATCTGTATTCTTCTTTCTTCCTCTTCACTTCTCGTCGGTATTCTTCTTTCTTCGTTTTCTCTTTGTATTCTTCTTTCTTCTATTTTTTCTGTCCATTCGTATTCTCCTTTCGTCGCTTTCTTTTACCTTCTTCGCTGCCTTCCCCTCCGTGGGTGGGAGGGTCGGAACTACTTCCGGTGCCGTATCGAAGGCTTGATAACTCAGCTCTTCGTCTACGTGTTTCTCACGAGGAGCAAAATGGGTCTGGACCGTGAACCTTTATTTCGTGGGCATTCGGGTGACTAGTTGTTGAGCCATCGGATTAGCGGAGAGCTGCGCGCTCTGACCTATTAATACTGAGCAGAATCTAATAGGCGCTGCCACTACATTGGTCTAACCAGTACAATACTGCGACTGAATGTGGCATCGGACGACAGGGAACTTGGTTGGTCTACCTAGGAAATTCTGGATGACCACGAACTTCTGGTGCTGGGAACTGATAGGGGGGAGCAATTTTTTTTAAACCAGGAAACAGGTGCACTCCGTATTGTGTAACAAGGCTGAGACTCGGCGACCATTTCCGGCCCCAGTTTCGAATTTTAGTCCTTCGGGAGAATTTTTGTTATATACAAAGTTCACCTGCTGGTCAGGGAAATTCGATGTGGTCGATGGAGGTGCGGGATTAGGAGGTTTGTCTGGGTCAAGTGTTGATGCGAGGCTATGTACCTGCTGGCTCGAGGGAGACTTAACCCTCGAATTTTGGGGACAATTATAAATAATGTGGCCTATGGTGCCACAACTAAAGCAGATTATGGGTTTTCTGGGGTGTACGGAGTTCCTGAAGAACTTAAGTGGGTTACTTTGCGGGGGTTTCTGGGGATACCGCCCTTTTTTGGGGGAAAAGGGTTTCTGAGGATACCCACCTTTCTTAGGAGACAAGATCTGGTTCTTTCTGACCTCTCGAGGGTATAACCTATGGTTGGAAGCGTGCAGGTCTGCTTCCTCCACACAGTCCTTGAAGTGTATGGCTCGCCCGTCCTTGACGAAGGCGCGTATCTCTGTGGGAAGGGTACCTAGAAATTGGTCCCTCAGTATGAAATCGGCGAGGGAATCGAATTCATTCCCCACTTGTTCGGACTCTAGCCAGAATTGGAGGTGTCTCTTGAGGATAAATCCAAACTGCCTATATGTTTGGCCTGGCTGAATTCTGGCTTGCCTAAACTTGATCAGATACTCTTCGGGGTTTAGGTTGACTGCCGCCAGTAGCTCGTGCTTGCACGTGGTGTAGTCCACGGAAGCCTCGGAGAATAATGAGATGTATACGTCACAAAGCCGGCTACTCAACAGAGGCACTAATCTGGCAAACCCCTTTGTCTCTATGTCTCAGTGATTCAACTAGAATATCTTCTCAAAGTGTCTCAGGTACGAACACAGGTCTTCCTTTTCTTTATAAGCTGGGAGTTTCATTACGGCTATCTGTGTAGCCCACGCTCAGGATCCTATGGAATGGGCTTCGGCCTGATCCTTGCTCATTTCTCTTTCATGAGCAAGTACTCGTTCTCTCTCTTCTGCTTTCCTTTCTAATTTATTTCTTCCGCTTCCCTTTCTAATTTTAATTTTCTTTCTTTCGCTTCCCTTTCTAATTTTCTTTCTTTCCTTTCTAATTTTCTGTCTTCTACTTCCACTTCCTGAACGTAGGCAATTAGTTCCTTGCCTCTTAGTTCCAACGCTTGGACTTGGGGGATTTTTTCGAACGCTTCCATTTTATCCCTGTTTGTTCGTCCACAAACTCACTGATCTGCTAAAGGTACTTATGCAACCACTCACCAGGTAGCACGCTGCCTAACTTACCCTTAATCCGACTATTTTGCTGATTGGAATGCCACTCCACCAAAAAATATTAGTTAATAACCTTAACAGGCTAATCACCACAAAATTATACACAGCCTTTTTTATGTTTAACATTTCTCGAACGCTTGGCACACATTTATTTTCCCGAAGGAAACACAAGACAAAAAACTTATACTGAGTTCTTCCAATACCCATAAAACCTGACACCAAATATTTATGTCGTAGTATAGGAAGGACCGAGTGGATAGATGTTCGTACGTATGGGTTGGTTAAGTACTTCAAAACTTCGTGATTACGTTTTATTTCTAAGAGTGCTAGATTTTTTATTATATTCTGATTATTATTACTTCTTTGATAGTTCCTAGTGCCTTGCTCAGCGCTTCGAGGATTGAATAAAAAAATGCTTCTAAGAAAACTAGAACTTTAATAAAAAACATGAAACAATGAAATTTAACAAACTAAACACACATAAATGAATTAAACAACTTTTTAAGTGAAGCTTTCTAAATTACATACTTGAACTTATAGTAATGGTTGACCCACAGCTCACTTTAATATTAAATACAACTGACCTCAATGAAACAGATACCAGGGGGCTAAATACCTTACGAGATTCCACGGAATCGGATTTGAGTCTTACTTTAACTCAATTGTTGTCACCTTAAGAATGTTGTTTTCAGACGACGAGTGTATCGGCGATTACAGCTGTGATCTCAAGGGATAAATTCTTTAAAGCCACATAGGACATCAGCGCGTGAGGCAGATGGAGAAACGCACGTTTTCTGGAGGAAATGCTATCAGCTCGGGACAGGAAAAGAATGTTTCTTCTACACTTCGGATTACTCTGGGAATAATTCACACCGGCGAGCGATGAGCCAATGCGTGAATCCTTTAACTCAGGGGGTTGTTTGAGGAAGTTCACTTAGAGTATTCTTCAAGGGTGAGGACTATCTCTGTGTTTTGTAATACACTAGCACAGGAAGGGCGGGGGGTTCTCTGACAAGAGTAAGTTAAACTTGCTTCTTAAATAAAGTTAACTTAAAGTTCGGTGTGATCACCAGGAACTAGCTCGAGGATGAGCTTTCTTCTCAGTTCCTCTCATTGGTTTGCCAGGCACTTATGCCGGTCTTCGCCGTCTAGATCTCTCTAAAGATCTACCTCTGATAAACTTCTTAAATTCGGTGTGACCACCAGGAACTGGCTCCGGCTGAGCTTCTTTTAAGTCCCTTTTGTTGGTAGCCGGCCTCTTGCCGGTCTTCGTCGTCTTCTTGACTAACGTATTCTCACTCGTTTTTCCGAAGTTATTTGATTTTATATTTCGCTGCCCCACTAGGGGTAAGGGAAGGAGTGGTGGAGATACGTGGACAGGGTGCCTTAAGTCTCCTCCTCTAACGGTTTTTCTCAGAGCGTCATTCAGCTTGTCCTAAGGGACCTTCTGGCTTTAGGACGACGCTCCTCTAATTTCGCATATGCGCTGAAATTGAATATCAACTCTTAGGGTAAATCTTAATGTTTTAACCCATGTTAGGGTCACGGGTCCGACTTGAGCTGATTAGTACATTATCTGGTCTTGGGCGGCCGTTCAGTTTCTCTTTGAAATGTGGGAAGAATGGGGAGGAGGTTAACTGGTCGGGCTACGCCGTCTCCAATGAGAGGACGCTATGGTCACAGACCAGTGGCTCAATTCTGAGTTTTGGGTATCGATTCCCTTACAAGTTATGACAAGTCTGGACCTGCAGCCGCACGCTCCTGCCTCGTCTATTTAAGAAGCTGTAGCTGATTACAGATCGTCAATCACAAATTTTTCAACAATGGAGAAGGCTGAGCACCACGCAGTGATCAGATTTTTGACCAAGGAAGGCAAAAATGCAAAAGTGATCCATGAACGCATGGTTGCAGTGTACACCGATACCACCCCTAATTATGCAACCATTGCTTGCTGGAATAGGGAGTTCCGCCATGGTCGTGAGTCCCTTGAAGAGGACTCCCGTCCAGGACGCCCGTCAGACGTAACGAACGAGGACAATGTGGCTCGTTTGGAGAGAATGATCCTCGAAAATCAACTGGTGAAGGTCGAAATAATCGAGCGAGAACTTGGAATATCACATGGAAGTGTTATCAACATCATCCACGACAATTTTGCCATGACAACTGTCTCTGCCCGTTGGGTCCCTAGAAACCTGACGAAACCTCACACCCCATGATCGACTTCAACGTCGTCAAAGTTCGGAGGAGCTGCTGCTCATGTACAACCAATACTCGGCGGGATTCGAGTCACGCATTGTTACAGGTGATGAAACGTGGGTCAATCACTGGGATCCCGAGACCAAGCTCGAAAACATGGCCTGGGAGCACAGGAGCTCTCCAACCCCGATCAAGTTCCGGACCCAACCCTCAGCCGGGAAGATCATGGCCACCATCTTCTGGGATTCTGAGGGAGTGTTGATGGTGGACTATGCGCATTGTAGAATGACCACCACAGGCCAATATTACGCCGAGGAAGTGGCTGGATTGAAGAAGTGCATCCGTCAGAAGCGGCGCAGCAAGTTGACATGCAGTGTCCTGCTCCTCCACGACACTGCCCCCGTCCAAAAGGCCAGAGTTGCACAAGCTACCCTGCACGAGTGCTGATTCAAGGAGCTCAACCATCCCCCCTACAGTCCAGATCTCGCCCCTAGCGACTACTTTTTATTCCGCTAGCTCAAGGCTGCACTGCGTGGACGCCGGTTTGGGGACAATGAAGATGTCCAGCTCCCCGTCCAGGAGTGGATTGTACAGCAGTCAGGAGATTTCTGGTTGTCGGGAATTCGAAGCCTCAGGGACAAGTGGAGCAAGTGCATTGAAGTCGAGGGTAGTTTTATTAAAAAATAATAAAACACTTTTGCTCATATCTCGTTTCCCTTATATCCGAATTGCAAAACTTATTGACCGCCCCTCTTATATATATATATATATATATATATATATATATATATATATATATATATATATATATATATATATCCAAGGGAATGAAATCGGCCTATTTTAAAGATAAAATCTTGTCTTAAAAAAATCGGTTAAACAATAATTAATTTATTGCAAAATTGAAAAAAAATAACCTACGTTTGGCTATTTGAACATTAGGGCTATTTTTAGTATAATATATTATCATATTTAGGAATTCAATTAATATTGTATATTCTGATTGGTCATCGTTGATCATGTGACTGTATTCAAAGCCGCTCATTGGATTGGGGCTTACAAACTGAGAATGCCTAACTTTTCCCAACTTAATCTTATTACTAAATTAAGTTTTGATAATAGAACTAAATTACAAGCAAGAAATAAGTCATTTTCAATGGAATATCAAATCAATGAACGCAAGAAGAAGAAACGCATGAGAAATGCATACCATCACTGTCACTATGAGAAATAGATGGATTGTAACTAACAAATCATTTTCGTAAAATCTTTTTTTCGTGTCAGCTTTCGAAAAAAGTTCTTTGGAAGCCACTCTCGCGCATATATAACCATCCCTTTCATCATGACCAGCAATTTTACTGCATACACTTGTTTATTCGCGAATCAGGCGTTCTACCGATTGGGTGTGGGTTGAGAAAGATGGCAATTCAAATATTCTGACAATCAAATCCTTAAGTTCGGCGATGGTGAGATCGCAAGTGAAGATAGGCTCGTAAATCGTGACTGAATCCCAATCAATGAGTTCAGCGATATTGTTCGCATTGAACTTGATGGGAGGAGGAACAAATTTTCTCAACGAATTGTCACCAACATCGCTCCCTTGGTGAAGGTCCATGATCTTGCGAACGGCGAAGGCGCGGAGATTTGGATCATTGTCTCAAAGGATAAAAACGAGCAGATTTTCTTGGTGCGCGTTTCATGATTTGATGTAATGGAACTCTATGCCTAGCGTTGATTGAAGAAGGGCGGAAATATTTCGCTTGGAAAAAAATGTGATTGGCAGCCTCAGAAATGTGTGGTCGAGTTTTGACCGCAAACCAACAAGGAATGTAGTTGGTAACGACGTAGAAGATGAGAGAGTGCAAGTTCTTCTTAACTTCACCTTTAAAAGGATGCTTGGAGAGGTAAGTTGCTCCAAGGAATGTAGTTGGTAACGACGTAGAAGATGAGAGAGTGCAAGTTCTTCTTAACTTTACCTTTAAAAGGATGCTTGGAGAGGTAAGTTGCTCCAGGTTGCTCAACCACCTCGAGTGGGAAATGGGTCCTGGCTTCAACCTTTTTAGTTGTGGATCAATTTCCCACTGTAAATAGATTTGGCGACGAGGGAAAGGTAATTCTGATCAGAGAACATAGCCATAATGCTATTCCTTTCAGCATTCTCTCTCTCTCTTGCTGGTTTTCATTTTTTAGCCCCAAGCCAGAAAAGGCTGTGAAAAAGAAAGAAACGGCCGACGAACCACAAAAGGTTTGATTGTAAGTCAAATGACACAATTCCTACGAGTCTGAGATAGAATTTTGCGAATGGGAAAATGACGGAGGAGCCAAGGAATTGTAGACGGAGTATACTTGCAGGCCTACATGCAGGGCTTAATTCTCCACTTGCATTGGCAATGGGATAAATCTCGTCATCTGTGATAAAATCAGATGCGAGTAGAACAGAACGAAGGGTCTTAATTTCTCTCTGTCTTGATCTCTCTCTCAACCCCTGAGAACGATACATGTAATTTACAGTCACTCACCTCAAGAAGAGAAATATAGGCTAAATATCTCGTTTTGGGGGGGAGATCTGAGAGTGGCAACGACTTAGACGGTCCGATGACATTACTTGAGCCATTAAGAGAATTAACGTGTTTGCTTGCTTTAGCATTTTTGACAATATATACAATTAATTTCGAATGATGAAATGGATTTGTTGCAGTCTTCGTATGTGCCACAGATCTCACTACTAATTGGCTCGGCTCGAATTTCAGGATTCTCATTTTCTAATCAGAGCGCGAGTTCAAGATAACAATTGAATACCACAAGATGCCTCGCCTTAGAGCAAGAATCGCTGAGCATACCCAAGCAATGTTATTTTTAATCGTCTCTATGTTTATATTTACTTTATATTCTCGTTTTTTTTTCACTTACGATAGTACAGATGTTTTTTCTAATGATTTCTATTTACGACAACACACAGTTTTCACTCACTCCAGCCCGCCTTAATCATATATATATATATATATATATATATATATATATTGATTATTATTACACAACTCTTTTGAATAGCAGAATAGAGGTATGGTTTAAAAAGAAAATATACAGATAAACGGGTCTGAAATTTTGGGGCGAGGGGGGGGAAGGGCTTCAGCCCCCTAGTCCCCCACTGGATCCGAGGCAACCGAATTAAGAATTATTGATGCTTTGTCATAAATTGATTAAACAGTGTCTTAAATGACTGCATCTCCTCCATTAAATTACTCTAACCAACCAACCACTAATCAGTGAACAGAAAAGCAGAAATTTCTAATTGTTGCCAATTTTCTTTTTAGTGGTTCTGACAACCTCAACGAAAGAGGTTCGTCTCTCATTTGTTATTGTTTCGATGAAATTTAATATTTTTCAAATGGGTTATATTATTTTGGCTATTTATTTCCATTGTTTGTTTTAATTTTTTTTAAATGGTTAGTTTCTTTTTATTATGTCCTTTATTAAAAATTGATACTATTTTTCCAGGGGATATTTAATATCTTTTCAGACCGCAAGATGATTTTAGCGTTACATAATTTTTTCTCTTTCTCGCTCTTTTAGATGCTGATGCAATTGTTTCAGTGAAGTACCAAAACGCCAGGCAAAAGAATGCTAACATTATTTCTTTGGTAATCATATTCTTGATATATATATATATATATATATATATATATATATATATATATATATATATATATATATATATATATATATATATATATATATATATATATATATATATATATATAATGACATACTCACAAAGTATCACGTGAGGGTAGCAAATGAATGCAATGACCCGCAGGAAAAAATGAAATGGTGTTTTAAGTTCCTTACCAAGGATAAAAACAATAAATAATATTATATTAGAGGTATATATACTCCTGTTATGTACATTGTATTTTCCCCACTTTTCGCTCCTCATGTCTTATAATCTTCCTCGTTAGGCTATTTCCATTTCTTTTAATCTGTTACCCTTTCCTCTTCTCAGTTTGACCTTACTACCTGCTTCTTGTAATTCTTAATGTGAATCTTTACCTTCCCGCTTCCGTCTTCCTCATTGGTGATTTCTTGATTTGAGGCTGTCTTTCATTCTTTTCTTTCGTATATATACCTCTAATATAATATTATTTCTTGTAGTTATCCTTGATAAGGAACTTAATAAAGTTCGAAAGTACTTGGAAACACCTTTTCATTTTTTCCTGCGGGACATTGCATTCATATATATATATATATATATATATATATATATATATATATATATATATATATATACATACTAGCAAACTTACCCGGCGTTGCCCTTGTAAAAAAAGTGGTTTCCGAAATAAAGTAAGACAGATTTTATATTTTCCTTTTTTTTTCTTCACAAACAATATCTTATTCTATGAACTAAACTTAATCTTGTTTGGTGGCGCTACAGAACTTCTCGGTACACAATATTCTTAGTTTTACCTTGTGGAAAAAATAAGTCCTGTCGTAAATATTTATTGACGACAGGACTTTTGAAATTCTTATATTGTCGCACACAAATATCTTTACTTGCTGATTATTATTATCTTTAGATTGAAAGGAAGATTCATGAGAGTTCTGCAGTCTCTCTATCATAAAATATACTTAGAATAAGTGAACGTTTCACCGCGCTCGCCGTCATTTTACGCTCACGCGTGAATGACCCTTAGTTATGAGTGAACAGATCGAGTTTTTATCTTCATCATCATCACTAACTCTATAATTTAAGAAGTGGATTTTTTTGAGTATTTTAATAATAATTTCATCTTAGTTTAGTTATGACATTTTTTAATTATCAGTTATTTTTTAAAACCTAAAGAACTACAAATGGTGAAGTTCAGAAAATTTATTTTCATATATCTCTATAAAATTATAATTGGCGAAGTTCAGAAAATTTATAAAAAATTAACCATGGCTACTTTTTTCAGATTTTTAATTTTAATCTTAGTAGCGAAGCACAAGCTCCCCCCCCGGTCTATCTATAAGTCTATAATTTAAGAACGTGCTTTTTGAATTTTTCTCTTGGTTTGGATATCCTTTTAAAAGAGGATGAGAGGGTAAGAAAGGGGGAGAGGGATATAAAGAGAGATATTTTTCTTTTATGAGGATGGAGAGGGGGGAGGATGGAGAGGGGGGAGGATGGAGAGGGGGGAAGATGGAGAGGGAGGAGGAAGGAAATAGGATGAGAGAGGGGAAGAGGTGGAGGGGGAGAGGGGAGGGAGGGGATGAAGAGATAGAGGGGGAGAGGGAGAGAGAGAATAGGGTAGATAGATAGATAGAGAGAGAGAGAGAGAGAGAGAGAGAGAGAGAGAGAGAGAGAGAGAGAGAGTGGGGAGAGAGAGAGGGTGGGGGAGAGTGGGAGAGAGGGTGAGAGTGGGGAAGATTTTTTCTCTTAGTTTCTATGTCCTTTTATAGAGAGGTGGGGCAGGTGGGTGATAGAGGGGGACGGAGGAGAAATAGAGTAAGGGGAGGGAGTAGATGGGTAGATGTGAGGGGATGGGGAAGAGAGAGGGGAGAGATAATTTATTCTCTTGATTTTGATGTCCTTTTGTAGAGGGGTGGAGGGAAAGATGGGGAGAGGGAAATGGAGAGGTCAGGAGGGGGGGGAGGAGAGGAGGAGAGAGCGGGAAGAGAGGGTGGAGGGGATAGAGGGAAGGAGAGATGGTAAACAGTGTGGGAAGAGGGGGAGGGAGAGGGAAGAGAGTGAGGGAGGGTTAGAACGGTATTTTTGATTCCTATTGATGGGCATACATGCAGAGACAGGCAGATAGACTTCATTTTTATATATATATATATATATATATATATATATATATATATATATATATATATATATATATATATATATATATATATATGCGGTTAGGTAAGGGTAATAATAAGTATTCCTTGCTCCGCAAGAGAAGTCTTCTGGAGTTCCTCAGATCTCTTCAGGAGCGTTACATATGTGACTAGGCAACCATCCATTTCTCTAAAAGAAGGAGAAACCCCAAGACGCATTTTGTCTAAATTAACGTTTAATTTCAACGGAAAACGGAGAAAGTGAATTTATTCGCGTTAAGTAAGACACAGAAAAAGAGATAGACAGACAGACAGATACAGAGAGAGAGACAGACACAGACACAGACACACGCCCAAACATACGGCCTTGAGCTGATCCTAAGGTCCGTTCAAGGCCAGTCCACTTACATAGATGGTGCTAGACTACCACTATCTAATATTAGTGTATCCTGCTTTTTTTTTTTTAACAATTTCAATTCTACGGTAATGGGCTCAGATTTCTCCCCTTTTAAAATATCAGCAGTTGCACGTTTGAACTATATTGGAACTAGGCCTTCCTCGATTGATCTATTGAAAATCGTGCATTGCGGGGGTCCATTTTATTAATGTATGTGATAATCTCCCCTTCATATATAATTATGGTGGATAAAATATTTTCTCTTTCAGGATTTATTTCCTCGCCTAGTGTTGCTAATTGTGTCACGTCCTCCGGAGTAAAAACGCTTGCGAAGTGCTCATTTAATATTTTAGCAATTTGTTCTGGGTCGTCTTTCATAACACCATGTTTGCTGCTGATCGGTCCTATTGAACCCTTTATGGGCTTTCTACTGTTTACGTAACTATAAAACCGTTTCGGTTCGCGCTTCGCATTTAAGGCAAGCTCTTTTTCATAGTTCAGCTTAGCTTCCCTAACGGCCCGCTCTACCATCCTTTGAGAGTGTACGTATCTTTCTTGATTTGCTATCGACTTGTTTTTTGAAAACTTTTATAGTCTATTTCGCTCCCGAATTAAGTTTATTATTAAAGTGTTAACCAACGGTGGCCTCTTTGATTTCCCATTCTTATTGCCAACGTATTTAACCAAGTCGGAATCCACAGTGAGCACACTTTGTAGGGAGTACATGCTATGTACTGTCCTATTATAAAAACAACTTTCCCAGTTTATCCTTCTAATCCGGTCATGGAAGGTTTCGAAATTGCAGCTCCTAAATCGTGGGATTAGTTGTGAACTCTCCTTTACCTCTACGCTTGTATTAATCTTGAACCTAATTACATTATGGTCACTCGTCGCCAAATGCTTACCCACGAAAACGTTTTCTACTAAAGTCTTTTCTGTTGTGATAATTATATCAAGTATATTTTGATCTCGCGTAGGTTCCTCTAGTTTTGAATAAGAAAATTATCTTGAATAAAATTGACCAATCTCTTCCCTACTTTATCCGACGTATAGTTTGTATAGTTAACGTTAAGGTAATTGAAATCCCCATAAATTATTGTTTTTCCTTTTCTCACCATCTATTTAAAACCTTCAAAGAGTAGTACGTCCTCGGATTCTATTTGGGATCGGGGGCGATAAGTAACAGCTAAATTAATTGTATTATTTTTAGCACACTCGAACTCTCTTAACACAACCTCACTTTTCATATTTACGTTTGTCACGCCCATCTTCCTTGCATGTATTCCCTCTTTTACGTAAGCTAACACACCACCACCTCTGCCAGTTACACGGTCTTTGTTATGGATTTTGTACCCGTCTATACTAAATTCCGCAATAAAGTCTCTTGAAACTGTAATCAACTAGGTCTCGCTAATACATACGATATTGTAATCACCCTCTTGGATCATGTCTTCAAATTCGGGTAGTTTGATCCTTGAACTCCGAACATTTGCTTAAATGCATTTAAACTTTGCTTTTAAATAACAGCGTCACTCTCTCTCTTAAGTCTGCGGCGTTTTCCTGCCCACCCAAGTTTATTGACTCTTCGCGTGAAATCCGGTCTGACGCGTCTGTGCCTTGGAGGCAAAAAACATCTGTACCATATAGGTCTCGTAAGTTTTTATCAATTATTTTGCCCAGCCTCGAATTCCCAATTGGTTCAAATGTATGCCATCATTATGATAAAGCGACGGTTGGTCATGAAAATAGTTCTAGAAATGGAAAAACTTTAACCCCATTTCCTAACATAAGCGTTTAAGGCATTCATTAGTGTAGATTGACCTTGACTGCATTCTCAGAGTCGATTTTAATCTTGGAATTATCCCAATTACCCCTACTTTGGCCTATATAATTAGGTCCTTCACTGGCTGAACAATTTCAGTTAGTGTTGCGTCGAATCAGTGTATGTCGTTTCCACCAAAAAGGTCTAAGGATAGTGCGATCTTCGTATTGTTCGTTTAGTTTTTCGATTTCTCTGATCGCGTGATTAATTCTCCCTCCCGGTAGGCAGATTTTCTTGCGCTTAGCCCGATTTCGTGCTTTGAATTCTGAATTCTGGTTCTTTATTAAAGAGTGCCCGATTAGAATGTTCTCTGTTTGCCCCTCGATAGGAGTTAACAAGGAGAATGGATTAGAGCAGGGTGTAGGGAAATTGATATCCCACTCTCAAAACAGAGGCCTTGTTCGGTAACCGCAACGTCCTGACATTTTGGCGGCGTAACCCTATTACTTAACCCACCAACGCTCTCCTCGCCTCGAGGATTACCAGAAAGGTCTTCCGCAACCACATAATGCAAGTATCATCATATTTCGGGTCCGGCGAGCCTAACATTGGTTAAACCGGAAATATTTCCCCTAAGAGTTGGTACATAATTTCACTTCATAGACGAAATTAGAGGAGCGTCGACCAAATGCCAGAAGGTGCCTTTAGGGCTAAGTGAAAGACGCTCGGAGAAGAACCGTGAGAGGAGGAGGCAGAATTCCGAAGACCTCACCCCCCTCCTTCCCCTACCCCCAGTGAGGTGGTGAAGCACATATATATGCTGATAACTGCAGCAAAACAAAGAGATCGAGTTAGTCATCGAGACAACGAAGTCCGGCTAGAGGCCCGGCAACCAACGAAAGGGACACAGAAGAAGTTCATCCTGAGCCAGTTCTTGGTGGTCACACCGAAAATTAGCATCTTGTCTCAGGAAGATCGAGTTTGCAATCGAGACAACGAAGTCCGGCTCAGTGCCTGGCAACCCTACGAAAGGAACACAGAAGAAGCTCATGCTGAGCCAGTTCCTGGTGGTCACACCGAAAATTTAAGTCAGCTTGTATTGAGAAACAAGCTCAACTACCTCTCCTCAGAGACAAGACCAACCCGGGTTACAACAAAACCAAGAGAAAGGCCTCGCCATTGAGGAATACCTCAAAGTGAACTTCCTCAAACACTCCCCATTCGTCAAAGGATTTACTCGTTTGCTCATCGTTCGTCAGTGTGAATTATTTCAAGATTAACCAGAAAATTGGAAGAAGCATACTTTCCCTGTCTCGTTGGTGAAATCATCTTTCCAAGACAACGTACGTTAACGCCATCCGTCGCCCGTACCGAATTATTCTGTGGTTCTTTAATCCTATTCCCGCACCAGACAAAAATCTGGAAGGTCTGTGAATACGTCCACGCGTCTGCCCGCAAACAGCATTCTTGTGTCTACATAAAAATTGAGGACAAGGTCAGTCTCCAACCACATTCTCTTGTGGTTGTTTTTGTAAAGATAAATAAATTCCATTAGCTTTTTTTGAAGATCAATTAGCGTTCAATATTAAAGTGTGCTTCGGGTCAACCATTACTGTATATTCATTTGTGTAATTAGGTAAGTCTCACTTAAACTCATTTAATTCATAACTGTGTAGTTTGTTTTGTTAGGTTTCATTTTTTTGTTTATGTTGAAATTAAAGGTCTAGTTTCTTAGAAGTATTTAACTCAATCCTCGAAACGCTGAGCATGGCACTAGAAATCCTCAAAGATAAAAAAATAACCTAATAATAATAATATAGCACTCTTAGAGAAAACTTAATCAACGAGTTTTTGAAGTACGTAACAAACCTATACGTACGTACACCACCACTCGGTCCTTGCAATACCACGACACAGGGTATTTCAAAACGGTCTGTAACCCTTGTTGGCTCAGCCCCATTTCTAACCGGCCTAAATTGTGATTCCTGGGGAATATATGAGTTTAAGATACGCGTTTGCTCTTTATAATCGCTTGGCCGTATCTACTCTCTCTATACCGATCGATCTGTGGCTTTAAACACAATTTTCCCTCTCCCGCAATTCATCACCAGATACCCGAACACCGTTGGCCAGTTAGTTTCTTTTACGGTTCATTGCAACTACGTGTCTCCCTACAGAGTTTACTTTAATCTAATTTCATTTATCGCGTTTGCTAATTTTACCTCGAATGCCTCGTTTAAAAGACAAAAGTGACATATTCAAATGTTTTCATGGCTAGTAGGAACGTAAATTTCCTTACTAAACAAAAACTCACAACGAGAACAATCAAATTTGACGATATGCATGTTAAAAGAGATTACTAAAAATATCCGGAATGAAATTTAAATTTATAACGCTAAAGAAACATCTAACAGACACGGATTGTAATTTAAATTTATCTCACTTTATGACTACACGAAAGGTTTGGGCATGACACAAGTGTAAGTTTTTTTGTAGGAGTACAGAGATAACACGTCTTAGTAGGGAAGCGGCTGGGTAGGCAATGGGAGAAAGAGAGAGAGAGAGAGAGAGAGAGAGAGAGAGAGAGAGAGAGAGAGAGAGAGAGAGAGAGAGAGAGAGAGAGAGAGAGAGAGAGAGAGAGAGAGAGAGAGAGAGAGAGAGAGAGAGAGAGAGAGAGAGAGAGAGAGAGAGAGAGAGAGAGAGAGAGAGAGAGAGAGAGAGAGAGAGAGAGAGAGAGAGAGAGAGAGAGAGAGAGAGAGAGAGAGAGAGAGAGAGCATCTGCTACGACGTTATTTTTCTCCCTAACATAAGGATTGTCAATGGTGAATTCAGACATATAATCTAACTTGCGACATTCGCGCTGGGAATGGGGACCAAAGTGATCTGAATCACTGATAGTTTTTTAACAGCTTATCTGGCGACTACCTACTAGGGTAAAAGTCGTCGAACTCACCTTACAACCTAATACTAGGCAAGATTAAAAAAAAACAGACGAATATCCAAAGACCAAAAAACAAAGCAAAAAACAATAAGAAACAACAAAATAAGAATAAAAAAACAAATAAGCACGCTCCGGCGTCGGGGAGAGGCCCATATTCCCCTGGCGCAGGAATATGCAACCTACAACGAAGAGAGTAAAATAAAATTAAGGAGGCCAGCCTCCTTCAAAAAGTCAGATAGTTGACAAGGCTGTGTACATGAACCAGTCCCAAATACAAGGGACGGTTTAAAAAAAAAAATCAATTAATCAATAAAGAAGTGGAAAAATGCTACAATTTGAAGGGTGGGGGGGCTTAGTTAATGAATGATCTGGTATGTGTTTGCAGGTTTCTAAAATCAAGATATTATTATTATTGGTGAAGTTCCGAAAAAAATTTAAAAATTCATCATGGCTGCTTTTTTAATTGATTTTTTTATATATTTGAAATTAATTCTAAAATAGATTTTAAATTTGAATCTTTATCAAGAGGAAATAACTACTGGCACCTTAAAACGAGTAGAGCTAAATGAGGAGTGGAGAAGCCGCTCCTTTTGTCCCTAACAATATATTTTAAGAGCGGGAATTTGGTATGGGTTGAATAGAAAGAAATGCAGAGGAGAAGAAGAAGAATAAGAAGAGGATAATAAGAAGAGAAGTTTGGTGAGGATCAGGAGAGGAAGAAGAATGAGGAAAGAAGGAGAGAATAAAGAAGTGAAAAAGAAGAAGAGGAGGAGTAGAAGGAGACGTTTGAGAAGAGGATGATGATAAGAAGAATAGGATGAGCAGGAGAAGAAGAAGAGACGGAAGATGAAGAGGAATAAGAGAAGTAAAAAAGGAGAAGGAGGAGAGGAGGGGAAGCAGAGAATAAATAAAAGGAAGAGAAGAAATGATTGAAAAGCAGGCAAAAAAAAGAAAAAAGAAAACAGGAGAAAGAGGAGAAAAAGAAGAGGGAGACAAAAAGGGGGAAATGGAAGAGACCTAAGAGAATGATTGGACCTGGAGGAGGATGTAGCTGAATAAGGTCGAGAGGCGACCACGTGCCCTTTTGTACCCACAAGGTCCTGAGATCACCGCATGGAGCTTTGAAAGCACGGCTGAACCAGGGTGAGGGTGCAGTCTACGCCGTTATCACACATCAGCTGTATTTGCTTAGGGACCGATTTCATCGTCTTCCATGGCCACCTTTCAGCCAACATTCCTGCCTTCCATCATAGATCGAAGTTCGTCGAACATTTCACGCCAACGTTATCAAAATCGCACCCCTCGCCAAGGGAGTCACCGACTTTCCCCCAAATCGCACATGTGTGTGGAGTGGGCCAGCAAGTCATCAAAAGCAACCTCACAGGGCGTATATATAATCCTTCGACTCAGTTTAGGGAGGAGCACTAATAGATCTCCCACCTAACACCGCGAACGAATTGAAAGATGCTCGCCTTCCTCCGCGATCGGAGACATCGACGATTTCGATTCAAGAACGAAGGCTAAATCGACATCCGTGAACTCCGCCATAGTCAGTCGGCGAGTATCTGACGAGGATTCTCATCTCCGAAGGCCACCTACAAGTGCTCTTTCATCAGAAGCGAGAGGTAATCCGAATTCCCCCGTCACAGTCATCGTATTCCCAGTTTAACCCCATCCCCCTTTAAATCATCGACCTGAATCCGACCTCCTTAATCCCCTAATTTACCCACCTGTATCTTGCGTAGACGTTTAACTCTGTCTGTGCGACCATTCCCTTTAAACCCAATATTTGTGTATATTTAAATATTATTTTGTTGTTAGTAAAGATATATTTTCGTCATTGTCTTTCTTTTGAAATCCCAACGCGTACCAACTACTTGTTAATCTTTGGCCAACTTTCACTCTGAAATATTTGTTAAAAAAGGATCCCGCAAAGTTAATAATAAACCATCCCCACTTGACTCATAACAATTTCCCCATTCACTAAAGGTCTTCAACCAACTTCGGCCCAAAGCCCCAAAAGTACCTACGTATATATATATATATATATATATATATATATATATATATATATATATACTGGTAATTGATTTGTTCCTTGGGAATCTGATATGTAGCAGGAATATGAAGACCCAGGAGATTATACTAATCATTTATTGGCCAGACGTTTCGGACCTTTACTAGGACCATCTTCAGCGACTATATCGTCTAATGAGAAGGGGAAGGAACATTAATTGATAACACTTAAAAGAATGCATTAAAAAAAACGGAAGAAGGCAAGTTAAAATAATAAAATTGACAATAATTAAAATTAAAGTAAAAACACTAATAATATATAGAATTAAAAATTTATTACCCAGTGGTATTTAAAAAAAAAAATAGAAAGTGAAATTATAACAAACTGACTTGATTATCACGTATTAAAAGTTACTGAAGTAAACAAAAAATAACATTATATTAAATTGTAAAAACACACACCAAAAAATGACAAAAAAACCGAAAATAAATCAGAATGAACAAAGGGACTGACCTTTAACGTGGGAGTTGAGAAATCAACTAACTAAACATATAAAATTACTGACGAAATTTATTCGGTTGGTCGGTTGGCTAGTTAATCTATTGAAGTGTTGGTTGGTTATATTGTGAATAATTTAATTGAGGAGGCGTAATTATTTAGGTTTGGATTTATTTTATTGATATATAGTGACTCTAAGATTTTCAAATTGAGAGAAGTTAATGCTGAAGATAATATAGTAAATTAATTAGAATTAAGAGGATGATGGTGATACCCTGAATGTAGCCTGATGGAAGAGGCTTCAGGTTTAGTAATGGGAATACCAGTCCTATGAGACAAACCCAAGTGCTTCGCGATCCTGCAGTTGAATTCACGCCAGTTTGGCCTACATAACGACTGTGGCAGGTCGTACATTTATAATTGTAAATTATACAGAATCGCAAGCCCAAAGGGATTGGCTCTTATGGAGGGAAAAGGAATTTAACGATACAGGGTTGGAGTTAATACAAATGAATTGGCATTGAGGGAAATGGTTGTTGAGGGTAGGCCAAACTGGCTTACAATTCAACGGCAAGATCGCAAAGCACTTGGGTTTGTTAGCAGTTATATCATTCGAAAGAGAATGTAAAACAATATAAGGGTTTCAAATTTCGTTAAACTCCGCAGGATAGTTTCAATGTTATTACAAAAACAAAAAAAGCAAAACAGGAACCGACCTACTGACAGTGAGATATAAAGTCGCCTGCTACTAGCATCGCACGTGACTAAAAACAAGCGTGATTAAATAGAGTTGAATAAAGCTTTTTCAAAGGCCAAATAGGACGGAGCGCAAGCTCATCCCCGGGGAAGAGCCAAGGCCTTGGTTTGTAATTAATAAAAAATATCCATTTGAAAAAAGACCATTGTAATAATTGTTATTTCAATAAAATATAACTTAAAAAAAAATCATTGTAATAATTTATATTATAACCAGGCAATGGCTTCGCTATTCCAGCTCTGCCACTAGGGAGCTTGCGCTTCGCTGCTAAGATTAAAATTTAAAATCTAAAACAATGCAGCCATGGTTAAATTTTTCTAAATTTTATGAACTTCGCCAATTATAATAATTTTAAAAAGAAACTAAATTTCCCCCCTTTTAAAATATCACGTTGCTAGAATATAGAGCTATAGAAGAAGATATATAAAAATAAATTTTCTGAACTTCACCATTTGTAATTCTGTGGGTTTTTAAAAATTCACAAAATTTCGATACTTATATTTATTTCCCAACTTCACCATTTTGTTTTTTGATATTATAAAAGAATTATTAGAAATAACTTTGATAAAAAAAACATAAGTCTTAACCAAACTAAGATGAAAATATTATTCAAATACTCCAAAAATCCCCTTCTTAATTTATAGAGTTAGTGAATAATTAATATTTTCATAAAAAAAACATTCAAAACAATTCAATTATAATAATTTCTATTTTACTAAAAAAATATTTAAAAAAAAATCATTATAATACCTAATTTATATTTGAACAAATATCCATTTTTTAAAAATTGCATTAAAATAGTTAATATTCTAATTGAAATATCCCTTTTTTTTAAATTCCTTTATAATAATGTTTTTTTTTTTAGTAAATCTATGAACGAGAAAAATCACTAGAAAATGACAAGCAAATATGGCTAACGAATTTAATGAACAAATGAACAAATCGAGTCGTAAAAATAAAAATATAGAAGATAGTGAATAAATCAATTCACCAATTAAGAAACATATAGGAAACATATGCATCTCGTGGAATAATAGTACACTGTTTTTATAGTGCTCTTCAAGGCTACCCGCTTTCACGGAGAACATGATAATATGGATGAAACTACCCCTGGCAGTTTGTTATACAACAAATTATGACACTGAGACAAACGGGAATCAAACCAAAATAACCAAATAACTCACACACTGGAGATGATCACACCAATTTACTTGTAATTTTTATGCAAATGTTAAAATGAAAAGAAAATACCACTCACATGGTCTGACAGTGAGTTTGTAATCTGACATTGAGTTTGTATAAAACTTAAATAAATTAGAGGCATAATCAATCTCAAATGGGCAACATCATTTTTTTTCTTAAGAAAATCAGAACCAAAGAATAACCACAGGCTCCTGACCACAATCAACTATGAGAATCATCAGGTTTCATGGGAAATTGCAGTAGATATAAACTTTTCCAACTCTTTAAATTTAATGCTTGCGTCTCATTCGTGAGGTATGAAAAGATTTCAATTTTGGCTATGATGAGTCAACAATTAAGGCACTAAAGAAATTTGTAGTCTCGTGAAACATCGCATTTAGGGGCCACATAGTTAGTAGGAAACCAGGAATACAAATTTAGTAACAGGGATAATTCAAACTTTTTTATGTTGTTCTTGTTATGATTCTAAAGATAGAAATTCTTTGAAGTCGAAAGAAAGGAGAATGTAGCGGAAGATACAAATACTGACATGGCAGTCTCGCTGTTTTCTGACAATTAACTTTCCAAAGGAAATAATGAACAACAATGTTATTTAGGATAAGAAAATTAGAATTGATGATAAAATATTAGATAAGCTGTTAGAGAAAATCGTAAATCCTGATGATAGCATGGAGAAGAGAATTTGAAGGAGGAGGAAGAGGAGGTTAAAATTAGTTTAGAATGCGATAGTAAAGTTAACCTTATATTCACAAGCAAATTTGAGATAGATGAAGCGAAGATGATCAGGATGTCACAAGGGCGTTGCCTCCAATTCTCCCTTATTTCAGACAGTCCTAGACATATACGCGTGCTCAGAAAGAGCGCGTGTATGCATATAATAAATTACTCTCTTTAGAAAGTATGACATGTTATGCTTTTTTCCATTTTCGCCCAAATAAATGCAAATTGTGCTATAAATAAAAAATAAGAGATAAACCAACCTTATTTTTCTCCTTAAAATTGGCTGTATACAGCGTCTCTCAATTTTATATATACAAATTACTCTGAATCGATTGCTACTATTCTGCGCCTACAGCCAATAAAGGCAAAAATTGAATAACGAAGAGAACTGCACTTTATGTGCCTCCCTTTGCCGCAACAAGAAGAGTGGGATACAATCGTTATATACAATGGATAATGGTGTGGATAGAATAAGATAAAAAATATAGCGAAGCGTCGTATAGAAAGGCTCCGGCAGTCATCCGTCCCGGTGATTATAACTTTGATATGCAAATCGAATTGGTAGATCAAAGCACGGGTCAATGTATGCAAAACAAGCATTGTTATACAGCAATTGTGAAGCTTGTAAATAGATGGCTTCAAAATGAATAGAGGTGGACTCAGAATGAGGATGGGGCGTGCCTTTTTGAATGGGTCATAGTTGAATCTCCTCCGAATATAGTCGGATAAAGCACGAACTAAAATATATACAAACACTCGAGGGCATTTGAGTGATTTCGAACTGAAAATAGCTAATAATTTAAAAACCTTTAGATTAATGCACACGCACTCTTTCTTCTACCTCCCATCTCTCTCCATTTCTCCTTCTCCCTCCCATCTCTCTCCCTTTCTCCTTCTCCCTTTTTCTTCTTCTACTTCTTCTCTCTCTCACACACACACACACACACATATATATATATATATATATATATATATATATATATATATATATATATATATAAATATATATATATATATATATATATATATATATATATATATATATATATATATATATATATATATATATATATATTCCATGTGCCAGACCCGATTTCGGTATCATCCAAAAGGATGAAGGCTAGTTATATTTTTTGAATAGATATATGTCTGTAGACCATATTTTTTCGTTACGTGATTAATCACCACCTATGGAAAAGTGCACGTTAGACGCAGGCGCATTACCTAATTTGCATTAAATGTTGAATATTACTGTGCTTGGTATCATTTTAATGCAGACCTTTTACGTTTTCATTTAAACTCAATTGTGAATCTTTCTGCCAAATATGGAGGTTACTAGAGAAACTCAAACCAACAAAAGGGTACAGTTTTTTACAATTTACCCGTAAACTAAGTTTTTTCTTTCAGCTCGGTGGCATCTGGAAACACCACAGACGCATAAAACAGGTACTAAAATACTCAGCTGTCTGTAAGCTTCCAGAAAATGTATAACATACCCTTATCATTTCATTGTCAGAATTTAATATATTGGCTATGGTGGCGGTTGCCATCTTTGCCAATTTTCAACTTTTGATCTTTACCATCTAGATTGCCAAGTAATAGCTCTTTTTATATATTTACTGAGGTCGAAACTATATTTCCAAAGTTATTTCTTAGATCAGAACACCAGAGATGCAAAAATTGTACTACAAGACTTGCATGACTAAGGTTTCAGAAAATGTATAATATTATGTCATTGTGAGAAGTGACTGTGAGCCTTAGTTCTAACAAGTCCTTTTTTACAGCAAACAAACTAGCCTCAGCTGGTTAGGTCACACAGTCATCCCTATAGGCTACATTTATTAAATACACAATAAACATCAAGGGTAATAACTAAGGTATACCACAGGGAAATTGGAAACAACTTAAATTTGATTTTAAAAGTATTATTTTAATCTCCTGAACATTAATAACATCCAGATAATATTTTCGGTTATCTTACATACAGCGTTGTTTGTAATGCGATATGGATATGGTGTGTAGCTGCTTAGCCTTTTGGATTTGTTTATCACCACCGAGTTGAGTGTGAAAAACCATCACACTATCACCAAAAAGTCCAGAATCACCACGCTGCTTCATTCGCGTCGTCTGACTTCCCTGCATCAAAATGAGGTTCTGGATATCATGCTGTTGTTTCCGGTTACTACATATCTGTAACCTGCACATGTCTTTGCATATCAGACCATTTGACAGTCACGTGCAGCTTAATATTGTGCATGAATGAACACACTTGCATGTCAGTAGTTCCAAGACCACATCTTGTGTAGGTGGGGAGTGCATCCAATCTATTGCTAGTTTGCCATCATCATCTGTTCACCAATGCCTAGTAGGGCTCGGCAACACTGTGCTAGCCTGCAGAAAGCACTTCCCGATTGATCTTTGGTAGTTGGCTCGTTGTGCATGCACAAAGACGCTTTCTCTACAGGATGACAACTGGTGAGACTCAACCTCTCCTCTTTTGGTACTGAAAAGCTGGTAGCGCAGTTCGTTGACCTCACCAGCGGTGCTATTATCAGCAGCATACATGCAGCAGGTGACCCATTCATTTTTTTTTGTAAGAGCTCATCCCTGATACTCCATGACTGCCCCATTTGACTAAAAGTCTCTTGGCAGATAATGTCCTTTGTCACCATTTTCAGGGCATTCAACTTTCCTCGATCAGCGAATGCACTGACAGTGTGACAGCTTGTGAAAGCATGTAAGCCATTTAGACTGTCACAGAAGGCGTCTTCAAGTGAACTTCGTAGTTTGCTGATGTAAACAAACCGCATTCGGTTCTGTGTCCCACACTTCAGGTATATTGGCCAAGATATGCCCTTTGGAAGCCAAGACAAAGCACCATGACATCAGTGTCCTCCACTGTGATGATAACTGCCATTGAGCTTGCGTGTGCTGCATTCAGTGCATGCCATATTAGGCGAGTGTCAGCTTCTTTATGTGTTGAGTACAGCTCTGATATTTCATCACACTCATCCTCTGTCATCCTGTAGCAGATTTTCTCACAGGTCATGTACAACACCCCACCATGCAGCATTTCTCTGCACCGTGGACGTTTTCACTCTTCTAACATAAACTTGATGAGACTGGTCTTGTTGAAGAAACTGCAAAGGAATGTTCTCCATTGCTGGATGTGGTCTCCACCTGCGAGGTTCATGTACTGAAGAGTCATGTCTCTACCCCGGAATTAGTCGTTGAGCATCTTTGATTGAAGTCTGGTGGTAAACATCAAAAGCCACATCAATCCTTTCACTCTCTCCTCCCACGCGAAGGACATAGGTGAAGGCTGACTCTGCAACCTGCGCAAAGGTCTTATTGTTGCCATTCAGTTTTTGGACGAGGCTCATCCCATCAATGATGGTTGTAGATGGTGTTGGGATTTGTACTGCAGGAGACACATGCTTTTCAAGCTCTTTGGCAAGTGCAGCCTTGTTTGTTTTTCGCTGAGATCCATCAGAATTTGCCAGTGCCCATGACAGCAGACCCAGTGGGTGGGCAAGGACATCCTTCATATTCACCTTTCTGTGTTCAGCCTTGAGAATCACCTCTTTTCCTTTCTTCCCATGATATGTCTTTATGCTTATACTAAAGAATGTCTTCAGACTTTGCTGCTTGGTCATCCTGTCAAAATTTTGAAGAAGAGCTTTCATCTAACCTGGTTTGCTTGAAAACCTGTTAAGAATCTTCCCCGATGTCACGAGCCCTCAAGGGATTCCTAGTTACATCAGGTCGAGCAAAGATGCCAGTCGACAGGCTAACCAGATCAGTCTCATCAGGGGACAAAGATTGATCCAGTTGTTCTCCATAAGGTCAATGAGAGACTAGACATCTGCTTCATCTCTTTTGATCCTTGGACCCTGTAGATATGAGTGGGACAATTTGGACATACTTTAGCCTGTCAGTTCTCTCAACTATCTGAGGTAATTTCTCCTGTACTCAGCTGTTAGATAATATTTACTTACATAATAGGGCTTCAAGCTGAATCAGTTTGTACCTCCGGCTTTCTGGGTGTCTTTGTTCACCGTTTCTTCTATGGCTTGGTCAACAGAGATTCGATCAAAGGGATTTGTGGCACCCAGTTGAACTGAGAAACCCCCATTCATGAGTTCCTAGTACATATCTGGGTGTGTGATAGGCAAATGAGAGATCTTGGCTTAGTAATATGGGAGGTACCGTGCATAATTTATCCTATCGTATGCAAAATACCAGGGAATCATTGCGCGGAATGCTTGCCAGGTGTAGCATCCAGTCTCCCTCTCTGGATGCTCGGATGAGCCCCAACAAGATTTCAACCATGCAGCACTATCTTCATCATCACCATCACTGGCTGCCTCTTCATATGGCATATCTTTGTGTGAATCCCCTCTTGTGTAGTCTCTGTAGCATGATATGTGGTAGTTCTCCACAGCTGCTACCAAATCTCTGCAGATTCTTTCATCTGCACGCAGATGCTCACACTTTACCAATAGTTCTCTAGTGCTCTTTCCTTTGGCAAATTTGCTGACTTTTTGACAAAATATGCATTGTACATCATAGGTCCGCTATGTACTTGAGGTCTGTCTAACTACTCTCTTAGTTTTTTTCTCTTCAACAGAGACATTAACACATGACTTATTCTCTTTGGTGGCACCAAACAGTTTCTTCACGATGAAGATACTGCGACAATTCCTGGGGCAATAGATTGCCGGAACTTCTTCCTCAGTAACGTCTTTTGTCAGTTCCAAAATGGGCTCATAATTTTGTATCGGAGCTGCTCTGAGCAAAGTTTTCCAAGAATCGACATTTTGTACAAAAACTAACTTACCACTATCATCAGAACAAAGGATGATGCTCTCCATCCGTGTTTTTTTTCGGTGTTGGGCTTTCACCTGGTTGTTCGTTGGTAGTCATATTCCATCAAGTTTCAACTGCAACATAAATTCAAAATAGTTACATCAATATGTTTTTCTGTCCTAATGAGCATTTGAAATTACGATACTGTGTAGGCCTACAATAGAATGTGCTATCCTAGGCAAATTTTGTTGGGTATGGATGTGGATGGTATCCGTAATCATAACCAGCCTAAAAGTATCTGCATCAAACAAAACACTCTATATACTATAATTATAAATTATTTTAAAGGACCCCGCTGGTCTTGATACAAGTATATTTCTAATAATTCTTCGGAATTTTCTGAGCATGCTATAAAAATAAGTCATTCCTGTGATTTTACTTAAAACTGTTAGCGGTTTAGCTAATTCTTTGTTTTGACACTCACAGCTAATTATGCTCTACAACGCCACGAAATTAATTTTGCCGAAACTGGAAGTTAAAAATATCACGAAATTCTACTTCCAGTTTCGTAAAAACTAGGATATTGTAGAGCATGATTAGCTGAAAATGTCAAAACAAAAGGTAAGTCTCTAGCTCATTTATGTAAGGAGTTATGAATGTTTAAAGAGTTCACTGGTGCTAGCTAGTCTAGTGATTGGTTCCTGCTAGCCAGCTAGCTAGCCACTCCACAGTACTTCATCCAGAGCAAATCAAATATAAAACTAGACAATTGATGTAAATGTGTGTGTTGATAGAATAATCTTAGAAGTAAAAACAACCTTGCGTTGGTTGTTTTTTTTTGTTATCTGTTTGTTGGTAAAACAGCAGCGGTGGAGTGATATCTACCTGGCAGCTCTGCTGCTCTCTGCTGTAGTAGACTGGGGCTACTTCTAACTGGAGTAAGTCTAATTCCGAATTTCATCTTTGACCTTCAGTTGACCTTCATTTTGATCTGGTATCTCAAAAATAACTTGGCAAATGGACCTCCCACCACAGTAAACCTCTAAAAATAGGTATTACATGACCATCTAGGTCATCTAGATCAAAAGTTGAAAATTGGCAAAGATGGCCACCGCCACCATAGCCTATGAATTGAATTCTTACAATGAAAGGATATGGGTATGTTTCCATTATCTGAAATCTTACAGTCATCTTTGTGTCTGTGGTGGTATTAAATGCCACAGGGCTGAAATAAAGAACATAGTTTAGGCGTAAATTGTGAAAAAATGTACACTTTGTTGGTTTGAGGACCTATTGTGACCTCAATATTTGGCAAAAAGATTCACAATTGAGTTTAAATGAAAGCTCAAACGGTTGCCTTTAAAATGATACCAAATAAAATATCATTCAACATTGAGAAAAGTCCCAATTGTGAGCATAAACTAGGTAATGCGCCTGCGTCTAACACAATTTTCCTTAAGAGGTGGTTAACTTCATAAGCTGATAACCAAGATTTAGCTGGGCATTTGGAAAGGTTATCGTACAAAAATATAATCTACATACATATATCTATTCAAAAAATATAATTAGCCTTCCTTCCTTTGTGTGACACTGACAAGTGAAATTTTGGTCTTAGGACGAAAAAGTCACTTTCCCTAACTCTACAATTTCTATTCACTAATCAGACTTTTCAGATCTCAAGGATGTACTCCATGAACTAAATAATGCATCTTTTCCTGGCGCTCCTTCCCCACTTTTGCCCACTATTTAGTTTAATGGAACTTCCATGCTTATCTAAAACGCCTCTGGGATTAAGCTTTTACCATCGTCAAACATTTCAGTAATTCTGATGAGATTTATCAGGTTGCATTGGAATTATTAAAATCATAATTTTAAGTCTGTGATGTTGTCATCGATTCTTACTTCTCTAGAAATTTTAAATTCTAAGTCAATTCTGGAATCCAACCTGCAGAAGCTTTCGCTGTGGTTTAAAGAAATCATTTCCATCCTGTATGAACTTAAATCAGCTCCTTTAACATACATATATGTAATTGATTGGCAATTGACTACTGTTTTTAAATGAGAACTAATGCTAACTAAACAGATGAATTATATTGTCCTTCTCTCACCGAAATACTAGAGAATCATAGGTCTAACATTCTTAGCCTGAAAAAACCTAACTCCTGCTTCCTAGCAAGGAAATGCCTGCCAGTGAGAATTTTAATTCCATTCTTACTCTACTGTTTTTAAACCCTTTTTAAGTAAAAGGTCGAATTTAAACAAACCCCTTTCGAAGCCTCCTATTTTTGGTGAAATTTTTACAAGGAACATTTAAAATACCCGAGATGGAAAGGCTTCCAAATCAAAAGTTAAAATTTCAGTGTCGTAATTTTAGACAAAAATTCAAACTTTGGATTCGAAAACATCCGCAGCTTCGAATTCTATTTCGAAATTCTCTTAACATGAAGATTCCTAACTTCCCAAATCAGACTGCAATTTGTGCGAGTGAATTTATAATATGTTAATTGTCTATCTAACGAGAAAATCAGATGATCAGTCAGAGTTAACCTGTACACTACGGTCTTTCTCTCTGTCGTAGAATTGCTCATAGTCTGGTCCAATAATTATTCTAGTCCTTGATCTGGACACACCGCTTTTGTTTAAGTCGATGGTATACCCTATGACTCAATCTACGATCATATATATATATATATATATATATATATATATATATATATATATATATATATATATATATATATATATATATATATATATATATATATATATATATATATATATATATATAGGCTTTAATTCCTACTGAACGTGCGAAAGCTGGTTAGAGGTGGGTTGTGCCATAGCCAGGATTCTCACTATAAAAGTCCCACTTGTTACTGGGGAAAGGTTTGTGATTGTTGAAGTCTAAGAGTGCATAATACAGGTTGAATAAATTAGCTGAAGGGATTCTTAATTAAAGTCTTGCCAAGGGTACGTCAAGAAGGAGGAGCCACAAATAAACACACGCACACAAAATAAACTTTACTTTACACAATAATAATAATTATAAATAGTTAAACGGGCAAAAGGTAAATAAGGATTAAATATTAAACACTGACGTTAAGCGTCTAGATTTATAATGATTCAATGGGAGAATCAATCACTGTTAATTAAATAGTTAATTTAAGAATAGACGGAAACTGGGTTCACAGATTACCATTAATTGTGATGGATTGGAGAGACGACTACTCAGGTCCAGACGGGGTGGTTCGGATGGCGTTAACACGAGTTCTCGGGGAGAGGGGGGGGGATAAGACGACGGGTTCGGGGCTGCTGACTGCAGTTCCGGTTAGTTCACTCCTAACTGGATGTGACACTAAGAAATAGTAACTTCCAGTAACTATTTGGTTGTTCCTTTTCTTTCTTAAGTTACGTTGAGCAACAGAGCGTATTCTTCTAGTCACAGACTCTGCGGGGCGGGATTTGCCTCAGGAACACTTTGAGACAGCGACCAAGTTAACTCGGCGGCGCGTTGGCACTCGATGCGTTACGGCAATGACTCTCGTTCAACGTGAGTAGGTTTGGGATACTGCTCTAGAGGGATGAACGGCGTTTTCATTTATACCACGGACTGTGTGAAATCGAGAGAGAGATTCCATTCATGACAATTCCCTTATCGCAGCGCCTTCTGGACAATCTTCATGGTATCATAAAGAAGGCAAATAGAATTTAGGCTTCTCTGTGAGATAGGCCTTCTTTCGTCAGACTTCCTGTCACTTGTTGGGGAAGGGTGGCGGGGGGGGGGGGGAGGAGACGAAGGTCAACTCAAAGGACAGATTTCTTTCGTTCCCACGATTGTCTGGCGACATGCGAGTATGTACGTTCCATACCCTCACACTCTCACTATTTGTCGGAATTTTATTCTTCTTCCGTTCATTTCCTATCATACAAGTACAAGATTTTCAAAGGCAGAACTCATATTTCATCCCTCTACTCTATAGTAGTCAAATATAGATGATAATTTGAGACAATTTCAAGGGCAGATTGTGACAGTAGGGGCAGATGTCCAATCTGAAGATTTTGGATCTTTTCCGACACTTGATAGAGATTCATTGCTTCTAATTTGAGCGTAGATTTGTGACTTAGAGGTAAGTACAGACTATTCTGGTGCTTAATTGAATATGCCTTTAAAAGTTCTACATCGCTGAAACTGTTGCTTTATATATGGGTACTAACCCGAGTGAACTTACTTCCTTACACAGGTGAAATCAAGACGTTCATTGTGCACAGACCAAACGCACTGGGAGTTGGAGTTTCTTCCGTTACAACAAAGTTTCGGATAACTTCCTAGTCGAACCACACTTAAGATTCAATTTTACCATAGTTGAGGTAGAACACGCTACCAAGACCATTCTCCTTGAAGGATACGGATTAGGGAATCGGTTGCTTGCTTGGAGTGGATCTAATTCAACATCGGAGGTTGTCAAATAGAAAGTGCCTATGGGCGCCCTCTTTAGACAGAAAACTGTATAATCTGTATGAGGGTGTCTCCGTTCTCCATGATTACTCGAAAAATGGGGAGCATCTCCCTTCTTGACACAGCCACTAGGATCCAGTTGGAATAGATTACCGACATAAGGGTAGGTTGGCCCTCCAAAATCCTAGCGGGTTCTAGCGGGTCTGTGAAAGGTGTTTACCAAGCACGCTCTGGGGTGATCTTTCTTCGGAACTATAGGGGCTGCTCCCTGGGTAAGTGGCTATACTTTCAATCGCTCCAATCACACCTCACAAACCCCAGATTCAACAAAAGTGGCTCAAGGAAACTGTTTTCGGGAGGTAATCCGAATGGACAAAGCTTACCGATACTAAGAGCGAGGTGGAGAACAAGGAAGGATTTCAGTCTAAATCGCTAAAAGGATATCTAGATCCGAACTCGAAATCGAACAAGTATCCTTACTGAATGTTAAATCTGCTCTCTATCCTTCGCCTTCTTATTTAAATTCTCTGAATTATTGTAACTCTGATTCTGATTTAGATTTAAGCCTGGAATAGGTATTGAGTGTAAAAATACTTGGAATTAGAGACTGACGCAGGATTAAAAGGCATTAAAAATTGATGAGATTTACAAATCAAATGAGCTGCGAGAAGGTAGATACTACTCGTATGTATGTCACTTTGCCTTGTTTCAAGGAAATTTGATCGAAAATTACATCCAATTTCAAAATTGCTTTAGACAATTTAAATAAAATCAAAGCCAAAAAGGGCCAAAAAGGGCATAATGGAAGTTTACGGGGAGGCATTTAAAAATCAGTTGAAAGAGAACATCTTGGAGGAAGGAGCGAGGAATTTTCGTCTAAAGTACTTTGTTGTAATGCACTTTTGTCTAAAATTACTCTTGTCTAAAGAGAAACTAAAAGAAGCAGGACAGATGAAGGAAAAGGAGAACAGAGAAACAAGATGGAATACATGCCATAATTATTTGAACCATGAATAGTTGAGTGGAATGCATTTTTATAACCTGTCTTGACAAGTGCACATAAAAAACAATACTAGATACATTGAAGTGCTAAAAGTCATAAGATATCAGTATGTAAACTTAGTGGTGAATAGCTCCAGCGTACTATGACGTCATGGAAGTTCCCAGATCTGTATCATTTATATTTTGAAATCTCGTGTGTAGATGTATGAAGACAGGCTAGGCTGATCATGGAAAGGCGGAGTTAGAGCGGGGTATGATAGTGGGTGCCAGACGGATGGAACATTCCATTTCTGAAACTTTGCGAACATTCTACATCCTTCGATCTATGGTGTCAAGTGCTTAACAAGAATACCTCGAGGAAGGTATTACCGTCTACCGTGGACGGCGCAGTGAGCAACCATGGGTGCCGAGAAATCGGAACCAGCTCTGTCTGGTTGGAATTGTTCATTATATCAGACAAGCAATCCTAACATAAATCGCACACCCCTTCACTGTAGGAGCTACTACACGCATATTCTTTAATTTGGATCAGCGTAATTTACTTTACATGTGATACAAGGCGGAGCTAGAGTGGATAAAACAAGTTTCCAATTATCTTTGTCATGCAGGGATGACAATTGAAAAGGCCGATCGTAAGACAGGTTTTTGGCTGTCTTAGAAAAGCTTATTTTATGTGCTATCTTTTTCGTGTATGTGAGAAGAGCTACTTCCGAGGGCTTCGATGAAGAGCTAGTTACCCCCAAAATTGCCTTCTTACTTCTTAACCACATAATTATGATTGCGCTATTGCAAATAATCTCTCGATATATATATATATATATATATATATATATATATATATATATATATATATATATATATATATATATATATATATATATATATATATATGATAAATAACACCCACAAGGAAAATGGAAAAACGATTCCGAGCGCTACCTGCAAACAAAACCCTATTCTGCGGTACAAATTCTTTAAACACTTTAATTTGTGATTTAATATAATTAGATTAGATAGGATCTAGGCTAAACAATCCAGGGCTAATATTCAAATTTGGGAAAGTATTAATAGAGATACACTCAAAAATATTTCTTGAAATGTAGCTGTTTTAAACCTCTACTCCTTACTATTTAATACATTGTCTGTCCTGACCTACGTTATTCCATGAAGAGGTCTTTTAGAAGAAAGAAGAAAGCGCTCGGAATCGTTTTTCCATTTTCCCTATTTATCATAATTTTGACTCACGTGCAAGTTGTGAGTTTCTTTTCATATATATATATATATATATATATATATATACATTAGGGTGTTCCCCCCCAAATACTTTTTAGTTTTTTATCTCCACATACCTGATTGTATTACCACATTGAACAGTAGGTCACATACACAATTTCATCAAAATCGAACAATATTTACTGGTCGCTATATTGATCTTAACTTATTAGTCTGCTGGTAAATTAATTTGGGGGATAGAAATGAACAGTCTTTGCAAATACTAGTTTATTTGAAACAGATCTTGGTGTTGAAAGACAATTTTTTTAAAAATATTCACATTAAAGTGGAAAGAAAATAGTTAAATGGAAAATGATTTCTTTATGACTCAAATTATAACTAAAATTGCTGACTAAACACTGATCCTTTTGAGCATGAGGGAAAATGTTTGTGATGTTTTGCCACAAATCTGAAAAACAAATGTTTGTGTTCTTCATCTTTTGCTATAAGATGCATTATACGATTTGATAAGTGCAATACCTCTTCCTGCTGGATCGTTAACAACCATTAAGTTAATCGCTCGACGTTGAAATTCTTGAAAGCACGTATTCTCTTCCCAAAAAGTTGGGTTAGTCTTCAGGAATGTATCCTCTGCAAACTTGTATCCATCTTTCATTAGGAGACTGAAGATTAGCTTACTTTTTTGAGTTACCAGTTCATGCAAGTCCAAATCCTTGATGTTTTTTTGTAAGATTCAATCGGCGAACAACTTTGGTGTTTTCATTACGTTGGAGATTGGAGACCATCTTCTGTTTGGTATCAGCATTAATTCTATGATCAAAAAATGCAAGACCAACAAGATGTTATCCAAGATACCAAAGGTGTCTGTGAAGGGCTGTGGTTGCTTCTTTAGATATTGTCTGATTTGGGTACTTTTGCAAAGTTTTAAGAAGCAGAATGTCATTTAAAGGAGTATTAATTCCAAAATGGGCTTCATTCAAAAAACGCGAGTAGACCAAAGCAATAAAAAGAGAGCACTCTGTAATATTGGCCTTTTCACGTTCCGTTAGTTTCAGTTGATGCTTAAACAAGTATATTTTCAGGACATATATAGCCTTAGCCATCCAGCGTGCATGATGAGTAGCTCCTGGGGCTCTTAATGTAACTTTTGTCTTATCAATGCTCCCAAGTATGATGAGACTGACTCGCAGCAATTCTTCATAATCGTCACGCAACTGACGAGATTTCAAAGCTTCCTGAAAATATGGGACCATTTCTCCTTGAAGATTATGCATTACTGGATTGACGAATAAACTGTTATCCGCCTATAAAAAAAAATCCTTTTTAAGTGACGACCATTGTTCTTTAAAACGTCCAAAGAGACTCGTAGGCCCAAGTAAAATATTACAAGCACATGGCAACATAATTTCAAAGATATGATGACGGCACGCAATCCAAACAAGCTCCCTTCCGAATACTTTCTCAATTATGGTACAGGCTCCTTTTTGTAGGCCTGTATTTAATGCAGTTGTGTCAAATACAAGGCCTTGAACTTCGTCACGACGATTCCAGTAATTAATTGATGAAATGCATGCCATAGCCTGTTCTTCTCCTGTTGCTCGTGTTATTTTTGGCATACCAAGAAGTTTTTCCATTCCATTTACAGAAACTATTATTGCAATTCGTTCTAGTGTTTCTTTTGCCCCATCATTAGCAGCTAGTAGTTTTCTATCCCAGTGAAGAAGGATCGGTCCTTCAGCAGACAACAAAGCTTTCTCTTCATTGTATGTTGCCTCTCTTACTTGCTTTCTGGAACGTCGTATAGAACTCCTGGAAAGTGCTATTGATCCAGCAACCATTGTTGCTTTTCTATCGGTAATATTTGCACGATCAAGAACAAGCAGCCCCGGTTTGAAGTTATAAAGAAATTTTTGGAATTTGAAGGACTAGATTGTGCATTCTTTTTTGTTGTTGAAGAAGGGGGACAAAACTGTCTTCCGCAATTAAACTTTCTCCTTCAGGTGATGACTCAAAATCTGCATGAGCAGCAACCCGTGCTTGATTTTTATAAGTATATACTTTTTATTCGTATTGTAAAGCCTTCTCATGTTGATATCTTTTGCGGGATTCCTTGGCTGAAGTAATCTTATCACGGCACGACATACTGCAGGAGAAAATGTTCTCTCTCTGCATCAACAGAAATTGGCGGTCTTCTCTTCATTTTTTACCACATTTAAAGCATTTTTTGAGGCTATGTCAAAAAGTTTTGAAAGAGTAGATTAGAAACTACGCTCATTCATTCTGCATGAGTACAGTTCAGTTTTGCGGTTCTTCTTCAAAGAAAGGTATTCTTCATACAAGAGTCTATTCGCTGTGTGGAAATTCGGGTCCTTTCCCATACTTTTAAGACTTTTTGGCAAGCGAGGTTGTAACTTTGTGTCACAGTCATTGACTCCACTTGATGGTGGTACTGAACAACACAAAGCACATCACCACATGCTGGTATCTTGCATATGAAAGCTCACTAGTAGGATGTCCTAAAAGCCAGACTGCCGCAGATGAATGAGTACTTCTAGCCATAATCTGAAACAACAGAAATAAAAATTTATTGCAAATGGGTGAGCTCACGGTTCCCCTCCATTTAGTTATACTTAGAAGATATTTTTTTTTTTACTCTAAAATACCTAAATATTCAATATTCATGAAAGAATAAGCTTTCATTTGACATAAATAAATAGGCTCCTGTGTTTGTAAAAAATTACGGCAGTCATGCTTAATTAAAATATATATATATATAATTATATATATATATATATATATATATATATATATATATATATATATATATATATATATATATATATATATATATATATATATATATATATATATATATAGTGAATTAAAATATGAACACAAAGTGTGTTAACATATAATTCTAATATTCTTTAAGTACGAGGGGCGGTCAATAAGTTTTGCGATTGGGATATAAGGAAACGAGATATGAGCAAAAGTGTCTTATTATTTTTCAATATAACTACCCTCGACTTCAATGCACTTGCGCCACTTGTCCCTGAGGCTTCGAATTCCCGACAACCAGAAATCTCCCGACTGCTCTTCAATCCACTCCTGAACAGTGAGCTGGACATCTTCATCGTCCCCAAACCTGCGTCCCCGCAGTGCAACCTTGAGCTGGTGGAATAAAAAAAATAGTCGCTAGGGGCCAGATCTGGACTGTAGGGAGGAATGGTTGAGCTCCTCGAATCCACACTCGCGTTGGGCAGCTTGGGCAACTCTGGCCTTGTGGACTTTGATGACGTTGAAGTCAATCATGGAGCGTGGGGTTTCTAGGGACCCAACGGGCACAGACCTTGGTCATAGCCAAATTGTGGTGGATGATGTTGATAACACTTTCATGTGATATTCCAAGTTCTCGCTCGATTTCTTCGACCTTCACCCGTCGATTTTCGAGGATCATCATCTCCACACGGGCCACATTGTCCTCGTTGGTCACGTCTGACGGGCGTCCTGGACGGGGGTCATCTTCAAGGGACTCACCTCCATGGCGGAACTCCCTATTCCAGCGAGCAATGGTTGCATAGGAAGGGGCGGTGTCGGTGTACACTGCAACCATGCGTTCATGGATCTCTTTTGCATTCTTGCCTTCCTTGGTCAAAAATTGGATCATTGCGCGGTGCTAAACCTTCTCCATTGTTGAAAAAATTGTGACTGACGATCTGCGATCAGCTACTGCTTATTAAATAGACGAGGCAGGAGCCTTCGGCTTCAGGTCCTGACTTGTCATAACGTGTCCTAACACCCCTACAAACAGCCATCCCCCTTTCTCTGTTTTGCCCTACCGATTCGCAAAACTTATTGACCGCCCCTCGTAAGTCTGATATTGATTAAAAACTGCAAATTATCTATGCACTTAATAAACAAAGATATTACTTACCTAAATAATTATATATATACTTGCATAAACCAGCACTTGTATTTCGTCAACTGTTAAACTTAGAACTACAAATGAACAACTAATCAATCCTCGCTTACTTATATAGGAAATGGTTCGATTGCATCACCATTTGAAATGAGGGGGCGTTATTGCGTCATCACTTTACAAATGGGCTGAGAAATCAACAAGTTGAAACAACAATTATTATTGCATCATACGCCGAGTATGTGAATGTCATTCCACTTTTCAGATAATGCAATATCTTGATTTTTTTGCGAATTATTGTAATTCATAAGGAATGAGTTATTAATGACAAATATATGATAGTATATAACTAACAACCAATAAGTGCCTACTATTAAAAAGTTCCAATATTTTGACTGAAATTTTAAAATATGGAGACCTCTAAATATTCACCAATTTAGTCAATATTTTGCATCAGCTCGTTTAACATCTTATAGCATAATTTTAGCCATGTGGAGAACATTTCCAACTAATTTCAATTTTTTGCATATATTTTTGGACCACCCTAATATAGATACAATACATATATAGGTTAGCTCAATAAAACTTTACTAAATTAAAATGCATATACAACTGATATATCTATTCTATAATATGTTTGAAAATTGTAATAATATAACTGTAATAGTAGCGCTACAATTGAAAAAATAAATAGTCGCTCAAAAATTTGATTGCCAATTGCTGCCTAGAAAGGACAATGTCTAAAAAAAGGTAAATCAACATACCTTTATTGAAATAAATGATCAATATGTCCATCTTATTGGTCACATACAGCCCGTAATCGCGATTTAAAGGAAGAAATACATTTTCTGATGTCACGTAGCGTTATGTTATTCTATGCAAGAAGAATTTTTTTCTTAAGTTCATATGAACTAATTTATTTTATCTATTGCTGTATACTTTTTCTTGAAGTAAATTCTATATGCAATAGTCCATAGGGTTACAATCAAGCCATTTAGCTGGCTATTGATCCTTTTTGATAAAATGACGACAATTTTCTTCCCAAAATGTCTGTGTTGTTCTGCTAGTGATTCTCTTTTTTTTTCTGAAACCAAATTGGCCGTGGTTCCTTAGGCTTTATCATCGAGGTATTTCGACACTCTGTTGTTGATCATTTTTTCGAATACTTTACCGATCAAGTCTGAGGGTTTTATTTGCTACTTTCAGTTCATCAGTAAAGTATCCCGTATTCAAGCACTCATTGAAGGTGTTTCTTACTCCCTCCTGTATGTTTAGGGGAGCTTTAAGGTAATTTAACCTGGTTAGTCCCGGTTTGCCTGGAGCGCTTTGACAGAAGTTCAAAACTATGCTGCCCGGCATCTCCTTCGCCGCCCTCGGTTCTCTCCTTCAATGCCTTTGTTACAGGAGCTACACTGGTTACCTATTCGCTTCCGTACCTACTATAAAATTCTTCTCATCACCTACAAGGCCCTTAACCCCGAGGCTCCACCTTATCTCTCGTCTGCCCTCTGCCGTCGTCAAACTCCTCGGGCACTCCCCATCCTGAACATTTCTCGTTCTGTCCTCTTCTCGATGGGTAACCGTTCCTTCTCAGTTTGTGCTCCTAGACTCTGGAATGCTCTTCCTGCCGAAGTCCGATCCTCTCCCTCCCTAGCTACTTTTAAACGTCTCCTGAAGACTCATCTCTTCAGAATTGCCTTCTCTTCCCTGTAAACTTTCTCTACACTCGCTACACAACCTGCGCTTTGGGGGGGATAACAGCCATGAAGGGCGCATTATAAATACTTATTATTATTATATTATTCTGATGTAATGACTGCATCTGTTCCATCATGTTGTTTCTTCCTTCCTCGACAAGGTGGAAGGAGTATGTTCTCTTGATTTCTACTTTCAATTCGTCCACAATCTGATGTTCGAATTCAATGTTATAGTTCTCGTTCTTTTCTTCGCTGATTTTGAATACATTTTTCCCTTTCTCTCTGAACAATGTCCCTATTTCTGATTCGTCTTCTAAAATGTTGTTCCCTACGTCCTTAATTTTCATTCTATCATTTATTGGTAATATGTTTCCAAAATTCCCTTGAGGATGCTTCTATATCTATTTTCTCGATGTGTTGATCCATTTTCTTTTTCTTTTTTTCGTAAATTAGTTGCTACTATTAGTTCTCTTTTCTGTCTTCTGAGTGCGTTGTATGACCCCTATATGAACCGAATCTTCTTATATTTTCTGCCACTCGGCTGATATCCTCGTTCAATGCCACCATTTCTAGTTCTATCTGGATTGTTAGGTTATTTGGGACGAGTTAATAGAGATGGCACCTTCTTTACCCATTTAGTTTTTTTCTTTAATTCTATGTTACTACTCGTCGATTTCATCTTGAATGGCGTCCCCAAACCCTTCAGGTTAGTACGTCTGAAGTAACTCTTTGTACTTATCTCAATCCGCTCTGTGGTATATGTGATAAAATTCCCTGAGGCTGCCGCGCCTCGCTTCTATTACATATTGGTACTCATGCTTCCCACGTGTATCCTGCGAGAAGAGAGTAGCATGGCGTTCTTATCGCCCGAACATTTCCCGAGTCTAATCTTCCCCCGCTCCAAATTTAATCAAGGAGGTTCAATCCCCCGTTTGCCTGCAGGCGTCGATCTGGCCAGATTGAGTTAGGCTTATGGGAAGATAAGAGTGTTCGAATCGCTAGCGGGACATTCCATGTAAGTCCCCCATTGCCCCATACCCCGAGGAGAATGGCTCAGGCTATTTATGCGATAGAATTTCGCATTTGAATCAGATCCCGATTATCTTCGTCAGGCATCACGCCGATCCGGTCTCTTTTGGGCACCTAAGAACTCTACCTCGAGAACCCCCTCATTATCCAGAAGAGGACAATATCCTTAAGTGCCAAGGTTTGTGCCCCTTGAGACGCAAAGTCAACAGGGTGCCCCTGTTGTTCAATTGTTCAGAAGAGAATAACTTTAGAACAGTCATTGTCCTTCGAGCCCGTTCGACAAGAAACGGTTCTCGCTCCCCTGATATTACGTCAGTGGTAATTTAATTCCCCCCCTTTTAACGTTCTTCAAGAGAACGCTTGGTTACCCCAATAACCGCAATTGTTCATCCAGAACATCTCCGGTATCCTGTCTCAAGGATCGCTCGTACTTCCGAGCCCCAATTCGCTCTCACTCCTCGAAGTCTGTCTTTTCCCCCTCGTTAAGGACAACACCCGTAAAAACCCCTCCTCTTGGGGAGGAAATCGCCAGTCGGACCCAAGCCATTCCTTCAAATCGCCTTCACCTGCACGCCGACCTTATAAATACGTAAGCTACGAATTGCATTTAATTATTTAACTTTGTTGCCAACGCAACTCCGTGCTTTAACACGGATTTAGTCGACCCTTTCCCTTCTTGTTTATTTTTTCATTTAAATGCCTCCAAATCTTAATCCACCACTTAGTCAAATTTATCCTATGACCATTTCATTTCATGTGCATCTCCCATTTTAATCCCCGGTCATGTAAATATTTTCCATGTGTAATTTTTGTTAGTTTAATTAATAAAATTCTATTTTATTAATGCTTGCAATATTATTTATCCTTGGGCTCTGTTCCACTTCTTAAGTATATTGAAGATAAATAAGCCCTCTCCAGGCCTATTTATTAACGTAGAATAATACTCGGCCATCTGATTAAATCCCTGCACTAAAATATAGAATAATCCCCACAAAAAAAAGATATATAGTATATCGTCGGGAGCCTTTTCTACCACAGTATGCCTTCCATTTATTCAAAGTGATTTGTATAGGTTGTTTGTTTAAATGCATTTGAGTTACAATATATTCACTGCAAGGGACCTCAACTGGTTCCATAAAATAGTTAAAGGGTAGATTGAAGTTAACCAGGTAGATGTCTGTCGTAGAATGGACTCTCGACGATATACCATATATAACTAATCGTTGAGGGAACTTCTTTAATTATCTTTAGAGTGCGTGGATGTCTAGGCTGGCCGTTATTATGTATCTTCGATATGCTTAAGAAGTGGAACTGAGCTCAAGGATAATAATATTGCTATCATTAATAAAATAGAGTTTTATTAATAATAACTATCAACAACACACAAAATGGAAAATATTGACATAAACAGAGAATGGAAAGGGTCGTGGGGAATCGAGCAAATCCGAGGATTAAAAGATTTAAAAAGGTAAAACAAATATAAAGTTGAAGGGAGGGGATGGTTTGCTAAACCATTTAAAGCACAAGATAGAGTTGACAAAAGGGTTAAATATTCAAAGGTAACGTTCGGCTTACGTAATTATACTTGCTGTGCAGAGGAAGCCGGTGAAGGAATTTTCGGTCCGCTGGCGAGATCCAGCCGAAGGGGGGGGGGGATTAAATGATCCTGACGTGGCATCTTGGGAATAAGAACCGTTTCTTGACGAACGGCTTGAAGAACAACAGGATAGGGGGGGGGGGTGAGAACCGTTTCTTGTTAACGGGCTCGAACGAACAATGGCTGTTCTAACGTTGTTCTGTTTCTGAACAACAGAGGAAGGATGAGAACCGTTTCTTGGCGAACGGGCTGAAACGAACAATGGCTGTTCTACGTTGTTCTCTTTTGAACAACAGGGGGGGGGGGGGGTGAGAACCGTTTCTTGTCAACGAGCTCACAAAAACAATGGCTGTTCTAATGTTGTTCTCTTTCTGAACAACAGGGGAAGCCTTGTGGACTTAGCGTCACGAAAGGCTCGAACCTTAGCACTCAAGGGATATTGTCCTCCTTCTGGACAAGTGATGGTGAATATCGAGGTCGAGGTTCCTTGGCGCACAAGGTGAGAGTGGGTCGTAGTGATGCTTGGCGACAAAAATCTGGATCTCCAATTTTGACCTTAGTGGTTAAGTTTCCATATAAATAGCCGGGACATCTCCTTGGCGTGGGGGACAATGGAGTGGGAGCTTCGAGGGAATGCACAGCCGAGCCTGAGAACAATGGCCTTATCTGCCCATAAGCCTAACTTAATCTGGCGTGATCGGCGGATGGGGCGAACGGGGGGGGGGGGTGATAAACCTCCTTGTTTAAACATTGACTCAGGTGGCTGCGATAAGGCGCCCAGCTTCAAAGCGAAGATGCACGTGGGGAGCATCGTGGTTTTAAATAACATGTGATAGTGATTGAAATTACGCGGCCTCAACCCATTCTATCACACCCCTCCATTCCGGGGGAAGTTGTCACTTCGAAAAAAAGAGAGAAGGGACAACGATAGAGCCCCGTTGTGGGGAACTCGTTTTCTTGTACCAACCGTACCTTCCTGCACCTAACTAGTATTACCTCAATACATATGATTATTTTGATCTTTTGATTATAGGGGAAAATAACCTTTAATACAAACTAAATAAAAAAAAGGGCATGGAACAATGAAATGATATAAAATTAGTACATATGGGACAAAATAATTTATACGTAATTCAATGGGTACAAATATATATACATACAAAAAAAAAATAGACATTGAGCGTTACAAAATTCAGACATATACATTAACTAATTATCTTACAAGATAATCTAATTTAAGTCGTACAAGACGGTATATACCTACATGCAGATACTAATCCTATGAATACAATTACTCTACGCTATTTGGTAACGCATTCCTACTGAGTGCGTCAGCGACCTGGTTATCGGAACCTTTTATATAATTTGTTTTAAATTGATACTCTTGCAAGAGTAAATTCCAGCTCATGATTCGGCCGTGGGAGTGTCGAACATTCCTAATATAGGCTAACGGACAGTGGTCGGCTCCTATCCGGGTCGGGCAACTTTGAAATGGGGGCAGAAATGAGCTTACTCTTGAGCTGATTAAAATGGGAAACAGCGACATCATTCCAGCGTAAACGATCGGGGAAATTCTTTCTTAAAAGGGAGCTGAGGGGCGCCGGAATTGCGGCGAAATTCGGAACAAATCGCCGATAGTACGAAGCTGATCCTAGAAACGATCTTAATTGCTTCTTTGTAATCGGGAGGGGCATGTCGGCGATTGCCTTAATCTTGTCCTCTTGGGGACCTAACTTGTTTTGTCTTATTTTGAAACCCAAGTATTTTATGGTTTCGTGGGCAAAATGGCATTTGCTGGGGCCAATGGTGAGGCCATTTTCGCGCAGTCGCTCGAAAAGAGCTAATAGGGTGGTTAAATGGTGACCATTCAAATAGTTCTTGTAGCTGACTCTTCTGATGTGGTGTCAGCTGCGCGTCAATTTCCAGGTCAGAGGGTTCAAAAGACTCGCCTGGTAGGGAAGGACGAGGGTAATCGGCATCCGGTTGGATGCACACTGTCTGGATTACATTAAGGGACTCCGCGGGGTAATCCTCTTCAAGCGCCGATGTTTCGTCCAGTGCTACGAAGGTATCTCCATGGGCGCGTTGGGGGTACTTTTTTTCTTGGGGTCCACGGACAGTCTCTGTGTCCTTGTCTTGGGCCTTATCGCCTAAGGGTGTTAGTAATTCACACTCCATGTGTCCCGTCCTAAAGTCCTGGTTAAGGGTCTCGGAGAAATCGGACGGTATCGGGGTTCTGATAGGGACGGGCTCCTGGGCTTCTTTCTTAGCTCGGCCTCGAGGAAGGGTGGCCTGGGACTCAGGGTCGGAACTTACTTGGGGGCTTTGTCCTATGAGTACGGAACAGAATTGTATGGGTGCTGAAATGACTTCAGCCCAGCCATCATAATATTGACACTGCATGTAACCTCTAGCGACGGGGAATTGGTTCGCCCGCCCAAGGTAGTCATGTACCACCGCAAATTTTTCGTGGTTAGGGTCCACTGGGGGGAGGAGTTTGTCGGATACGATGAAACACGTACATCCTGTGTCCCTGACGAGAGTCGATACTCGGCAGCCGTTCACGCTGCCCTCCTCAAATTTCAAAGTTCCCGATGAACTTTTATCAAAAATAAAATTTACCTGGTGGCCTGACGGAGGGGGAGAAGTTGTTGCTTGGGTCTGCACCACCGGGGAAGCCGGGGTGGCATTAATCTGGTGAACTTGGTGGGCTGGCCCGCTCTTAAGCCTAGAATTTGGGGGGCAATTCCAGCTCATGTGGTTTTCTACACCACAGGTGAAGCATATGATTGGTCGCTTCAGGAAGAGAGACGGAGGAGAAATCTTAACGGGAGTTTTGGAGTCCCGTTGTTGGTTTTGGGGAAAGAAGTTTTGGGGTTTTACGGGGCTCGGAAACCTCGTCGGCTTTCCGGTGAAGGGGTGCGAATCCTTCCTTCTTTCCTTGTAGGGGGATTGGTGAGAAGTTCGATTCTCCTTTGGGTATAAATTATGGCTTGCGGCATAGACATATGCTTCTTCGGTACATTCTTTAAAGGTCTGGCACCGACGATCCTTGACGAACGCGCGGATCTCCGTCGGAAGAGACGCCAAAAATTGATCCCGCAACACGAAGTCGGTTAAGGACTCGTAGTCCGGATCAACCTTTGAGGATTCTAACCAAAATTTAAAATTCCTCTGAAGAATGTATCCGAATTGACGGAACGCCTGTCCGGGTTTAATACGACCTCCTCGAAATTCTTGGCGGTAGAAATCGGGAGTCATATTATGAGCGGCCAATAACTCAGCTTTTAAGGTGCTGTAGTTAATTGTACACTCAGATGGTAAAGATATAAAAATTTCGCGCAATTTACAATTTAACAAGGGAAGTAATCTGACTACACCTTCAGCCTCCAGATCCATGTTATTGATTTCGAGGATCTTTTCGAAGTGGGCTAAAAATGCTCCGAAATCCTCTCTATCCTTGAAATTGGGGAGCTTTAGTGAGAGATTGGGGGGGCTTCGGAACGAGAACTGGCTGACTGAATCTCTGCCTTAACACGAGCTAATTCAATCTGATGGTGAAGCTCAGCTTGTCTTTTCCGTTGCTCTCTTTCTTCTTCTCATTGGATTTCTCTTTCTGTTTCTTCTCTTTGGATTTCTCTTTCTCTTTCTTCTCTTTGGATTTCTCTTTCTCTTTCTTCTCTTAAATTTTCTCTTTCCGTTCTTTGCTCCTCTTGAATGTACTCAATTAGTTCTTTTCCGGAAAGTCCCAAGGACTCTCCTTGCGCTTTAAAGATTTCGAACTGAGTCATCTTTGCACTTGGGGGCGCAATAGTCAACCGACTAAAATTCCTTGCAACAAGAATTATGCCTCTAGAGAAATTAGTCTACCTAAATATGGGCACTGACCTATTCGTACTTGGTTTCTCGATCTAAATAACCACTGAATAAAATCACAAAAAAAACACAAACAAATTATTATAACAATTCCTTGAGCTACTCAGCTTCTTAAGTTTCAAAAAAGGGGGTAGCAATCGTTAAAACAAAAGGGAACTACTATACTCTATTATTATAACGAATAACATTGTGCTTTACTCGACTGAGACCAGTGTTTGCAAAGATATAGCGTTAAACCTTACACACTTGATACCAAATTTAAATAGTATATATATATATATATATATATATATATATATATATATATATATATATATATATGTCGTAGAATGAACTCTCGACGATATACCATATATAGCTATTCGTTGAGGGAACTTCTTTAATTATCTTTAGAGTGCGTAGATGTCTAGGCTTGCCGATATTATGTATCTTCGATATGCTTAAGAAGTGGAACTGAGCTTAAGGATAATAATATTGCTATCATTAATAAAATAGAGTTTTATTAATAATAACTATCAACAACACACCAAACGGAAAATATTGACATAAACAGAGAATGGAAAGGGTCGTCGGGAATCGAGCTAATCCGAGGATTAAATGATTTAAAAAGGTAAAACAAATATAAAGTTAAAGGGAGGGGATGGTTCGCTAAACCATTTAAAGCACAGGATAGAGTTGACAAAAGGGTTAAATATTCAAAGGTAACGTTCGGCTTACGTAATTATACTTGTTGTGCAGAGGAAGGCGACGTGAAGGAATTTTCGGTCCGCTGGCGAGCTCCCTCCGAAGGGGGGGATTAAATGATCCTGACATAGCGTCTTGGGAATGAGAACCGTTTCTTGACGAACGGCTTGAAGAACAATGGCTGTTCTACGTTGTTCTCTTCTGAACAATAGGGGGGGGGGAGAACCGTCTCTTGTATACGGGCTCGAGAACAATGGCTGTTCTAATGTTGTTCTCTTCTGAACAACAAGGGGGAAGGGTGAGAACCGTTTCTTGGCGAACGGGCTCAAAAGAACAATGGCTGTTCTACGTTGTTCTCTTCTGAACAACAGGATGGGGGGGGGGTGAGAACCGTTTCTTGTTAACGGGCTCGAACGAACAATGGCTGTTCTAACGTTGTTCTCTTTCTGAACAACAGGGGAAGGGTGAGAACCGTTTCTTGGCGAACGGGCTGAAACGAACAATGGCTGTTCTACGTTGTTCTCTTCTGAACAACAGGGTAGGGTGGGGGGGGGGGGGTAAGAACCGTTTCTTGTCAATGGGCTCACAAGAACAATAGCTGTTCTAATCTTGTTCTCTTTCTGAACAACAGGGGAAGCCTTGTGGACTTGGCGTTACGAAAGGCTCGAACCTTGGCACTCAAGGGATATTGTCTTCCTTCTGGACAAGTGATGGTGAATTTCGAGGTCGAGGTCCCTTGGCGGACAAGATGAAAGTGGGTCGTAGTGATGCTTCGCGACGAAAATCTGGATCTCCAATCTGAATCTTAGTGGTTAAGTTTCCATATAAATAGCTGGGACATCTCCTTGGTGTGGGGTATAATGGAGTGGGAGCTTCGAGGGCATGCACAGCCGAGCCTGAGAACAATGGCCTTATCTGCCCATAAGCCTAACTCAATCTGGCGAGGTCGGTGCATGGGGCGAAAGGAGGAAGATAAACCTCCTTGTTTAAACATTGACTCAGGTGGCTGCGATAAGGCACCAGGCTTCAAAGCGAAGACGCACGTGGGAAGCATCGTGGTTTTAAATAACATGTGATAGTGGTTGAAATTACGCGGCCTCAACCCGTTCTATCACAATGTCCAATTTTGTAGCAAATTCTTCTCGTAGGTATGTAGGGAAGTTGGATCCCAGTCTTTGAAATATCCGTCTATTGATGAGAGTATTAAATTGTTTTCCGACTCTGTTTTTAGATTTATACTCGGATGCCCCGCAACGGGCGTTTAAATCGCCCATCAAGGTTATCGGCGTCCTATTGTTAAATAGGTTAGTAATGTTTTGCACAAGTAATTGGAAACGCCTGGGTGGCTGGTATTCTGTTGCAATAATGATGTTCCTTAACTCGATTTGAAGTTTATAGCTATATAGGCATCCTCGTACTGTTTTGAACTGCAACCCTTGATTACGAGCTATTGCAGCTCCGCGTATGTCTCTTCTGAAGGATTTGCGGCTGTAACATTGTAGTTTGATATCTTAATTTTCTCGTTTTATATGTTTCTTTTATGATCTGATATTAGTATAACATCTTGGCCAATATTTCTTAATAAGTTTCCTTACATAATTTCTTTCGCTTTCCATCTGCATGTGTTAATTTCTAGTATTTTTAATTCCTTAATCGTTTACCGTAGGGTGTCTTATCCGTTGAAATGAGTTATCGGTGTTTCGTTTTCTGGTTCTATTTTCGTTTCGCCTGGGTTCTCCCTCTGCTGGTGTTCGAGCATACTTCAAGCGATTCATCTCTGGGAGATGGACTCTTTTTGCTTGCGGATTTAGATTTCGTATTCCTTTGGGTTTTCCTGTTACTATCCCGTGTTCTTGCTCTCTTGGTGAGTGTCGTTGGATGTATTTTTCGTTTCTGTGTTCTCTTCTGTTTCTACTGTCTGTTAATTTCCCTTTAGCCTCTTCGATTCACTCTTGGTTTGTCTTTTCCGTGAAATTGATTTTAAATATGGAATTTCATTGATTCGTGATTGTTATCTTGTAGCATGCTGTTTACTCTAGTTGCGTAAAGGGCCCGGATTTGCACTATTCATTACGCGAGCGTTTAGTATGATCTTAAGTATTTTAACATTGTCTTCCATCTAAATTAATTTGCGTTGTCGGTTTTTGCGGGTTATTCTTTACCGTTCTGACCAATTTTTTTTTGTGAAAGATGAATTTAATATTGTCCGCAAGTTCTCTCCATTCCCTCCCACCAAGGAAGAGAGGAGAAAGAACACCCGGGCGATCGCTCTCGGCTCCACAACGCTCCTCTCCCTCAGGCCCCCCTGTGTTTGGTGGGTCCGAGGGAGACGATACGGCGGGGTGCCGTGGAGGGATAGGAGAAGAAGAAACATGGGTGAAAAGAGAAATCAGTAGGAGCGAATAAGTTGATCTAAGATGACTTTCTTCTTGCACACGAAGCGATAGAAGACAAAGAATAAAATATTCCATTATTTGGACTCGTGAAAGCCCCTTTCCCCTTATCTTTTCCTAACGAGAGATCTTCAAGATGCTTTAAACAAGTGGAAGAGAGCTTTATCAGAGAATATCACTTTACCTCGGTCTTCAGTAATAGGTATCTGTCAAACTTTCGCTTTTGTAAAGGTGAAAAACTGCACCTTAAAGAAAATTTTCTATTATTCGTTGACATCATCTGTTTCTTACTTCGTGATCAAGATGGCGAAGGACTAAGAAAAAGACTCACGGGTAACTTAGAAAATTCACCTGCGCTGCATCCGGTGGTTGCAAATTCAAATTTGATTTGAACTCCTGGTTTCAATAAAATTATACAGAATATGAATATATTAGGAAACGAGAAACACTAATCAGTGAATTATGCTATGTGGCAAAATTTCAGATTTTTCTTGTTCCCCGGTTAAAAGTGTTATTTCCCAGTTGTTCAAAAGTCTATTTTGATCACAAAACTATGCTTTTGTAGTTAGGGCAATAAATTGATCAATTTTCCATTTGGGAAATAATGCTTGGGTATTATTAATTTCGTAAAAAGAATTGAGAAGATATACAAGACTGTAGGCCAGGGGCGGGGAAACCCTCGCCCGCGCGCCCTATTTTCATCGCCTCCTTTTCGATACTAAAAATTAAATAATATTTGTATGCCAGAACGAAAAGAAAAAATGAGTTAATTTTTATTGACCAATTATTAGACTTAGAGGAGACATATAAGAATATTGCAAAGAATGCCACATATTGCTTCGCCTCAAGGTGTATCTGGCAACTCTACGAAGCATGTTTTAACATAGACTATTTTGTTAATTTGTACCTAGTTAGCTTTAATTCGTTTTCATTAGTGGCATTTTTTAAAATTCCTGCATTGATACGTTAAATTTAACCAATTTACAACATTATTAAATTTATTTTTTATGCCGTTATCAATACGGCAAGTGGTAGTAAAAATCTTAAAAGTAAACGTGCTGGTGAGTGCTGCATTGTGGGAAAAATGAACTGAGCCTATTTTTTTTTTTATTGAATTTAATGATAGCTCGATATTTTATTTGCAACAAACATGTTTGAGTTTATAAGAAATATAATCTTGGGCGGCATTTTATGAGTAGACATAAGAAATATGCAGATTTGAAAGGATCCGAACGTATAAACAAGATAGCTTTCTTGAGAAAATATATGGGAGTAAAGACAAACTCTTTTTAAAAAGCCTATTCAGGAAAGTGAATCTGTAACTCGAGCTAGTTATGCGTTATGTGAAAAACTTGCTAAAAACTTAAACCACATAGTATTGAGATTTTATCCCCAGATAAACTTAAATTGTTTTCAAATATTAGTTTATCGAGGAGAACTGTTTCTGATCGTATTCAAGAAATGGCGAATGACATTAAAACTTCCTTAAAAGCAAAATCCACAGAATTTGTGTTTTATTCGTTGGCTATTAATGAGATAGCAGATATATCTTATACCGTACCTGGAATAACTGTAGAATTCAACATACAGGAAGAGTTCCTTGCTTTGAAATCAATACATGGAACAACTAGAAGTGAACATTTATTTCAAATTGTAAACTCATCATTAAAGTATTTTGTTTTACCGTAGGAAAGACTGAGTGGTCTTGCAACATATTGCGCTTCGTCTATGGTAGGTCGTAAAATAGGGCTAGTAGCTCTGATTAAGAATGAATTTAAGAGGTATCTTTTGAACCCAAATACTTTAATTATTATTATTAGTATTATTACACAAGATGAGACAGGTAGAACGGGAAGAGGGCAAGCACTATAGATTGAAATTAGCAATCCTCGCACACCTGCAACGTCGAAGAGGGAACGATGATAAGAAGAAAAAGAAGTGGGATAGAAGAACAAACTGGGAAAAGATAGGTAAAGAAAAACCTCAAGGCTTCCAGTCATCCATGGATTTAGTTAAGTTAAATTGAGTAATAAAATTAAATAAAAAAATTTAAAAACAGTATATAGCAACATTCAAACAAAGTAAGAAAAAACATAAGAAATAACAAAATAACAGGATAATGGCTCATGATGAACACAAGATCTCATTATCTTTCTTTTTGAAGGCATCTACACTATTCGATGCACAAGTCTCTTCGTCCAAGGAATTCCAAAGATGGACAACGCTTGGCAGAAAGCAACGCTGAAACTGGCTAGTACGGCATCTGATAGACTGAAAACAAAGAGGATGCCGGGCCAAAGCCTGACGAGTGTTTCTCCTTGCTACAAAGCGATTTGGCAAGGAAATATACAGCGAGTGATGCGAATTGGATTGTATCTTATAGAACATGCACACATTGCTGATCTTCCGGCGATGTGCAAGGTTCCATTGGACATTACCGCCACAAAGAAAGCTGGCAGTATAAGAGACTCTGTCAATAAGATGCAAGTGTGAGGAAGCAGCAGACGACCAGACAGGGACACAATATTCCAAAGCTGGAAGAATAAAGCTTCGGAAGCAAGTGGCGGAAACGGAAGCATCATTGAAGGTGGCTTAGGCCTTTCTCATTTTTTCCAATTTCTGCGAAGCAGTAGTCACAAGAGATCTGATGTGACACTCAAAAATTAATTTGGAATCAAATTTAACGCCCAAAATGTCCAGTTCGTCCACATCGTTCAATGCTAAACCATCAATATGGAGAGGTTTATGTTGAGAAAAAGGGCTACGAGATCGTGAGATACACATACATTTAGATTTAGCGATGTTAAGCTTCATGTTCCAGGTATGGCACCATATAGAAATGCATCGAAGATCTTCATTGAGGGAATTAGATGCAGTGATGCGAGGGTGAGGAGAGTCAATAGTCGCGAGCAGAGTTACATCGTCTGCATAACTATACATAATATCTTTTTGTGATGCTAAAGAGGTCAGCTCTGTAAATATTGAAGAGCAGAGGTCCGAGAACACTGCCCTGCGGAACGCCCGAGTGGACAGGATGCCAGTCACTGAAGTTGTCATCAACACAAACCCTGTGGGTGCGGCCCACTAGCAATTGCTATAAAATAGATAAAATCCGCCCACCAACACCAATATCTCTTAGCTTCTTCAGCAAGCCATTATGATTTACTCTATCAAAGGCAGCTGAGAGATCCAGCTGAACTATACGGGCCTCATGCCCCTGGTCTAGTGCTAACTGGATCTTGTGAGAGATCGTAAGAAGTGCATCCGTTGTACCAAGCTTTTTTCGATAAAAAATTGATTACAAGGGAGAACACCTGATCTCTCAAGAAAACGGGAAAGGCGAGCTGCAACGAGATGCTCAAAAACTTTAGAAAGTATTGGTGTACTAGAGATTGGACGATAATTGGAGGGATTAAGGGAAGGAGTTCCCTTAGGAATAGGTGCAATGTGAGCGACCCTCCAGCACTCGTGGAACGATCTAGATCGCATGAGGCATCTAAATACTGCACTCAGTTTTTTTGCGATTACAACAGAAGTTTCCTTGAAAAACGAAAGAAACATCTTAAGGGGATATGTGCCCCCATATGGATCAAGAGCATTGAGTAGCTTCTCCACTTCTTTGGACCGCAATGCAATTTTATTAAGAGTAGGCATAATGGCCATTTCCAGATTGAAAATTAATTGCTCTCTACAAAGTTTAGAGTCAAAGTGCTTCGTCAAAAGATCAACTTTTTCCTTTGGAGTCGTGATAAGTTGACCGTTCTCAGAGAGCAGTGGTGGAAGGGATGAGCTGCAGCCAAATACCACTGATCTAAGGGTGGACCACCATTTATGTGGATCAGTGGCGCTTAACAATTTATCCTTGGTAGAGCTGGGATATTCCCTTTCCGCATCCTAATAAATCCTCTCTGCTTGAGATCTTGCTAGAACATACTCCTTCCAAGATTCTCTTGTGCGTAGCTGAGACCAGTGGCGGTATGCTGCCTGTTTGTCATCCCGAGCAGTTTTGAATTCCACTGTAAACCAAGCTTTATCATTGAACAGGTATGAGATGCTTTTAACAGGGACTCGGCGAAAAATAATACTAAGTATCTGTTCATTGAAAGCGGACATGGGCTCAGCAATGCAAAGAATGGCCCCTAATCGGATCCTGGAAACATCATCACGGACATTATTCCAGTTAACCCTTTTTTATTAGATAAATCTCCTTCGTAATAGTATAAGAAGGGACAGGCTGCCTAAGATCAAGTTTGATACTGGTGGCAGAGTGATCGGATGTACCCATGGGTACATTAATTTCTGCTTTAACAATATCAGGTACATCAGTAAGTATTAAGTCGAAGCAGTTACCAGCATGATGAGTAGGGCCAGACACCAACTATGAACAGCCCGAAACACCAACTGTGAAGAGCCCGAAACACTAGCAAAATCATAGGCTACACGACCATCAATATCTGTTGGTGATGCAGACTCAAGCTATTCACGATGGTGAGCATCGAAATCAACAATAAAAACAAAAACTGCTTGCGATCATTAGACTAGATGGTGGCCATGGCTGTTAATAGGCAATCATATATGGTATCATCGCAATCGAGATTGCGATAAGCACCCAAAATATAAAAGTTGTGGATTTGGGTACAAATGCGCAAGGCCATTACTTCATGCCAGCCACATTCATAGTTAGTTTTCCTATGAGTGGAGAAACCATCACGAATATAGATTGACATTCCCCGCCGACGATTTCCTGGATTACGGCGAATAAGCAGGGGCTGACAGAACCCAAGGATCTTTAGCTTAGATTTGTGGTGATAGTCGAAAACCAAAGTTTCTGCGCATATAATTATGTTATAGGACCGACTGACAACAGTAAGGTCTCTGAGATTCTTGTGTAGCCCTCTTACATTGGAGTAAAAAACTCAATCAGTGTGGCAGAGAGTAGGGCCAGGATTCACATGAATATCACCACAACAAATTAGAAACAGCCAATCGAATGCAAGAGTCCAAGAGGGGGTTAGGAAAAGGATGGTTGCAATTAGATTATGTGCAGTAAGCTATCAATTTAATGTCAACCTTTTCGGCTTTTGGCCTAGAAGAGCTAGCTCATACTCTAAAGATGTGACGGGCAGGAGAGGAACCTACTGGCATAGGGCTGCCATGCTTAGATGAGCGTTACCTCACAATAAGTCAAAATACCTTCTACCTTTCCTGCTAGCGCATAACGACTAGGATAACTGTCATTATCCAGCCCTATAACCTGAACACCGGCAGGAGCTGCGTTGCTATGACAACGGTCATGATGGGCAGCTTCACCATGGGAGGATAAAAGGAAGCAGAGGAAAAAAAGTGAAAAAGGAGAAGAACTGGAGAAATATGAAAAATTTATGTGCTCAACCACTCAAGATGGCAAATGTGATAAAAGTTGTAACGAAGGCCGTTAACTTCACACAAAGAAAAGAGTTGAACAATAGGAATTAAAAAAAAAATTCTTCAAGATCTTAAAGCTAAATATGGGAATTTATTATACCAATGTGAAGTACGATGGATGAGTAATGTCCAAATGCTGAAGGGATTTTATGAACTGAAAGAAGAATTGAAAATTTTCATAGACATAAAAGATGTTCCTGTTGAAGAATTGTCAGATAATAAGTTTCTAAGTGATCTTGCATTTTTAGTAGATATAACTGGTCATTTGAACAGTTTGAACTTGAAACTACAAGGGCCCAATCAACTAATAACTTATTTGCTTTCTTATTTCAAAAGCTTTGAATCAATGTTTCATTAATTTATTACACAATTAAAAAAATAATTGTTTCACACATTCCCTCACATTAAGTGAGCACATTCCCAAATCAACCAAAGAATACTCTGATGAATGTGAAAATCCTTTGATTTGAAGAAACAGAATCGAACTACCAATATTTGAAACATCTTTTGATGTGCGTCCAGATAAGGCATCCGATTCTTTGCGATTCGAATTAATCGAATTGCAGACTGATAATTTCCTAAAATTGAAATGTAGTAATCTACCTCTTTTTGACTTCTACAACTCTATTGATCCTGAGAATTTTCCTTCATTGCATAAAAATGCTTTGAAATATGCTTCTCAATTTTCTACAACCTATCAATGTGAACAGTTCTTTTCAAAATTAAATTATGCAAAAAAATCGTCTAAGTACAAGACTCACTGAGGAAAGCCTAGCTAGTGAACTACTACTAGTAGTTTCTTCAAAGACAGCTAATATATCAAAGACTGCCCAAAATAAAGTAGTTTCATCCTTCTCACTAAAAAGTCAAATTTTAAGGTAAGCTTAATTAGCTTAATTATTTCGAAATTTTCATTCAGCCTGTGCTTAATTGTTTTAATTTCCTAATATTAGGCGATATTAAAAAATACAATATCTCATAAGTAATACTAGCCCAATTTTCATGGTGTCTGTCAATAAAAATGTTGCGTCTTAATTTTTTTAGATATTAATGCATGAATATATCGCACCAAGTAATAAATTTAAACAACGTTTACAAAGATAAAAGAGAAAAATTTTATTTATCGCCCGCCGACTTCTTTCATTAGAAATTTTCGCCCACGGCTCAAAAAGTTTCTCCACCCCCGTTGTAGGCTTTACCTTTTTCATAGTATATGGTAGAAATTGTAAATCTTATTTTATAAAAGTCAATGAAATGTAGAATAATATTTTTTTAAAGAAACCTTCCAAAATATTATAGATTTAATGAGAAATTTCTTGAATTTAGTAGAATTATATGACGTTTCAAGAAGGTTCCAGAACTTGCCAGAACGCACCCCTGGGAATTTCTAAAACCTTCTGGAATGTTCTGGAATATTACTTCAGAAATATTTATACAGGAATTCACAGATCTTCTATAATTTCAGCTCTAGCTACCAAAGTGAACACATCAAAAGAAAAATGGTATCAAGAGGCTGCAATCATACACCAGTTTGTGGTGCTGGAACCACATTATAGAATCGCATCTGACTCAAAACCACCTCAAAGATAAGCCTTTTGAATTCTTCTAAAATTCTATAATTGGTTCACAGTAAACCAAAGTAACATTTCATCTTTGGGTGGCGGTACTCACAGTTCGTCCAAGAGTTCCGAGGAGTTGAATATTAAATACCGAAAATTTTGATGTGTCGCCGATTCACATGCTCCAAATGTATTATTATCTTTTTAATCTCCCGTTGGTGAAAGAGAAAAAGATTTCACGCTTTTGACCTCACCGCTTTTTCCTGTACCTCCTTTATCGAGTGGCAACTTTCCGCTGAATTAGCGTTGTTTTTTCAATGGTCTCTGAGCAGTCAATAAGGAAAATAGAAGAAGAAGACAAAGAAAATATGTGTGTGTGTGTGTGTGTGTGTGTGTGTGTGTGTGTGTGTGAGAGAGAGAGAGAGAGAGAGTAAAGGAATAGAGCGTCCGATCCCCTCCCTCCCGCCTCCCCTGCTCCTTTTTGGGCCAGGAGTAGAAGCGAGCGAGAGAGCCCGGACTTCCCCAGCTTCCCCATTCTCCCCCTCCTTGTGCCCTCGGGCATCGGTGGGGAGGTTTAGGGGAAGGGGATAAGGATAGGGAGAGGAAGAGGAGCGATAGTATAGCGAGAAACAAGTAGGAGATTAGATAGGTGACCTAGGTGGTCTTGACCCTAAATCGAAACGCGGTGCTAATACCACGGTGTGTATCACCCATCCTCGTTTTCATGTAGAACCCATTGAAATTGACAGTATTAAGGGAATAGGGAGAAAGCGAAGGAAGTTAGAGAGTTGCAAGTTGCTTGGAGGTCAAATAGTTATTAGTTGATAATTTAGTAGGAGAGTAAGTGCCTGAATGACAAGTTAATGTTTCAAGTCTTCGTGTTATGTTATTTGTGATAGTTGGTGTTGGCGTTCAAACAATTGTTAGATTGTAAGTTAGTTACTGGTAAGGTTTATTGTTGTTGTTTTTCTTTGTATGTATTCGTTGTTAGCCTATTCTGTAACTGTATCTACAGTGTATGTTTTGGTTGCATTTCCTTCATTCTTTCATTTTTTCCTTCTGTTCTCCTGATTCTTCATTTATTTTGTAGAAATTTCCTTCGTTTGGGTATATATCGGTGAGTCTTAATTGGGTTTCATCTAAAGGTTGTCTCAATCAGTTATCCTAATCAGGATTTTATCCTTATCGTTATATGTGTTAGGTTTAGGTTCTCTGATTAGAAATATCCTCTTCATCTTCTGCTCTGTCCATTGTGGTTATGCTGTCGAAAACAGTATATACGGTCCCCATCCGGATACCCCTTTGCACCGTTTGATGGGCTAGTTCTTCTGCAATTTCATCTCGTGTTTTTTCAATGACTGCTTTCGCTCTTTTCTTTATTAGTTTGTTAAGAGGTTAAACGTTTACTTCTCTGTGTAGATCTTCCATTCTTCTTCTTTCGATCTTTCTCGTGTTTGTTATGAGATACATTGCTTTGTTCTGGATCCTCTGTAATTTTAATAAGTTGCTTCTTGATAGAGTAAACATTGCAATCGTCGGATAGATTAGTGGTAGCTGGATTATTGATCTGTAGATTTTCTTCTTATTCTGTCGGCCGAGTGATCTTAGTTTGTATAATAGTTTCAGTCCAACTTTTCCTTTCTCTATTCTCTCGGTTACATGTTTCTTTTATCCTTTTTTAGTTATGGTTACTCCTAGTACTTTGTATTCGTTGCTGTATCTGTATCTTATGTCGTTTACGTATATATCTGATATCTTTCTCCTGTAGACTGGAATAATTTTGAATTTGTCTTTGTTGGTGCTTATTTTCCATTTTCTTTTATATTGGTTTAACCTTCTTATTTCTTCTCCCGTTCTTCTCGCTTGGAACTGTCTATGTTTGTACGGTGACATAATAATTTGTGTTATTTCATCCGTGAACTGTATGTTCATACATTCTTCTGCTGCTGGAGGTAGTATGTCTGCTGTATAGATGGCGTACAATACTGGACTCAGACAACCGCCCTGGGGAACCCCTGCTTTAAGCTTAAAAGGTTTCCCTTGGTGATTGCCTGTGTCTATATACGCGTATCTATCCATGACATAATCGCACAGTATTCTCTCAATTTCAATGTTTAGTCCTAGTTGTAGTATTTTAAACTTGATGCCCCTCTGCCAAACCTTGTCGAAAGCTTTAGACACATCTCTGCACACGATGTCTACGCTCATCCGTTCGTTTTTCGCCCCTGAGAGTTTTTCTATTTTCTATTTACTTTGGACTAATTTTAAAAATTATTTTATTTTATTGATTTATTTTTATTTTTATTTATTTATTTTGTTTGTTTTTATAATTTTATATATTTATCTCCTTAGTAATTGTAAATGAATACACACATAAAAGTATTAACAGTATTATTTACATCAAAATCAAAATGAAATAAATTGAGTGCTAACACATTATACGAGAGTACATCAAATAATAAAAAAAGGTCACAAATGCTTATCACCATCCAACGACCACAAGTCGTTCTATGAGTAATTTGCTTAAAGCCGAAACGACACGCGCCGTTGAAGATGAAATAGGCTACGCTACTCTAGTGACAGGTGTTCCCGGAATAACCTCCCTGTCTTACGTCCCTTATTCGAAGGCCCAAAGTTACATGAATAGAACTTAATTAATTTAAAAGGGACGTAAAAATAAAGAAATACTGCAAAATACTTGATACCAAAGCAGTGAAGCAATAACTCACGTCGGAAACCCAGGCGAAGAGGCTCGGCGACGATGAGTGAATTTGACCCAAGTCCACAGGGGTAAATGCGATGACGGTCTTCGGCGAGGAGAAACCGACAGACGGTGATATCGGGGCGAAAGGCGTCGAGACCACGGAGAACGATGACTAGGGGAGCACTTTCATGTGCCCAGTGTGAACGGCTTTCCAAACGTAATTGGAAGAGCACAATTCGATGCAGCCGACAGAGGGGCAGCGACAACGCTGGCAAGAATCAATGGCAAAAAATCCTCGCTCCATGAAGGAATCCAGTACGGGTCTCCAAAATGAACAACGTTAAATGTAAGTGACGGAAAACGATTCGGCGGAGCAATCAAGGCAGAATCCTCGCAACAGAATAAAATAAAAGGCCTCACGGCCCCCTTTATATCCTTCAGTCTGAAGGGGGAAAAGGGAAGTGGGGTACAAGGAGGGGCAGGAGGGAATGATTTCCAAGAGAGCAGATAAGCCTGTAGTCCATCGGCTGTTCTGGCAACTTTTTCCCCTTTTAGATAAAGATGATTGTTGCCACCTTGTATTCGTCAGGGAAGTAACCAGTGTTCCGGGCCGCATTCATTACGTTGGTGATGCCCTGAAGAAGGCGTGGGGAGCGTTTACCAGATGGTTTTGGTAATCCCCGTCCAGCCAGGAGCTCTCTGCTTGAAGGATTTGAGCGTGCTCAGGAACTCCTCAGCAATGATCGGTCAGCCGTGGCCCTCCATTCTCCTCTCCTCGAAAACGTGCGGGTGGAGATGCGTGCAGTGAATTATATTATTTAATTCGTCAATCACTTGGACTTCGAAGTCGAGGTCGAAATCCTCATTCTCTTTTGGCGTGATGGAGAATATTTGTCGTCAGTACCTCCTGAACTTTCTTTCAAGTCTCTTTGGATCTCCTATGGTTTCCCTATGTTCTTCCAGCCTGATTTTCTCATTCGAGGGCATACCTATCAGTTTTTTATATTCTTCTAGAATTTCTAGGGGTTCTGCTTTGTGTCAAGCCTCTCGATAAATCCGTCCCATATTGCCCGTTGCTGTTCGTTAATCCGCGCTTTGAGTTACTCTCTGAGTTTTCGGAGTCTTCTGGTGTGATCTCTGTTTGGGCCAAATTGACTGACGTCCTCGTAGATCTTTCTTTGTTCTGAGGCAATATCTCGCATCTCCTCGGTCTACCTGGGTTGCGGAGGGCTTTTATGTATGATGTATGGAATAAATCTCTCGTCCGCTTCAACGATCAGGTGTGTTATCCGGTTAATTTCTTCGTCAATATCTTACAGGGTAGTTTTGCCTAGGTTGGCTGGTTCAAAGCTGTTGAACATTCGCTTGTGCAGCTCCCAGTTTGCTTTTGCAAAGCTTTTCCTGGGTAAGATAGGAAGCAGCTTGTGTCTAATTTAATTTCAGTGACGTTTATATTTGTAAATGGTTGAACGTAAATTGTTCCTAAAAATCTATCGTAACACTGATTGGCAAATTTTTGGAGCGCCTATGTTTTAAAACCAAAAATTTGTCTTAAAGCTGAAATAAAAAATTAAACATAATGTGATAGAACGAGTTCAGAGCTGCATTCATTTCAACTTCTATCACATTTTATTTAAAACCATGAGGCTACCCACGTGCATCTTCGATTCGAGGCTTGGAGTCTTATCAACAGCTACCGGACGCCAATGTTTAAACAAGGAGGTTATCGTCCCCCCCGTTCGCCCCCATACGCCGACCTCGCCAGATCGAGTTAGGCTTATGGGCAGATAAGGCATTGTTCCCCGGCTCGGCGGTGCGTTCCCTCGAAGCTTCCACCCCATTCTCCCCCACGCCAAGGAGATGTCCTGGCTATTTATATGGAAACTTTACCACTAAGATCAGATTGGAGATCCAGATTTTCGTCGCGAAACATCACCACGACCCTCTCTCCCTTTGTGCGCCAAGGGACCTCGACCTCGAGATTCACCATCACTTGTCCAGAAGGAGGACAATATTCCTTGAGTGCCAAAGGTTCGAGCCTTTAGTGACGCCAAGTCCCCAAGGCATCCCCCCCCTGTTGTTCAAGGAGAACAGCATTAGAACAGCCATTGTTCGTTTTGAGCCCTTCGCCAAGAAATGGTTCTCATCCCCCCCCTGTTGTTCAAGGAGAACAGCATTAGAACAGCCATTGTTCGTTTTGAGCCCTTCGCCAAGAAACGGTTCTCATCCCCCCCCCTGTTGTTCAAGGATAACAGCATTATAACAGCCATTGTTCGTTTTGAGCCCTTCGCCAAGAAACGGTTCTCATCCCCCCCCCTGTTGTTCAAGGAGAACAACATTAGAACAGCTATTGTTCGTTTTGAGCCCTTCGCCAAGAAACGGTTCTCACCCCCCCTGTTGTTCAAAGGAGAACAACATTAGAACAGCCATTGTTCTTGAGCCCGTAGACAAGAGACGGTTCTCATCCCCCCCTTTGTTCAGAAGAGAACAACCTAGAACAGCCATTGTTCGTCAAGCCGTTCGTCGAGTAACGGTTCCCCTTTCCAAGACGCCACGTCAGGATCCTTTTATCCCCCCCCTTCGGCTGGAACTCGCCAGCGGACCGAATATTCCTTCAAGTACCTTCCACTGCACCCTAATGAAGTTACGTAAGCCAAGCGTCACCTTTTGAGTATTGATCCCTTATTTGTCAATTCTATCCTGTGCTTTAAATGGTTTATCGAACCATCCCATCTCTTTAACTCCATATTTGTTTTACCTTTTTTGATCCCTTAAATCCTTGGATTAGCCCGAGTCTCCACGACCCTTTCCATTCTGTTTGTCAATATTTTCCGTTTTTGTGTTTTGTTTATAGTTATTATTAATAAAACTCTATTTTATTAATGATAGCAATATTATTATCCTTGAGCTCAGTTCCACTTCTTAAGCATTTTGAAGATACATAATATCGGCCGACAGACAGTAAAAACGCACTCTAAAGATAATTAAGGAAGTTCCCTCAACGAATAGTGATATATGGTATATCGTCGGGAGTCATTCTACGACATATATATATATATATATATATATATATACTATTTAAATTTGGTGTCAGGTGTGGGGTTTAACGCTATATCTTTGCAAACACTGGTCTCAGTCGAGTAAAGCATAGTGTTATTCGTTATAATAATAGAATATAGTAGTTCCCTTTTGTTTTAACGATTGCTATCCCCCTTTTTTTTTTAAACTTAAGAAGCTGGAGTAGCTCAAGGAACGGTTATAATAATTTGTTTGTGTTTTTTTTTGTGATTTTAGTCAGTGGTTATTTAGATTGAGAAACCAAGTACGAATAGGTCAGTGCCCATATTTAGGTAGGCTAATTCTATAGAGGCATAATTCTTGTTGCGAGGAATTTTAGTTGGTTGACTAGTGCGCCCCCAAGTGCAAAGATGACTCAGTTTGAAATCTTTAAAGCGCAAGGAGAGTCCTGTGGACTTTCCGGAAAAGAACTAATTGAGTACATTCAAGAGGAGCAAAGAAGAGAAATACAACGAGAAGAAAGAGGGGAACGGATAAGACAAGCTGAGCTTCAGATTGAATTAGCTCGGATTAAAGCAGAAGTTCAAAGAAAAAAGGTAGAAAAAGAAAGAGAAAGAGAGGAACGGGAAAGAGTAATCCAACGAGAAGAAAGAAGGACGGATTCGCGCCCCTTCCCAGGAAAGCTGACAAAGTTTCCGAGCCCCGTAAAACCCCAAAACTTCTTTCCCCAAAACCAACAACGGGACTCCAAACCTCCCGTTAAGACTTCTCCTCCATCTCTCTTCCCGAAGCGACCAACCATATGCTTCACTTGTGGTGTAGAAAACCACATGAGCTGGAATTGCCCCCAAAATTCTAGGCTTAAGAGCGGACCAGCCCACCAAGTTCACCAGATTAATGCAACCCCGGCTCCCCCGGTGGTGCAGACCCAAGCAGAAACTTCTCCCCCTCCGTCAGGCCACCAGGTAAATTTTGTTTTTGGTAAAAGTTCATCGGGAACTTTGAAATATGAGGAGGGCAGCGTGGACAGCTGTCGAGTATCGACTCTCGTCAGGGACACAGGATGTACATGCTTCATCGTGTCCGACGAACTCCTCCCAGTGGCCTCTAACCACGAAAAATTTGCGGTGGTACATGACCAACTTGGGCGGGCGAACCGATTCCCCGTCGCTAGATGTTACCTGCAGTGTCAATATTATAATGGCTGGGCTGAAGTCATTGTAGCACCCATAAAATTCTGTTCCGTACTTATAGGACAGAGCCCCCAAGTAAGTATCGACCCTGTGTTTCAGGCCGCCCTTCCTCAAGGCCGAGATAAGAAAGAAGCCCAGGAGCCCGTCCCCATCAGAACCCCGATACCATCCGATTTCTCGGAAACCTTTAACCAGGACTTTAGGACGGCACAAAAGGAGTGTAAATCACTAACACCCTTAGGTGATAAGGCCCCAGACAAGGACACGGAGACTGTCCATGGACCCCAAGAAAAAAAGAACCCCCAACGCGCCCATGGAGATACCTTCGTAGAACTGGACGAAGCATCGGCGCTTGAAGAGGATTGCCCCGCCGAATCCCTTAAGGTAATCCAGACAGTGTGCATACAACCTGATGCCGATTACCCTCCTCCTTCCCTACCAGGCAAGTCTTTGGAACCCTCTGACCTGGATAGTGACGCGCAGCTGACACCACGTCCGAAGAGCCAGCTACAAGAACTAATTAAATGGAATCACCATTTACCCACCCTATTAGCTCTTTTCGAACAACTGCGCGAAAATGGCCTCCCCATTGGCCCCCGCAAATGCCATTTTGCCCACGAACCCATTAAATATTTGGGTTTCAAAATAGGACGAAGCAAGTTAGGTCCCCACGAGAACAAGATTAAGGCAATCGCCCACATGCCCCTCCCGATTACAAAGAAGCCATTAAGATCGTTCCTAGGATCAGCTTCTCCCTATCAGCGATTTGTTCCGAATTTCGCTGCAATTTTGGCCCCCCTATGCCCCCTTCAGGAAAAGAATTTCCCCGATCGTTTACGTTGGAATGATGTCGCTGTTTCCCGTTGTAATCAGCTCAAAAGTAAGTTCATTTCTGCCCCCATTTTTAAGTTGCCCAACCCGGAAAAATCCGTTGGGGTTAAGACCGACGTGATCAACGAGGGCATTGGAGGTGTACTCCTTCAATACGTGGATGACAGAACGAGTCATCCAGTTGCATATGCTAGTCGTCAATTATTACCACGCGGAAAGAGATATGCCACTAGAGAAAAGATAGCTCTATCAATTATCTGGGTCATAGACAAATTCAAGCTTTACTTGATATGTAAAGATTTTCAAATAGGAACCGACCACCGTCCGTTAGCCTATATTAGGAATGTGAGACACTCAAACGGCCGCATCATGCGCTGGAGTTTACTCTTGCAAGAGTATCAATTTAAAATAAATTATATCAAAGGTTCCGATAACCAGGTCGCTGACGCACTCAGTAGGAATGCGTTACCGAATAGCGTAGAACAATTGTATTCATAGGATTAGTATCTCCATGTAGGTATATACCGTCTTGTACGACTTAATTTAAGATTCTTTTGTAATATAATTAATTAATGTATATGTCTGAATTTTGTAACGCTCAATGTCTAATTTTTTGTATGTCTATATATTTGTTCTTATTAATTTACGTATAAATTATTTTGTCCCGTATGTACTAAGTTTATATCATTTCATTGTTCCATGCCTTTTTTTTATTATTAAGTTGTATTAAAGGTTATTTTCCCCTATAATCTAAAGATCAAAATAATCATGTATTGAGGTAATAATAGTTAGGTGCAGGAAGATACGGTTGGTACAAGAAAACGAGTTCCCTACAACGGAGCTCTATCGTTGTCCCTTCTCTCTTTTTTTTTCGAAGTGACAACTTCCCCTGGAATGGAGGGGTGTGATAGAACGAGTTCAGAGCTGCATTCATTTCAACTTCTATCACATTTTATTTAAAACCATGAGGATACCCACGTGCATCTTCGATTCGAGGCTTGGAGTCTTATCAACAGCTACCGGACGCCAATGTTTAAACAAGGAGGTTATCGTCCCCCCCGTTCGCCCCCATACGCCGACCTCGCCAGATCGAGTTAGGCTTATGGGCAGATAAGGCATTGTTCCCCGGCTCGGCGGTGCGTTCCCTCGAAGCTTCCACCCCATTCTCCCCCACGCCAAGGAGATGTCCTGGCTATTTATATGGAAACTTTACCACTAAGATCAGATTGGAGATCCAGATTTTCGTCGCGAAACATCACCACGACCCTCTCTCCCTTTGTGCGCCAAGGGACCTCGACCTCGAGATTCACCATCACTTGTCCAGAAGGAGGACAATATTCCTTGAGTGCCAAAGGTTCGAGCCTTTAGTGACGCCAAGTCCCCAAGGCATCCCCCCCCCTGTTGTTCAAGGAGAACAGCATTAGAACAGCCATTGTTCGTTTTGAGCCCTTCGCCAAGAAACGGTTCTCATCCCCCCCCCTGTTGTTCAAGGAGAACAGCATTAGAACAGCCATTGTTCGTTTTGAGCCCTTCGCCAAGAAACGGTTCTCATCCCCCCCCCCCTGTTGTTCAAGGATAACAGCATTAGAACAGCCATTGTTCGTTTTGAGCCCTTCGCCAAGAAACGGTTCTCATCCCCCCCCTGTTGTTCAAGGAGAACAACATTAGAACAGCCATTGTTCGTTTTGAGCCCTTCGCCAAGAAACGGTTCTCACCCCCCCTGTTGTTCAAAGGAGAACAACATTAGAACAGCCATTGTTCTTGAGCCCGTAGACAAGAGACGGTTCTCATCCCCCCCTTTGTTCAGAAGAGAACAACCTAGAACAGCCATTGTTCGTCAAGCCGTTCGTCGAGTAACGGTTCCCCTTTCCAAGACGCCACGTCAGGATCCTTTTATCCCCCTCCTTCGGCTGGAACTCGCCAGCGGACCGAATATTCCTTCAAGTACCTTCCACTGCACCCTAATGAAGTTACGTAAGCCAAGCGTCACCTTTTGAGTATTGATCCCTTATTTGTCAATTCTATCCTGTGCTTTAAATGGTTTATCGAACCATCCCATCTCTTTAACTCCATATTTGTTTTACCTTTTTTGATCCCTTAAATCCTTGGATTAGCCCGAGTCTCCACGACCCTTTCCATTCTGTTTGTCAATATTTTCCGTTTTTGTGTTTTGTTTATAGTTATTATTAATAAAACTCTATTTTATTAATGATAGCAATATTATTATCCTTGAGCTCAGTTCCACTTCTTAAGCATTTTGAAGATACATAATATCGGCCGCCAGACAGTAAAAACGCACTCTAAAGATAATTAAGGAAGTTCCCTCAACGAATAGTGATATATGGTATATCGTCGGGAGTCATTCTACGACACATAAATTTGTAATAAAAAATCTGCTTAACGCTGATTGGTTCATTTTGTATAACTTAAGTCTTAGTAGGAAAATATATATAGAGCAGCATTTTGTAAGTGAGTGGAGTTAGCAATTTTGTTCTTACTTGTAATACATGTCTACCTGTCCGCCGAATAAAGAACGCTGAATCCAGCTAAAGATTTCCTTTCACCTTAACCCTTTGAGAGGCAAAATTATCAGGATAAAAAAAGCTCTAGGAGGGTAAAGGTTTATTTGTTGAAGTAAAATAAAATATTTTGTTTGATATTGACAATAAATCTTCACCCAAATGATATTTCACTATTATTTTTGAAAAATTATAAATAATGAACTAATTATTAAGGTGGTACTCATAATGTACCACCGCCCAAATTTCCATAGTGAAATTTTCCCCCTCCAAAGCAAACAAAAATGAAGAAAAAAAAATCTTTAATTTCCTTTTAACTTCTATAAATTTAATTCCTTTTTGATAATTTTTTTTTATTTTGTAACATGCATAAGTAGTATGTTTATTTATGAAAATCTTGAAAGCAAGTTTTATTTTTTCCAAGGCAAAGGGCCACCTTGCAGATCGAGCATTCCCACTCTGTTCTGGATGGTTTTGCTTTTGTGCTGCATAAGCCACATCTTCTTGTTATTCCTGTTCTTGGTTGATGAGTTGATTATTGCTACTTGATTTCAAGTGGCATCTGAGGTTTATGCTTATTTATTCTAAAGGATGAGACTTTCTCTCTTAGCTTTGTGACATAAGTTGCTGAAACAAGTCCGTCAGCAATTTTCAAACGAAAGTTTTTTCATATTCATCTTTTCTGGTAATATATCCTTAGAAATTATAAGAGTATTTACAACGGCTGCATCGAGAAAATAGAAAAATATTCTGTGCCACCATTTGTGGCTTTTTCGATCTATTTCGTATAACGCCTTCAGCTGGTCAAATATATCTACACAATTCATATGTTTGTTATAATCTTCAATAGCTTCAGGACAATTGATTTGACTAGTACTTCAATCTCTTTCTTTTCTTGAAACTTGTACTACGGCAGTTGGGCAATAATAGCTAGATGTAACACGCATCATACTTCTATCTTCCCATTTGTACACAAATATTCCATCTTCACTTACATACTAGTCATATACTTCTCGCTTCATGCTTTTGTCTTCTTTGAAATTAGATGAAAAATTTTTCCTATTCTGGTTTACTGTACCACATGAATGCAGAGAATGCTCTTTCAGATCTTTAACTAAATCGTAACTAGTGAAATAATTGTCAAAAAAAACTTTATGATTTTCCCCTTGAAGTGGTTGCGTAAGCTTCCGAACAACAGTACCTCCTAAATCTTTAGTAACATTTCCTTGCACCCTACCAGTGTTTATTTCCCCATCAAGGAAATAACCTGACTTGTCAGCTAGAACCCATACTTTATAACCTCTTTTAATTGGTTTCATCAGGTTATATTGCATTAGGGTACTGCGACCTTTGAATCTGACCATTGACTCATCAACAGCAACTATTTCGCAAGGCAGAAAACATTTTTGGAAATTTCCACTAAGCATTTGAAGTAAAGGCCTCACTTTATAAAGCTTGTCCAAGTCTGTGGAATCTTTTTGAGGCATGAATGCATTATCATTTAAATGTAAATTGCCTAAGATCCAATCAAATCTTTTTACCTACATCAAATTGTAAATGAAGGAATCATTCAATTTTTAATCACTACTCCAGTGATCCCTGTAACTGGGGAATTTTCTAATTCCCATAAGCAAATTAATCGCAAGAAAACATTTAATTTCATCATTGCTAACTGAGACAAACTTCTTTCCTGACTGATGAGCATATAAATTTGTATGAAAAACAATATGGTTAATAGTCAATAATTTGATTTGAAAAAAGTTCAAGAAATATTTTGCAAGGGGTAGTTTCATCTAGTTGTCTTAGAGCATCACTTGCCCCAAATGACTTTGAAAATTTGTTCGCTCCTTCCACTAAATAATTTTTTCTCCATTTCGGTTCAGTCGCTTAAGCAGAAGAGCGAATTGTAGATAATGGTACATCGTCTAAATCACTCTCTGACGACGACGATTGTGAATATTCATCAATAGGGGATACTATATTCTCTTCACTATCTTCAAGCTCTTCATCAACATCTGAAGTGTCAACTGATGTTTCCGAAGGAATATTGTCCCAGTCCACATCTTTTAACTCTTTTTCTGATAATTTTCGCTTTTGTCTAGCCATCCTGAAGAATGAAAATGATATATATATATATATATATATATATATATATATATATATATATATATATAAGCCCTAATTATCTCAACAATTAATATATGAAGCGCATATGTGAAAGCCTATTTAGGTAAGGCAACATATGTCTATATATCCGGCGAAAATAGGTTGGAAATGCGTAGGCCAATATGAACATCTATAATGCATTTGTGCGGTAGTACAGATAACGTACCACCTTCTTTTTTCGAATTACTTGAGCGTGTGTATGATTTATTCGATAATATCAACATAAATACTTTAATCCTATCTAGGAAGCTAAAATATATAAAAAAAGTTATATTTACCTTACAAAAAACTGAAATTTCTACTAATTTCAATTAAGGAGTAACGATGACGCAGCATTCTCCTCGACGGTTCAGCCACAATGAGGGTAAATAATTTTGGCTTCCGAATTTGTAGCCAAATGCATCAAGAAGCTTCAGAGAGTACATTTATGAAGGTGGTACATATTCTGAGCTGCTGCTCAATTCAGAAAATGCTTTTTTTTAAGTGGTACTCTTTTTGCACCACCATGCATCAAATGTAGCCAAACAGGTGGTACATTATTTGAACCACTTCCCTTGAAAGGGTTAAGGAAACTACGATCACACTGATTAACCAGCCTACGAAACTACGAGTGAAATATATTATTCTCAGCCCCATGAGTTTCTCAAAAGAAAAGGAAAGGGTTTTGTTCTGACTGCATCTATAAGAATCTGTGAAGCTTACAAAACATACCTTGGCATGCCAATTGGGGACCACAACAAACCCTAGGCACCTCATTTTGGTTGTGCAAACTTCAAGAAAACTTTAGAAGGTAAAAAAATTGTTTCTTGTAAAGAGTAAAATATTAAATCTCACAAATATTTAAGCCAAATGATTAATAATGTATATATTTTTACTTTTAAAGGATGGTATAGAGGGAAAAGACGAGCTATGAAGTTTTATAATCCCAGGATTTGGCGCGAACCAATGACCACTTCAGCATGGTGGAGCCTTCCAAACGTTGAAGTTGCAAAAATGCATCTGCTATGTCCTATCCGATCTTACATCCTCTATTGCACCAGTAACACACAGTACTGATATTCCTGTACCCACCCTTCCAGAAAGGAATAAGCCACCCTCAGAAGAAAGAAACAATTCCGAAGCTGAAAAGATCAGTAAAGATGTAAACTACAGTGTGAGAGATGTGACTTTTGAGAGGAATCCAAACTCTTCAAAGCAAACAAACCTAAATGATCTTGTCAGAGATCTTGACTTGTTGAAGACAAATGCTGAGCTTTTGACTTTCAAGCTCAAATACTAGGATTTTTTAAACGAAAATGTGCAAGTGACAAGCCAAATGAAACGTCATAAACATTTTTCAAGATGTTATTGCAATGATGGTCTGGCCTGTTTGATGTAATTGGAATTACATGCAATCCACATGAGTTGAGGCTCTTCATTGACAGCTCCCCAAGCAGCATTAAAGCTGTAATTCTTCATAAGTGGAAAAAGCATCTATTCACTTCCTTTGCTCGTTCAGTATATCTCAAAGAGTACTAAATACTCTCAAACTCCTCTTACAAGCTTTGAATTATAAAAAGTATGGCTGGGAAGTGATTGGAGACTTCAAAATGGTAGCATTTTGATAGTTCTCCAGGAAGCTTTACCAAGTTTCCATGCCATCACTGTCTTTGTGAAAGAAGGGATACTACAACACATTATCACAAGAAACACTGGCCACAAAGGACTGAGTTCTCATAACAAAAAATCTGTAGCCTTCAACTATTTTGAAAATTTCTTTCCCAAACTCTGAAGCAAAGGTTAAAGCCGTCTTTGTTGGACCACAATTCAGAAAAATCATAGTGTTACAAATTCACTGAAAAGCTTATTAAAAAGGAAAAGGAAGCCTGGAAGAGTTTGGTTTGGTGTGTCAGGGCTTCTGAGTCAAGCACAGGGCTGGAATTTATGTGGAACTAGTTGAGAACTTAATGAAAAGCTATGAGCATATGGGCTGCACGATGTCCCTGAAGGTGCACACACTTGATACCCATCTTGACGAGTTCACGGAGAATATGGGAGCATAGTTAGATGAACAAGAAAAGCGCTCTCATCAAGATATACTGAACTTTAAACATAGATACTAAGGAATATACAATAAAAACACAATGGGAGACTACATTCGAGGGCTTATACGGAACAGAGATTTACATTATAAACGGAAATCTAGGAAAACCGTTCACTACCAACTTTCACTACCAGATTTTCCTCTTTTTAGTCAATATTTCATCATGGAAGCCACAATAGCAAAGTTTAAAACAAATAATTGTTATTTTATATTGTTTTGCAATAAAAGAATTTGAAAAATAACACTTACTGGTCAGGAACAAAAAATGTCTTATATAGTGTTATTAGTCAGTTAAATGGAATAATAAAGGAAAGTTGATCTGACTGGATATAGGCCCGCAAGGATAAATGCTTGCGGAGCTGTGATATTATACTCAGAAAATCCTAATGGCATTTTCTTCTTAAAAAAAAATCCCTAAAATGAGAAAGAAGTTAATGCCCAATATAATCTTTATAAAAAATAAATAACCTTTATAATTAATGAAAATAAATAATTTACACAATATGATTTGAATTACTATAAAAGAACAGCCTTTGGCCCCCTCCCCATTTATCGGATACCACGTGCTATGGTATCCCGCCACGGCCGACGCCATTTTATGTTCGAACATTCTCGAATTTTCGACTCCTGAGCACGTTGCGAAAATATTTCCCAATCCTGCGAACTCGTCCTCTCCCCCCCTCCACTGGTGACGAGGTGTGAAAGACCCGCTCTGTCTAGCCCTTGCTGCTAAATGATGAATCAACTCCGCCTCTGGATTAGGATGTCTGGAGCTTGTGACTCCTTTATCCAAACTTCCCCTTCCCCTCCAGAATCGGGCATACAAATACTCGGTTATATTCTGTAGTTCGACAAGTCCAGCCGGCACCTCAAGGCCGTCCATATCGTCTCGTCCCGTGAGCGTTCGTCAGATAGCAAACATCTTCAGCCGTGATTCTACACAAGTCAATTGGTAGCTTCTGTGAACGGCAAGCCTTTGAATTTGCGCAACAGTCTCCCTTCTTTTAATAGAACTGCAGAAAATCTCCATCGATTACCTTTGAGGAAGAGAAGATTCCGCTTTCAGTGGAATTACGAGCATTCCCACGTTCCCTGTCAAACGTCATTTTTGAAGTTTGGCTATCTTCATTGGAAGGTTGGTTCGGATCGTGCCTCACCTGCCTCATTCAGATCGTGCGCCATTTGCCTCATCGGACCGTTCCCCACTCGCCTCATCGAAAGAAGGACCTTCCTCGAAGTCACCGACCCGTAAGACTGAAACCTCCTCCATTATTAGTATAATCAAGTTCCCCCTTTTGATCTGAGCCCAGTTACATTAATCAATTAATTCCATTTGAGAATCCCTCCTCATAATAATCATCAAGAGACTATTTCAATTTAAATAATTCCCTTTTGCCTATTATTATTCTTATTTTAATCTTTGTAAATAAAATTATATTTTTGTTGTTTCATCTTTAACTAACCTTGAACGATACTCTCGGCCTATTCAAGTAAATCTCGCCAACCATTTATGCACTCTGTTTGATTATTAAGGATTTGAAACCCAACGCCTTAAGTGTGACCTCCTAGTCGGTCGTTAATCCCTGCAAGCAGTCTTTCAACGGTTCGCGTTTCAGTAGGTGATTAAGTCAAAGTCACCTCCCCACATAATATAGGAGTAGTGTATTGTATAGATTTGTTTTACCACGACAATTACCAATAATGATTGTGGACACAAAAATGAATGAATGAACTATTTAGTATAAAACTAATGGTAATGGACTTAGCTCAATTTTTGAGAACTATCGAAAATAATAATATTTCATTCGCATCTTGCAATATTGCTAATGCATATTTGCCACCTATCAAAACTATCTGCTTACCTTCTAAAGATTTTATTCTACTTTATACTTGAAGTCTCAATTACTCATTATTTTTGCAAAATTCATATCCTTAAAATTACTTAGCATGATACCATCTGCAACCTATGTTTTAATAATGATAAATGGGAAATTTAGAACGAATGGATAATTCTGTTGCAGGGGAATTTTTCTTCCATCTAACCTCCATTTATTTCCTGGTCTCAAACGTAATTATTCAAAGTCCAATTTTATGTTGAGAAAAATCCCTCAGGAGAAAATGGAAGAAATTGCTGGCAAATATTTAATTATAATTAGTCAGGAAGATCACTGGAAAAGTAATTATTATGGTTTATTTTCAATTTAAATTCTCAAAATTAATTTTTCCATGCTGTTAAATATTGTAGATGTCCGCTAAGAAAAATTTATTATCATTCGTTGGGTAGTAAAATGTTGAACATCGAATTTGATTTATATGAATCTTATCTTAACTATAATTCATGTATGACTTGGAATCTGAGACAGCGGTTGTTGTGGGGTACAACTGAACTCGATTTTAAATCCTTTGTTCCCTTTTCTCCTTCATTATTCTCTGACAGCATAAATTTATTACCATTATTACCACGGCCAGTTTTGAGTTTTGGAGGGCGCTTAAAGGAGCTGCTATCATTTTGGTTGAAGTCTTTATGTCCAGAAGTGGGAAAAATATATGGTTTGCTCTTTATTTTAATACATCAAATACACACACACATATACGAGTATATATATATATATATATATATATATATATATATATATATATATATATATATATATATATATATATATATATATATATATATATATGTGTGTGTGTGTGTGTGTGTGTGTGTGTGTGTGGTGATGTCTTCTAAGGAATATTCCACGAGTTCCCTAGCAGAAACCATTCCTTTCATGAAATTAATGTGCGTGAGGCGTCACAGTCACCATCGAGCCATTGAGTGTCCGACAGCCACTAATCATGGCCGCCTCGGAAGGGTCCGAAGCATTCACTAGAATGCTCTAATCCGAGAAACGAGTCACCTTCGGTTATCTACCAGTCAAAATAGCTGATGCTCTTACCTGATGAAGCATATGCCCTTTCCCCCAACATTCTGCCATCTGTGGATCGAATAACTAGAAAACCTTTTAAGCCAGCGAGCTCAAAAACAAAAGATAGTCTCTGAATGAGGGACCTGACGTATTTGAGGCTCTGTTCAGCGCACTTGCGACTTTGGTCTTGGTATAGGCCTCGCCACCCTTGGGCACCTTGGGACTGCACGTACCGGTCTTCGCCTGGTCCTGTCGTTTGCCAAATCGGCAGCGGACCTATCTGTCCCTGGAACACCCACGGATAGAGAGGAACTACTAGCCTTAGAATTCTTCTTCCTCTTGCCCTTCTTCTCCGGAGAGGAATGTGAGCAAATGTACTTGCTTCTCTTCACACCCAGAAGGGACAAAAATGCTGGATAGACTGGCATCAGCATAATCATTCTCCGAGATGGGGAATAACTTAGCTGTCAATGTGGCACCACTCGGAGGAGGCGGTCCCTCCTCTCATAGTGAGTTCTTTGGGTCCCGTGCGGTAAGAAGAGGAACTTGCAAAGGGGCAGACTCAGGTTCCGTGTCTAGCAACGGGCTAAGATTTGCCTCCATGGAAGACTTTGCCATCTAGTAGGAGGTCACCTCCGGGACCAAATTCACCGCAGGAGGGGCCTCCATCTGACCTTCCAAGGTGTTAGGCAACAGCCCTGGAGACTTTAAATTCATATGGCTCCTCATGAACGTCACTACGGCCGGCATGCCGGTCTGCGTTGGAAAGAGGAGAGCAGCCATGTCGAATCCTATTAAATGTGATAAACCTCGGATCAACGAGATGTCTTAGCAATACCCACTGTGTTCCTGGCTGGCCCTTTAGAAAGCAAAGCGGAACTTGCCGCTAGGGGAGAATTGCTAGAGGCAACTCTCCGAGGAAAGTAAGGGAGAAACCACTGAACCTGTCACGATTGGAGAGAAGGAAGCACACCTCTCCGCTAAGAGTAACTTCTGGGGATCCATAAGAATGTATATGGGGGCCCAACAGTAGCGTAGATTATTCCGAAGGTAACACTCAATAATGGAATAAGGGGGAAGCAGCCGAGTCTGTATCTATTGGAGAGAGAGAAACATCCTCCCCACTAGGAGAGACTTTGAGTGGCCCCTAAAACAGCACAAGGTGGGCGCTTTCCTTAGAAGAAGCGGAGCTATCTGAGGGTGGTTAAAATTGAGAAACTTCTATCGGTTTAGAGTGATGAGAGGGAAGCCCCTGCAACAAGATTAGAACTAAAAAAACTAGCCAGTGCCTTCACCGGGAGGGTTGGGGAAAAAGAGGGGGATGCGCTGCCTCTATATTTGCTTCTAGTTGTTGTATTCATTGGATTTGGAGGGTTGATTTTATAAAAAAAAATTTTGTTAGGACAAAAACAGAGTTAATTCCTTGCATGAACTTTCAGTTTAGCTGGTTTTCATCGGTAAAGGAAGCCAGAAACTTAAGAAAGGCATCAAGAGACTAGTTTCCAGTAACCACTGCTTATGCCAGGTTTTAAACAACACAGTCGACGTGTAGGCGCGGGCGCACGGCTTTATGTAGATGGGCCACGATAACCCCTGAAGAGGGGGTAGCCTATGCGAACCGTACAGGCCCTATACTGGTGGGTCTTTATCTCTTACATCGGCACTTCTTGGTTCAATCCCAGTCTCGCGGAGTGAAGGCTGATTGGGAAGTTCCACCCCTTCTTGCCCTCCTTCCCATTTCCACCCAAAAGTAGAGACATAAGGGGATAGGATGCCAATATTCTGCTACGATTACCTGGAGGAGGGAGGAACCAGGGACAGTCCCAAAGAATCAGGCCTACCCGAAAATAGTTACGAACAAGGTCCGAAACCTAAACGAGCAGCTGTATGTAGTTTAACCAAATGCTGATATATATATATATATATATATATATATATATATATATATATATATATATATATATATATATATATATATATATATATATATATATAGAGAGAGAGAGAGAGAGAGAGAGAGAGAGAGAGAGAGAGAGAGAGAGAGAGAGAGAGGAGAGAGAGAGAGAGAGAGAGAGAGAGAGAGAGAGAGAGGGAGAGAGAGAGAGAGAGTTAGAAAGAGAGAGTAACAAGGAGTAGTAACAAGGAAAGGAAGTACCCTAGGAGACCTTACGGTCCATTCAAAGAGGGTACCTTTGGACTAGCAATCGAGCAGGCACATGGCTGTTCAATTGTTTTGCGTCCCTAAACGGCCACTTTTCAAGACTTTGTCTAGTCTTGACTTGAACTGGTCAACAGATTCACTGTTGACAACCTCCACTGGAAGTGCGTTCCACTTACCGCAGATACTGTAAGTGAAAAAATTTCCACACAGATTGCGATTGTAACGCTTCAGATCAAGTTTGAAGCCGTGATTGCGCGTTATGTTCTCACTCAGTGTGAAAATATCCCGGTAGTCAACATTGTCGAACCCTCGAAGTATTTTGAAAACTTCGATGAGCTGACCACGCAGTCTACGGGTTTCCAGAGAGAACAGATCTAGTTCCCTTAGTCTATCCTCATAACTTTTATGTCGGATAGAGGGAATCAGCTTGGTTGCCCTGGCTTGTACGCGTTCCAACCTTGCGATATCCTTTCGAAACGAAGGACTCCAAAATTGTACGGCGTACTCCAGGTGCGGCCGAACGAGGCAGTTGTACAGACAAAGTACCATCTCCTTATTACGGTATCCAAACTGGCACTTTAGGTAGCCTAACATCCTTTGGGCTTTATTCTCTGCCTCGATGCACTGTGTCGAGAACTTGAGGTCGCTCGTGATAGTTACACCCAAGTCCTTCTCAGTGTCACTCGATTCAAAAGCAATGCCCTTAAGGATGTACTGAGATTTGGGGTTTCGGTTGCCGATATGCATTACTTTGCATTTCCCCACGTTGAGAGGCATTTGCCACGTGTCCGACCACTCTCCAATCTTCCCAAGATCTTCCTGCAGGCAGGCAGTATTTCCATCCTTTGCAACGTTCATACCAAGCTTGGCAACGTGGGAAAATTTGGGAATCTTGGCAACCATTTCTCCGTCCATGTCGTTGACATAGATAATAAACAGTAGTGGTCCTAGGACGGAACCTTGAGGGACACCGCTAGATACGGGCGCCCATTCAGAGGCCCGACCATTCACCACTACGCGTTGCCGTCTGTTACTTAGCCAGCTCTCTATCCAACCTGCTACCTTGCCGTCTATGCCCTGCGCACGCACTTTCCGGAGAAGGCGGTGGTGTGGTACCTTGTCAAAGGCCTTTTGAAAGTCAAGGTACACAACATCCACCGCTTTATCCCGATCATGCTCACTGAACACGAAGTGGAAGAATTCCACAAGGTTCGTCAGGCATGACCGTTGCCTTCGGAAGCCGTGCTGGGAACTCCTCAGTAGCAGGTTTGACTCTAAATAAGACGTTATCTTGTCCACTGTTATGCTTTCCATGAGTTTACCGCCTATCGAAGTCAAACTGATGGGTCGGTAGTTTGACGGATGGCTGGGGTCTCCTTTCTTGAAGATCAGAGTCACCCCCGCCTCACGCCAGTCTCTAGCAACGCATCCGGTCCGGAGTGACATGTTAAAGATAGCGCACAGAGGTCGTGATACTTCATCGCACACTTCCTTCAACACCTTGGGTAGAAACCCGTCCGGTCCAGGGGACTTATTCGTCTTTAGGTCAGCGATCTTTTTCTTTATTTCTCCTTCGGTGAAGTCCATTACCTCCAGATTTTCCCCCGAGTAGGAATCCGTGGGCTGGTGGATGGGACCACACTCTTAAGTAAACACTGAAGAGAAGTAGTCATTGAGCAGGTTAGCATTTTCTGCATCTGAGTGAGTTAATGCACCCTCCTCGTCCACTAAGGGCATAATCCTACGATGGATTGGTTTACGGTATTTACAAAGCCCAAGAACTCCTTGGGATTCTCCTTGCAGAGTCTCGCCACTCGGAGTTCCTCAGACCGCTTAGCCACCCTTATGCTGGACTTTACTCTTCTGGCTAGCCTCCGGTACTTGTCAAAGGCACCCGAGATCTTCGATCGCCGGTACGCATTTCTCTTCTCCCTAAGCAGTTGGCCGATTTCTCGATTACACCACTTTGGTTGAACAGAAGACCGACAGAGGCATTTCAGAGGGATGCAACTTGATTGAAGACTCATGAACTTATTTTCGAAATTGTTTCACGAATCCTCAACATCTTCACATACCGCTAGCCCTACATCAGTCCTCTCAGCACGAAGGCTTGCAAAGTCTGCTCTTCTCAAGTCAAATTTCCTTGATTGACTGGCAACAAACCTTACCTTCGGGATCTTGACGGTAAATATAATTAGCTGGTGATCACTGCCACCGAGCTCTTCGCCTACAGAGAGATCCTCAACGATATCATCCTCAGAGGTGAAGACCAAGTCGAGGATATTGTCTCCTCTCGTCGGTTCTCTGACACATTGAGTGAGAACTCGTTGTTCGCGAACTACAGGAGTAGCGCGCTCTCGCCACAGGCTGCTCTGGTTTCCCAGTCAACTTATCTGTTGAAGTCGCCCATAACGATGCACACTCTGCCTTGAACAAGCTCACCCAGCAGCTCGTACACTTCCTTGTCCTTCTCAACGGGTGGGAAGGGGGTCTGTAAAGCAGCAGGGTCCTGTATATGACAGGACCTATCTATAGGTCAACGCATAGGAGCTCGTGATTGGATATAATGTTGGAGTTCGTAGATTCGATTGTATCCTTGACATACAACATTACACCGCCACCCTCTCTGTCTGGCCTATCTTTGTGGAAGAGTTGGTAGCCAGGAACCGTGAATTCGCCTTCAAAGTCTCGGTTTGAGCTTTTTATCCACGATTCTGTTATGGCTACCATTTCGGGTTCTTCCGTCGCTACGAGGCCACGGAGCTCAGGAAACTTGTTTCTGATTGACCTCGCATTGAACACAAGAACTTTCAAAGAGTACCCTAATGTAGGACCCCCTAAACTCTTCCGTTTCCCGGCTTCTTTGTTGTCGCGGTGGCACTATTTTTGACAACCTCCGAGAAGGTTGTTTGGGGAGTGACTCGGGAATTCTGGCGTACGTCCGCCTTCCCAATGGGCTGGATACTCTATTGGGTGCGCTCCACAACATCATGGATGAGGTTGGCTAGGAAAGCCTTGCCCTTAAAGGAGAGGTGCACCCCATCCGTTTGCTATAGGTCTTTTCTACCATAGAATACGGCGTAGGGGTCGACAAAAAATACACCCTTCGCCGTACAAGGAGTAACAAGGAAAAGAGGTACCCAGGTAGACCTTATGATCCCTTGAAGTGAACACTTGAGCAGGAGCAGTCCTCTAAAGGGTCAGATTAACGCTATAGAAGAGCACTCACGCCACGCTTCAATTCTCTAAACGGCTATTTTTTAAGATTTTGTCTAGTCTCGACTTGAACTGTTCAACAGAGTTGCTGTTGACAACTTCCACTGGAAGTGCGTTTCAATGGACGCAGATGCTATATGTGAAAGATTTCTCTCACAGATCACGCTGGTAACTCTTCAGTTCAAGTTTGTAGGCGTGATTTCTTGTTATGCTCTGGCTAAGCTGGAAAATATCCTTGTAGTCTACAATGTCAAAGCCTCAAAGTATTTTGAACACTGCGATAAGCTGACCACGCAGTCTCCGGGTCTCTAGCAAGAACAAGTCTAATTCACGTAATCTATCTCCATAACTCTTGTGTCTGATAGAGGGAATCAGTTTGGTTGCTCTGGCTTGGACACGTTCTAATCTTGCGATATCCTTTCGAAGTGAAGGACTCCAAAATTGTACGTCATACTCCAAGTGCGGTCGGACAAGGGAGTTATACAAACACAGTACTATCTCCTTGTTCCGATATCCAAACTATCGCTTTATATGATCTCGCAGCCTTTAGGATTGCTTCGCCACTAATACACTGCCTAGAGAATTTGAGATCACTAGTTATAGTTACACCAAAGTCCTTCTCAGTGTCGGTGGATTCAAGAACATGCCCTTAAGGATATATTGAGATTGGGGGTTTCGGTGGCCCATATGCATCACTTTGCATTTGTTCACGTTGAAGGCATTTGCCACGTGTTTGACCACTCCACAATCTCCCGAGAGAGAGAGAGAGAGAGAGAGAGAGAGAGAGAGAGAGAGAGAGAGAAAGAGAGAAGTGTTACAGAAATGGGAAAAGATGTTAGCGTAAGGCGCAGGGGAAGCTAAGCTGGAGATGGACGCAAATGTTATTTCTTAATTCGCAAAAATTCCGTACAGGGGTGGATTCGAACCGTGCACACTAAGGCAGCGAGCAACCGCTTTAATCATAATTAAACCGCCCCTAAGACCACTCATCCTCTCTTGTACTGATTTCTTGCGAATTAGGAAATAACATTTCCGAAGAAAAATTATTCTGTGTTTCTGTTTCTTGCGGTTTGCTGGATTTATTTGATCATTCTTTTGCGTTCATGAAAGATTTATACATTACATATTCGCCGCGTGTTTACCTCAACTCTCCTTTGTCCTCTGAATTCTCTATTAATTTCTCTCTCTTTCATAGTCCAGATCGAACTTGCGAAGCGTACCTTAAAAGCTTGTTTATTTTCAAGATTTTTTGTGTCTTTCGTGTAGCCGAGTGGGCTAAAGAGATATATATACATATATATATATATATATATATATATATATATATATATATATATATATATATATATATATATCATTGTTTTTTTTCTACCTCGCTAATCTATAACTAGATTGTTATAAAATAAAAATTAAATATCGCCATTCATCGCCATTTTTGTGTTTAGTTTCTTTAGGTTTCGTTTCACTTTGCTGTATAATTGTCACCCAAATTTGTTCATATTTTTTCCTTTTGATTCCGTTCGATTCAGGATTGAAGTTAGATTTATCGTTTCTTCTTAGCTCCGCTGAATTTTTTTCTTATCGACTTCGTTTTTTACGACCTTTTAGAATAATTGAGTTGACTGTTTTGAACAGGACGAAAATACTCCTATTTTTAAGAGCGAATACTTTTTTCTCGATTTTTTTGTCGGAAATCTAATAAAGATTGAGTTTACCGAAAAACAAACAGCTTTGCCGGCACATAACGCAGAGATTTGAGGTTCTATCACACATAATCTAATTTTGAAGATAAAGAATAATCAGTAATGTTTTGCTAAATTTCGATAGTTCAATTCCTTTATTCTTACTTTAAAGCTAAGTTGGCTAGGCTAGGATGAGCTCAGATTCATTTATAGCACTTTAAAATCCATACTAAAAGATTTTTTTTTCTGTGAAAGCGATTATAAAAAAATGTCTTACTAAATTATTTAGGAAGTGGTATGAAATAGACTTTATGGATATGAGTTTCTTACCATCATACAGGAGTGAAAAAAAGCACGGCTTACCAACAAACGAAATTCTTTACAATCACCTGATTATACCACGAAAACACGCCTTAAGATCATTTAAATGTTATGTACACAATTATTTTGTTTCTGAGAGTCTAGAAAATGTAGGTTGCTTTTCTCTTGGAAAAATATCCTCAAAATGACAATTTGTCCCGAAACGAATAAATCTGCCATAACTGCCGTTATGGCGTCAGGCTTTCGTGAGTTATATGGCACTTTTGCTCTTATATTATGCATGCATTTATTTTGCATACCTTTTGTAGCTGATTAATGTCACCCAACTGTAAATCTTATACTTGTAGTTTTACTAAGTTTAGTTAGGTTAGGTGTTATAGTTGGATAATTAATTTACAAAATATAGAGTTAAGCTAACCTAAGCTAACTAATCTAATCAACATAAGCTAGCTGATCTAACGTAACCAACCTATATAATCTAGCCTAATCAATATAACCTAACCAATCTAGCCAAAACAATCTAAAATATTTAATCAGCCTAACTAATCTAACCTAACCAAATAAATGAATTTAATTAATCTAACCTAACCTAACATAACCAGCATAACTTATCTAATATTACATAACCAACCGAACCCTAAACCAATAGAACAAACCTAGCCTTACGGCCCCAACGCTTGCTGGTGAACCTGTGGCTGTATATTGTAAGGATTTTTCTTACAAACTTTCTGAAGAAGATGCTCTACGGGATATTCGCTTTAAATAAAAAAAACCTCCATAATACATAATTTTATACTAAAAGAATATGAGTAAAAAACTAAAACTAAACTAAGTGTGTATAAATGCTTTGCCAATGATTATGATGTTATAACTGACGGTAAGGTTATCGAATTTGTTCTCTTCTGGACAATTTGTCCTATTTACGACCCGGCCTCAGATTATTATTTCAGACACAAAATATTAGAAACTAGCGACACGAAACAAAGCAGGGCGACATTTTGCATATGAATTACCTATTAAAATTCCTGTGCATAAATTTGTAAATTTTGGGACTATTGTTCGTAAAGAGAATTGTATTGTATCAATTATATATTTATATATATTATATATATATATATATATATATATATATATATATATATATATATATATATATATATATATATATTAATAAATATAGAAAAAACACGGTTATATTTTATGCTTTGGTTGGCATGGACAGTGATAAACTTCTTAACCCTCCACAGATTTAGATGCTGCGAGTCATCAAGAGGCCGTTGAAGGGAAACCTTTGCTCTATCCACTCTTTTTTTTGGTGGAGTTGGAAAGCAGATGTCCTTTAGCTATCTTTAATGGCCAAAGTTTCAGCTCATTCTTTAGTAATCTTTGCATGGTCATATGGCTCATTTTCGCCTTTAAAGAAAGGTGTATGGCATTCCTTGGATGTCGTCTAATGTTGTTCATCGTTCTCACTCTTGGATGACATGTGCCGGTCTCTTTAAGCCGTTTTATAGCGTTTAAACTCCAGATCTAACTAGAGTGAGATTCAATATTTTGAAAATATTGCCCTATCTTCCCGCTTATATACAGGTACTCGATTGCTTTACATTTTCCAATCTTATTTGTAAACCGGTGCTGTTTTCTTTATGAATTTGGCAATAGATGCTCAAAATTCAATAAATATTGAAAGAAATTAATTAATTAATGGTATGTAAACATTTAAATTATTTGTAAAAGGCAGTATACATTTCGTGTTTCAAACACACACACACACACTATATATATATATATATATATATATATATATATATATATATATATATATATATATATATATATATATATATATATATATCAGTGGCGACTCCGGCACTCAGGCTGTTTGGGCCTAGCCCGAGTATAAATTTAGTAAAGTCAACGTGTATTTGAAAGCTGATTTAATTTCTGCCAATACTGACTTCAATTAAATAATTGCAGCCAATAACTCGGGCTTTTTTATTGAGCTTGTTCAGATTTCATATATTTTCGTTCAGCATTTGGCGGTTGTCTTAGAGGTGCCCTCTGTCAAAAAATATTTTTCGTAGCAGACGTTCTTTCGGCATCGTTCACACACGCTTGACTCGGGCTCAGAAATTATAGCCCGAGTTGTTATCTATAATCGTAAAAATTAAAAGTAATAAAAATTCAATGTTTTCTTGAAAAAATATATTTCTATAGAGGTTAAGATTTATATTCCAATCTATGAAAGGTTTCCGTTCTACAATATTCTTAAAGGAACAAAAATTATCCTGCAACTCGGGCTAATACGAACGAGCCTGCTAGTTGTAAAGGACAAACTGGCATCTCTTGTCAAGAGTACAGTACAAGAGACAGTCAGATAGGTCTCTGGCTAATGTTTGTTGTGCACGCCGGTGTAAGAGCTTAGTGAAAAAGCTAAAATATATGTATATTGCCAGTGATTTAAAAGAGTGTAAGTCAATCAACTCCATTTTAGAATTGCTGTATAAATTTGATTTTACTTCCGCTATGAAGGAATCCATTAAACTAGTTAAGCTAGTGCTGACCATCCCCTTAACATCGGTCGCTAATGAGAGAAGTTTGTCAACGTTGGATAGAATCCGCTCATTACTGGGAAGCACATTGGCCCAAGAACGGCTGTCTTCACTGGCTCGTATTTCCATCGAGAAAAGCATTTTGAACGACTTGGACAAGAAAAAGGAGCTGCACGACAGGATATTATACGAGTTCGCCATCGAACCAAGACGACTGGAGTTCATGTATAAATGAAGCGATTAATTTTTATATTAAAACTGTATTTCTGTCCTATTGTCTGCATTATGTCTCTTACCCGAGGTGTGACTTATGCGAAATGTGTGATGAACCCGAGTGAGGCTGATAACCTGGGGTCGCCTCTGATATATAATATATATATATATATATATATATATATATATATATATATATATATATATATATATATATATATATATATATATATATATATATATATACTCTTATGGGACCGTGAAAACCCACAAAGTTGGAAATTCCCTCAGGCCCATAATTAGCCAAATCCCTACACACACGTACGAACTCGGAAAATTCCTAAACAAACTATTAACTCGATACGTACCCAACAAATACAGCCTCAAATCCTCGGCTGATTCCATCGATATCATTCGAGCCACTAACCCTAAGAAAATAATAGCTTCCATGGACGTAGAATCACTATTAACCAATATACCAGTCGTCGAAACAATAGACATACTCGTAATACTAGAACACGTCTATGACCAAAATGACCGTCCCCTCAATTGGAATACCAAGGGACGACATGAAGAGACTCCTTCAAATTTGCACCTCTGAAGCCCCCTTAATAATACTATCTCTAAACTATTAGTCAAGAACGCCCCTTCTCCTATTGGAAATGTATATTGCGTAAAGTGTATCGATTGCTCTAAATATTACTTTAGCCAATCCGGTAAATGTTTAAAGAAACGAATTTCTCAGCATAAATAATTATAAAGTCCGTCGCGGTGAAGAAAGCAGCTCATTTCATGTTCATATGTCATATCTTAATCACAATATTGATTGGAATTCTGCTAAAATCATCTGTCATAATAATGATAAAATTTCACGAAATATTATTGAATCGACCTTTATTAGTAAATTCCCAAATTTCAATTTAAGTCATGTCTTATATAAACTCGATGGTTATTTTTTAAAGTATATTCACAATGCACTGTCTCAACTTTTAATTTAGGACTAAATATTTATATTAATCTTAATAAACTATTTTTTTTTGGGGGGGGGAGGCATCTATGTAGCCTTATGTTTATGTCTGTGTATTCATTTTCGTTTGAGTCAAGTCTTTAGAACATCTGTACTTATTTTACCTTGGTTTTTCAATCCTGACCTCTGATGTTAATCTCTCGCTCAGATTTCCTCCCTCCCTAATTGCTTAGGCGGTATTTTAATCCTCTTGTGAACCTTTAGTATTTTGAATTTACCTGATTCAATTATCTTAGTTTGTATTTTTCGATCACTCTTCACTCCTCCTAATGTTTCCATTTCATATTAATTCATTTTGTTGATTGGTTTTTTGCTTTTTTTGTGGGCGTTCCCTCTCCTCTGTATCATCCTTATATATATATTACAATTTTCAATACTTTTGTTATACCTTGATAAAGAGCTCGAAATAAAGTTCGAAAGTACTTGAAATCCTCGTATTAATTTTCCCTGTGGGCTTTGTTACATTTATTGCTAACTCACGCTATACTTTGTAAGTTTTACACACACACACACACACACACACACACACATATATATATATATATATATATATATATATATATATATATATATATATATATATATATATATATATATATATATATATTAATAAAACCACTATATCACGAGACCAGTTTTGGTATAGTTTCTATATACCATTTTTATTCGAATACTGAGAATAAACATAGACTTCTGAAAATTGAAATATGAGGAATCAGATTAATATCACTAATCAGGGGTTGTAAAGTTTAATTGATTGAGTAAGTCTTTTATTAATTAAGATCAGATTTTGAGTAGAGGAGCTGTATTTATATTGCCCATCCGAAATGTTTAAATTTCCAATTTCTTTAATCAAGGAGGATTAATATGATTAAAAATAGTTGATTTAGGACTGGCTCGATTGACATCACTTTAGTTCTTATACTCCCTCTTTGCTAAACATCTTCCAGTTTCCCCTGGTAGAACAAAAGGCAATTAGTGGCTTTAATTTGATACAAGTAGTCACCTGTCCTCCTTTGGCCTTTAATGGAAAGAAAATATATTTTAAGGGTCGAAGAGTATTTAAAAGAGTACGATTGAGGTAAAGCACTATGTTTAATCCATTGAGTAATGGGGTAATTGGAAGGGATAGCCAATTTATATTAGTTTTATTGTTTTGAGAGGAGTCAAATGTGGATCTAGCTTTAGATAAGCTTTCGTTAATTAAGTGTAAAGGATAATTTCATTCTATAAAGATACAAGTCGTATACATGTGTGATTTCATCAGACAAAAAACATGGATCGCTAATTCTAAACGCTTTTTAAAACACAAATATAGCAAAGGACATTTTTAACTTAACATCATGGAATGATAAAAAATAAATGTACAAATTAGAATTTGTTGTTTTACGGTAGACAGTAAAAATGTTTCAATCAAAGAAAGATAGACAATTATCATCTACCCATTTAACTTTGAAATTTATGGTTGGGTGGAAGTTATTAAAACTGAAAGAAATTATGAAATGATTTTAGGCAATTTAATCGTCCTGACCCGTTTCATAATTTCAGTGATTAAAGAAATAACAAATTTCAACTTTTGTAATGTCAATTTAAATGCATCTCCTTTTCCCAAAATCTGATCTTAAAAGACTTTCTCAATCAGCTGAACTTTATAACCCCTAATTAGTAATATTGATCAGTGTCGTGGTGTGGTGTGACATTATATTATATCAATGCCATATTATATCTATGGGGAAGGGAATAATAACTTAAAGGTGAACCGACAAAGGGGCGGAACGCAACGAGTTTCGACGCGCGGAGTAACGAGAATAGAGTGCAAAACATGGTCAGGTAAAATTTGGGCAATGGCACAGCTCAAGGTTATTTAAAGAGGCATGTACAGAAATATAATTTTATTTACATAAAATAAGAGAATCAATGGACAAAATTATATCAATAAATGAGGGGGGGAATTGCAGAGTTATGCATCAGACTCTGAATTAGAAATTAATGCGTTACAGAAGGAAACTATTCCAATGGGGAGGATTAACTCAAATGGGTTGCTGAAGGGGGAGAGGGGTTGGCTTACGGAGGATTTCGGGTGAGACGTCACGATAAGGTTTTACGGATGTCTTCTGCAGGCAATAAACGTGAGAGCGAGGGCACTCGGAGCTTCTGAGCGGGAAGTTGACGTGATGACGGTTCTCCAAGGGGAGGGGGGTAACGTCCGGTCCAGGGGAGAGTATTTCGGCCACCCGAAGCGAGGAGGGAGCGAGGAGGGCTTCTACAGGAGCTGATGAGTGGAGTCGCAAAAATCGCTTGGTGGCGATCGTCAAATGGAAATACGTCACTGGCTGGGCTAATTCCAACTACACGAAAATTCAGCCGTCACTTTGCTTCGTTGTTAAGCACCTGACTTGGAACTAGGGGGAATGCTTCTTGGATCCTGGCGGGACTCCTCAACTCTGTATATCCCACTTGGAAGACGAGCCCAATATATCCGTGGCTCCCCCCACAGGGGTGGGGGAAACATGGGGTGTTTCGTCAGCGCTACTCTCGAATGGCCTCGAACCTTCACGCCCAGGCGATTCTAACCCACGAAAAGGTGGTCCGGGGTGGATGCGGTACGAGGCTACCGCTTGTGGAGGATGGGGGGGAGGCTTACCAATTTAAGCGTAACCAAATTCTAGAATTTTTTTTAACACATGGACGTCACTTCCGTGCTGGAAAAGAAATTCCACGTGGAATTCCCCCACACATCTCCCATCCGAAGGATGATGCTTCACAGAGCAGTTGCGTAGGAAAGGATCATCCCACCCGTCCAACTAGAATTATCACTGGTCTAGGGAAATTCTGACCTGCTACGACAGGTGTACATACACAAAAAAAACATGGATCTGAGCTCAGCGGGGAATTTACGGACATAAGCCTTAAACGGGTCAATTCTAGAGACAATTTAACTAGCACAATTTTAAACTAAAAAAAAATCACAGGAGAACATTGGGGACATTTCAGTGGAAAAAAAAAGGATGCAATTAAATGGAGGGATGAATATGGGACTAATAACTAAACAACTTAGTGGACCAAAAAGAAAATCATAATTAAGAACATTAATGACATAATATATACATAAGGGATTATAATATCGGCAAACTTTTGCCAAGCATTTAACCTCTAGGTTATAGGAGAAATACCACATTTACAGTTATTTAATTTAGTGGCTCGTCGGTTTCTTCTGCCACCGGGTTACGACTCAAATTGTCTGCAACACAGTTGTCACTGCCGCGGACATACAATATTTCAAACTGATATTGTTGGAGTATCAGCAATCACCTCATGATGCTCCCATTCTGACTTTTTGTATTTCTCAGATACAACAAGGGGCGGTGGTCTGTTTCCACTACAAAAGGATTTCCAATTAAGTACATGCGGAACTTGGTAACCCCCCAGACTATTGCCAAGGCCTCCCATTCTATTACTGAATAATTTCGCTCACGTGGTAAAAGCTTTCTACTTCCGTAAGCCACCGGGTGGCTGTCTCCGTTGTCAGCATATTGAAGGAGGACACATCCAATTCCTTTATCACTGGCATCGGTCCTAATGCTGAAAGGCTTAGTCGAGTTCGGGAGCCTCAGAATGGGAGCGGACGTTAGCCGGTCCTTTAGCTGATGGAACCTGGCGGAAGTCTCGGGGTCCCATGAGAGGGGATCCGGGGATTTCTTTCGAAGCAAGGCAGTTATCGGTGTGGCAATTGACGCGAAGTTGGGAATAAAGTGGTGATAAAATGAGACCGATCCTATAAATGACCTCAATTGTTTCTTCGTGCGGGGGAGGGGCATCTCAACGATGGCCCGGACTTTTTTTTATTCCTGGGGGCTCATCTGATTTTTACCGATCTTGAATTCCAGATACTTAATCGTATCATGAGCGAAGTTGCACTTAGTAGGCCCAAGGGTGAGCCCGTGCTCACGAAGCCTATTGAGTAGGGTGCGGAGAGCGATCAGGTGCTGGTCCCACGTAGCAGTCGCTACATACAGGTTGCCAAAATAAAAAGAAACGTGAGTCAGCCCGTCCACGATCCTTCGCATCATTCTGTTATAATTGCTGCATGCAGTGACTAGCCCAAAGGGAAGTCGTTTGAACTGCATGAGGCCCTTAAATGTGGGAAAGGCGCTATACTTGCGGGCGTTTTGACGAATGGGAATTTGGTAGTGCGCCTTACAGAGGTCTAATTCGGAAATGAAGTTCATTTCCTCAAAAAAATTGGAGATTTTCATCTATGAGGGAAATGGGTTCTGCGTCGAACACCGTTGCCGAATTCAGCTTGCGAAAATCGATGCACATACGGAAAGTGTGGTCGGGTTTGCGAACCATAACAATGGGGGAGCAATAATCGGACGCCGAGGGTTCTATAATATCCAACGCTACCAGATTATCCACCTCTTCGTTGAAATCTTTCCTAAGGTGGATGGGGAGGGGATATGGCTTGGAGTGAAAGGCTTCTTGGGTAATAAGGACAATGTCGTGCTCAAATTGATTAGAGCAGCCGGGGGTGTTAGAAATGACATCATTGAATCGGCTCAGCAACTGCAGCAGCTGACTCTTGAAGTAGGGAGCTAGCCGGGGGCAGACGTCGAGTGCGGTCGCCTCAGATGGATTTGGAAATTCGGGTAGTGATGGAAGGGGACATTTATTATCTGACTCAATACAAACTACTTGGATGACGTTGAGGAGGCCAGCGGGGTATGCTGCTTCCAACGGGGATTCTTCGTCTGGGGCTACAAAGTTGTGGGTACCTGCTCGCCGGTGGTACCCTTTTAACATATTCACGTGGAAAACCTTCGCTTCCGCCGGAGTACGGATGAGGTGATCCACGGGTCCTCTATCCTCGAGGACGGGGTAGAGTCCCTTCCACTGGCTAAGGAGTTTGTTGCTTTCCGTGGGAAGTACGTAACAGTACCTCCGCGCCAGGCTTGAATTTTCGTTCTCGTGACTTAAGGTAAAAGTAGGTCTTATACCTCTCTAAATTCACGTCCGCATTTTTATAGGCTAGATTAGCACACTCTTCTAACCTTTTTCTAAAATCCAGGAGATAAGAGTAGGAGGTCTGTATTTTCTCGTCCAGTTGGGGATTAGTAAAGAGTTCGTCAGGATGCTGAGGGGGCTGCGCACGTTCCGTCCATACAGAGCTCGAAAGGGGCGAATCTAAGGGTTCTATGAGGGATCTCTCTGCACGCGAAAAGGGCAACCGGCAAGTATCGGTGCCATTCTCGGGGCTGGTCAATGCAGAGCCTTTTGAAGACTGATTTCAGGGTCCCGTTTAATTTCTCGCACATACCGTTCCCAGCCGGATGGTAAGCGGTGGTAAACAAAGGTTTTACCATCATAAGCTTGCCTACATATTCCATGAGTTCGGAAGTAAACTGTCTCCCTCGATCTGACAGTACCTCCTTGGGAATTTCCATGCGCGAGAATATGGAGATCAGTGCTTCGGTGCACGTGATACTATCAATCTTCTTAAGGGGGACTGCTTCCCGGAAACGGGTAGTGAAGTCTACCAAGGTGAGGACGTAGCAATGTCCTTCGCTGGAAGGGTGGTGAATAGGGCCAATCAGGTCGATAGCCACTCGTGAGAAGGGCTCAGTGATGATATGGCCTTTCTGAAGGGGGCTGGCTCAACCCGTCCTTTTGCGGACGTCTTTTTTGGCAGATATCACATGACCGACAATATTCGACGATATCTTTGGCTGCACCTGGCCAAAAGAAATACTTGAAAACTCGTTGCGCGGTCTTATTATGGTTAAAATGGCCTGCGAATAAACTGTCATGGGAGAGTCTCAATACTTGCGGGACGTATTCACGGGGAACACACAAGACATTTGTTTCTTGGTCTGTGACTTCCGAGCAGGCACGATACAATAAGTCCTTCTTCCCGAAATACGACACTCGTTTGTTACCTCGGGTGGACTCACGCTCGAGGTTTTTAGTTTTCTCCCGAAGGGGGAGGAGAGTTGCGCACTCCTTCTAAGCGCGGGAAAGCTTGTCGCTCCGGAGGGCTTGGAACTCCGGGTCGATAGGGGTTTCCAGGGAAACGGGTGCATGGCATTCAAGGGCTGCCTGTGTACGGGTAATCACAGGCTGGGCCACGGGATGATCGTGGATTACGGGGCTCTGCCCGATCAAAACGGAGCAGAACTGGATTGGGGCCGCTACAGCTTCGGCCCAACCGGACATATAGTCACACTCGATGTGACAACGAGTTACTGGGAAACGACTGGCCGGGCCAAGGTAGTCGTGGACCACCGCAAACTTCTTGTGATCGGGGCCAACAGGGGAAAGTAGGCCTGGGGTAAACGCGGTTCGAGGCTACCGCTTGTGAATGGGGGCCGGGGGGGGGGGCTTACCAATTTAAACCTAACCAAATTTTAGAATTTTCTTTAACGCATGGACGTCACTTCCGTGCTGGAAAATAAATTCCATGTGGAATTTTCCCACAATCAGATTTCTCATATTTCTACTTTTAGAAGTTTATGTCTAGTTTCAGCTAAACTGTATGCCAAAACTGGTCTCATGAATAAATATTACGCTCCTATACAGTGGTTTTATTAACATACACTAGTAAGTTAAAGGAAGGTTCACACATACACTACACATATACGCACACACACACACATACATATATATATATATATATATATATATTTAAATGTATTAACTTTAGTAAACTTATTCTAGCCTGAAGATGTTAAAATTTGTAGTTTTCGAAACGTAGTAAGAAATTAAAAGATGTTGCATCCGTTTCTGGTGACTAGGAATTATCCTCAATATTAAATGCAGGCTTGGCTGCCAAACTCCATATTAATATATATATATATATATATATATATATATATATATATATATATATATATATATATATATATATACATATATATTAATATATGTAGTATTGTAGCGGGGACTCCTAGTCTACACATACGTACACACATACATGAGCATATACTCACAAACATGACCTTGCACCCTGAGTCTACCCCCCTCTCCTCTTATTGGTTTGAGGCAAAAAGGTTTTCAGCATCGCCTCCCCTTTAGTTAGTGACCTTTCCAGGTATTTTCTCGTTTCATTCTATATTTAGTAAATATTTGAAAATAATTAGGAGTGGTTAATGAAGTTTAGGGATAACTATCGCTATTCAAACATTTTAGTGACCTTTTTTACAATCAATGGTTACTGCCGTCTGCGACACATTCGTCATTAGTAGATATCGGAAGATTAATCAAAAGATCATAATGTCTAGACCATATTTATCATATTTGGCATATTTTTTTTTCTTCTTTGTTCAGCTGATCGAACTTAAAGTTTTTAAGTAAACATAAGAATTTATATAAGGAGTAAAAAGCCCTTGAAGCAACTGGATCTGCATCGTCCAAATAGTCTAATTAAAATGGTCTTTCAACTTCATTCCCGTTTATATAGATAGTAATGCGATTCAAATTTTTAAATTTAAAAGATGATGCATCATAGCTACCAGAAAATGCCAAATGATCAACCATACATACCAATCACCATTCGCGTAGGTATTCTCTCCATGAAGATATTATCCACACTCTTCATTGATATTCCACCCACAATTGTAAAATTTTGCATACGAACTGTGTTATAGGGTACTTAGCGTTTAATTTAAGCAACCTATTTTCCATCTGTAGATGAGTTGATACTGAAATGCGGAATTTTCTCTGGTAAAGGAAACTCTCTAATAATTCTATTTTAGCTTCAAAACCCGTCTGTCTTCTAATAGTATAAATGAATGTAGTGATATGGATAACTTTATATCTAGTGAAACTCCACTCATCAGCAGCTTATGTTGCGAGAAGAAATCGGACTGTAGTTTTCCATATACATCAATTAGTTTTTTCTTCGATCTTCTATATTTCCTTTCTATACTTTCTTTACTAGAGTAATATCCTGCAGTGGTAAGAAATGTAATTTTTCTTCTTCAGTATAGTTCAACAGGGTCTCTAAGTATGTACGATAGGGGTAATTATTTCCAATGGAATTTACAGATGTTTCATTTCAATAAATATTAACATTATTGAACAAAGTGTGAAGAATATTATTTTTTGGAAAAATATTCTCCCTATCTTTAAATTCGCTTTTGTTTGCCTTCATAATACCTGCTTTAATATAAAGATCAACCTCACTCGGTTCTATATAATACTTGTCCGCTACCAGATATATAATATTCAACCTGGGTGAGATTTGATGAGATATTGCTAAGTGGAGAGCAAGACTGAGAATTGCTCTGAAGGATGGAAGTTTGGGTCGGTGGAAGGGTAAACAAATCGAGTTCTGTCTTCAAACAGATATAACTTGTTAGGTGAAGAGCATTCATTTTTACACGTGTATAATTTACAACCGATGATACCTTTCTGAGAACATCTATGAAATGTGTGCTGGTTTATATTATGAGAAAAAAACATCCACAACGTCTTTGAGAGGGTATGGAACATACATACTCGCATGCCGCCAGACAATCGTGGGAAGGAAAGAAATTTATCGTTTGAGTTGACCTTCGTCTCCTCTCTCTCCCCCCCACCCTTCCCCCAACTGGCGACAGGAAGTCTGACGAAACAAGGCCCATCTCACAGAGAAGCCTAAATTCTATTTGCCTTATTTATGATACCATGGAGATTGCCCAGAAGGCGCTGCGATAAGCGAATTGTCATGAATAGAATCTCTCTCTCGATTTCCCACAATCCGCGGTATAAATAACATCGCCGTTCATCCCTCTACAGCAGTGTCCCAAACCTATTCGCGTAACGCGTAACCCTCACGTTGAACGAGAGTCGTTGCCGTAACGTATCGACTGCCAACGCACCGCCGAGTCAACTTGGTCGCTGTCTCAAAGTGTTCCTGAGGTTAATCCCGCCCCGCAGAGTCTGTAACTAGAAGAATACGCTCTGAGTAACTTGAGAAAGAAAAGGAACATCCAAATAGTTACTGGAAGTAACTATTTGTTAGTGCCACATCCAGTTAGGAGTGAACTAACCGGAACTGCAGTCAGCAGCCCCAAACCCGTCGTTTTATCCCCCCTCTCCCCGAGAACTCATGTTAACGCCACCCGAACCACCCCGTCTCTCCAATCCATCACAATTAATGGTAATCTGTAAACCCAGTGTCCCTCTATTCTTAAGTTACCTATTTAATTAACAGTGATTGATACTCCCATTGAGTCATTATAAATCTAGACGCTTAACGTCAGTGTTTAATATTTAATCGTTAATTTTGCCCGTTTAACTATTGCTAACTATTATATTTGTGTAAAGTAAGGTTTATTTTTTGTACGTGTGTTTATTTGTGGCTCCTCCTTTTTGACGTACCCTTGGCAAGACTTTAATTAAGCATCCCTTCGGCTAATTCATTCAACCTGTATTTTGCACCCTTAGAATTCAACAATCACAAACCTCCTCCCCCAGTAACAAGTGGGACTTTTATAGTGAGAATCCTGGCTACGGCACAACCCGCCTCTAACCAGCTTTCGCTCGGTTAGTAGGAATTAAAGCCTACTTATATATATATATATATATATATGATCGTAGATTGAGTCATAGGGTCAATACCATTGACTCAAACCAAAAGCGGTGTGTCCAGATCAAGGACTAGAATAATTATTGGACCAGACTATGAGCAATTTTACGACAGTCTTCATCATCTATTTTCAACTTTTTTCTATTCTTCAACTTCTTATTCATCCATTTTCGAGTATTTATTGCACTCATTTTTTAAGATTTCCTCTCATTATCACTCTCAGCTATTAACTTTCTTCTAATATATTTTCTAGTATCTTTATTAATATTATTTTTCGTCCTTTCCAACTGATCTTTCAGAGCTTGCTTTGTAGTCTTTCCATGCATAATATCATGAACGGTATGGAAACCGGTGAAAATGGCCTTCTTTCCTAGATAGCGAGCACTACTCTTTAGATAGGGCGCCGCATTTTAGAATATGGATCCAAGACCATGTCCTCTCTGAGCTCTTAACCCTTTAAACACGCGTGAGCCATTCAACATTTTAAAATTATTTTTTAATGACTTCTCCTAAAGTGTAGTTTTATCATCAAATGACCAAGAAAGAATGGGAAATTTTCAACTTCAACTCTGTTTTGATAATGAGAATGAAACATATGACAAATATATGAACTGTGGTCCACGAACAAGGATTTTTGATAGAGCTGGTGAAAACTCCCCTTGTAAATCCTTTATAGAAGAATTAATATGAATAAGAGGATCGAGAGAAAATGTGAAAACATATGTGATGACACATAATAATGCCAAATTCAATGGCCAATTCATCTATGACGAGCTGCTCCAATATTTTAATCCTAATCTTTTTACTCCGAATCCAATTAAGCGGGGACGAAAAATCTTTAAGATAGAGCTCATTCAGGACATACCTTTTAAGGATACACTCCTATTCATAACCTCATCACTGAAAAAACTGCCCAAAACAATGGGAATCCCCTAAATGAAAAAAGGGTATTTTCCTTACGATTTTATCTCAAAGGAAACTTTAACTATATTGGTCCGGTTCCTGAAAATAGATAATTTAACTATGATAAAATGAACAATGAGGAAAAAGTGTACGTTGACAGAAATTTTTACCCAAATTTCCAGGAAGAGGAATACAATATTCGTACAGAGTGTATTTAGTATTGAATTCAAAATGTTTCTATCCTTCACCTGTGTTTTGAGAAGTTTTGGTGTTCCTTCATCAGAAGATTTAACATTGATCCTATGCAATCTTGAATCACAATAGCTTCATTGTTTTACAAGGTGTATAAAGATATCTTCTTACCAGAAAATTCGATTGCAATTATCGACAGGAAGAAATCAAAAGCTTTTTCTTATAAGGCTATATGTTTGAAGAACATTTTAGAGAAATCTCGATTTTCCATTTAATAAACGGTGGTGAGCGAAGCCTTTCTGTTGGTGGGAAAGTATTTTTTCATGACGGGTTTTCACCAGCAAGAAAACCCTTCGATGTAGTGAATAGTGTATTGAATGTGGGAAGTGCACTTTTTGCGGCAGATGTAACCCATTTATATTATAATACCCACCCACGAAGGTGTGAAAATCCATTAGGTCGATTTTTGTTCCTTATATCCGTACTGCAGGAAAAAAATCCATATCCAGCATGATCACCTCGCCTTTGCATATCTGTGCGACAAATTCCGTCTATTCAAGAATTCACGGAGTTTGTGAATGAGACATATTTAAGTATGGTGAGAGTTGATGTTCTCCCTGGAAAAGATGTATAAGATCAAGAAGATTTACGCGTTTTAAAAGTTAAAGTTTGCTGCTTTTAGTACTCATATCAAGCTATGTTGCTTATCAAGCAGACGCCAGCCAGGACAAGCTCCAACTTACCACAGTGATGTCCAGTCACGGTGGTAACCTTCCTAGTAAATAGAGTCAGCTTAAAAAGGATCCGGACGGAGATTCGAACTGCCGACCCAGCGATTGCCGGACAAGCGGGCTAACTACTATACTAGCCTGGAGGTTAGTATATTGGGAGTTTGAAAAGAGGGATGGGTTGTTTGCAGATTATATAAAAATATTTCTAGAAGAAAAATTAAAAGCGGATAGAGAGAAGGAGAAAATGGAATATGTGATGAAAGTGAACCAGGCTGAAGGGATAAACATACAAATAGGCAACATCGAATGAAATCCTGGAAAGCGTTTGAGAGAAAATCTCTGTCTAAAAAGGATTTCTTTCTGCGATTAGTTTTTTCTGCATTGATATATTACATTAAAAATGGAATTTTTATAAATATTAACACATTGTACAACGAATATGAAGTCAATAATTTCTAAAACTTGAAGGCGATAATAATAATAATAGGTTCGCTCAGAGGATTCGCGGTATGAAAACGGTCATCTGTGGCTTGGACCATGATGTAATCGACTTGATCAAAAACGACGATTCCATTGTGAACTCTTTGGGTGTAGTTGGCAATGCATACATAACGGAAGTGGAGAATGCTGAACACGTAGAAGTTGACTCCCACGTAACGAATCTTCCAATTGCAGCATTCACAACCGCCTATGCTCGAATCAAGCTCTATAGCCCCTTAGACTCGTTGTGTGAAAGGTTGTTGTACTTTGATACATACAGTGCCATCTTCATTGCTAGGAAATATGACCTACAACCTCGACTTGGAGAATTCCTAAGTGACCTCACAGATGAGTTCAAAGATGTGTACAGTGCCGATGCCTATGGAGATATATTCTGCTCTACAGTTCCCAAATCCTATTCGGTACGTATCCAAACGTAGAGTGGGGTGAAGTATATTCTTAGTGCTAACGGATTAACCATTAATACTCAGGAGAAGGTTATAATAACCTACGATACTATGAAACGCTTAGTTGGAGCCAATGATGATAGAGAGAATGCTGATAGTCATATCTCTGTACCATTTATGGGTTTCAGAGGCGTGCAACACGGTGGAGTGAAAGAGGTGAGAGGGAAAAAGGTTTTAAGAAAGACATTTCGTAAACGTGTTGAACTCCCAGGGAGTTATCGAGCCATACTGTCGTGGTATAGGAAGGACCGAGTGATGGCTGGAGTTCGTACGTATGGGCTGGTTACGTATTTCACCAACCTTAGTTATTACGTTTTATCTCTAAGAGTGCTATATAGCTTTGATTATTATTATCTTGATTATTACTTATTTAACTTTGAGGGTTCCTTGTGCCTTACTTAGCGTTTCGAGGATAGAATATTTTTTTTTAAAACAAACTAAAACTTTAATTAAAACAAAAAAATAAGCCTAAACCAAAGAAATATTAAACACTAAATACACAGAAATGACTTTAATAAGTTCAAGTAAGGCTTTATAAATTGACCTACTTGAAATTATAGTGATGGTTAACCCACCGCTCACTTCGATATAAAAAAAATGCTAACGGCCTTTACCGGACGGATACCGGAGTTTAAATACCTTTGTAGATCCCTCTTGAATCGGGTTTGATTCTGACCTTAAATCAATGAGCTACGTCACCTCAGGAATCTTGTTGCCTGGATGACGCGTGCTGCTCGTCCAGATGGTTGGTGAGGACGAAATAGCTTTAAAGCTACAGAGGACTTTGGCGAGTGTGGCAGATGGGGGAGCCACACACCTTCGGCAGGAAATGATATCACCACGGGATAGTGAAAGAATGTTCCTTTCTTCTCTTCGGATTACTCTGGGGAATAATTCGCACTGGCTAGCGATGAGCCAATGCTTGAATCCTTTGACTCAAGGGAGTGCTGAAGGGAGTACATTAAGGGGTCTTCCTCAAGGGCGAGGACTATTTCTGTGCTTTAGGATGCACAAGGATAAAAGGGTTTTTTCTGATGAGAGTAAGTTGAACTTGGTTCTTAACCCAAGTTAACTTAAAGTTCGGTGTGACCAGTAGGTACGGGCTCGAGGAGGAGCTTCTTCTTAGTTCCGGCATTCCTCAAGGGCGAGGGCTATCTCGGTGCTTTGTGATACACTAGGATAAGGGGGAAGGGATTCTTCTGACGAGAGCAAGTTGAACTTGATTCTTAAATTAAGTTAACTTAAAGTTCGGTGTGACCACCGAGAACTGTCTCGAGGATGAGCTTTTTCTTAGTTCTAATATTCCTAAAGGGCGAAGACTATCTCGGTGCTTTGGGCTACACCAGGATAGGAGGGCTGGGTGTTCTCTGACGAGAGTAAGTTGAACTTGATCAAGTTAATCTAAAGTTCGGTGTGATCACCAGGAACTAGCTCCGGATGAGCTTCTCCTTAGGTCCGAATGTTGGTAGCCCGGCCTCTTGCCAGAAACTTTGTAGCCTTCTGACTCACGTATTCTACCCCGTTTTTCCAAAGTTTTTGGTATATAAACGTCGTCTCCCCACTGGGGTAGGGGTAGGAGGGGGGCGGATTTGTGGACAGGCCGCATGAAGGTTCCTCCTCCAACGGTTTTTCTCAGGGCGCCGTACAAATGGTCCAGTGGGACCTTCTGTATTTCGGGCGAGGCTCATCTAATTTCGCCTCTGAGGTGAAATTGAATACCCGCTCTTAGGGAAAATCTTGCAGTTTTAAACCAATGGTATGGTCCCCAGTCCGACCTGAGCTGATTAGCGCCTTCTGTGGTCTTGGAAGGTCGTTCAGCTTCTCATCGGGAGGAGGAGCGAGAGCGACGTGGTGAAGAGTTTGAACCATGGTGTCTACACGGCCAGAATATTGTGGTCAACGTCCCGTGGCTCGACTGTGAAGGGGGAGGGGGTTATTGATTCCCTCACACATATCTTTCGGCTTCAAAGGGATCTTACATGACCTTTTTTAAAAGTTACTATACATTGAATCCCTGTCAGCTATTATTAACTCTTTCATGTATACATATATATATATATATATATATATATATATATATATATATTAATCATTCATAATATCCTCTGATTAATATGAATAAAATAAAGATGAAATAATATGCGTTATACTACAAATGCTTTAATTTGTCTACAAAATAACTCATCACATTCTCTTGATTTTGTGGGAATGAGAATTCTTTCATCCCTGCCTCTTCAATCTTGGTTTTTATTATATCAGTGAGCTGGTGGGAATACTATGATATAAAGCGAAATAACAGAGGTTTTGTTTCAAATATAGCGATGTTCATTACTTTCTCACCATCATTCACCATGTTAGAATGTAATATGCAGAAAAACTTATCCTCCCATGTACTGCAACGATCGGATAGATCTCCTACAAAGAAAAACTGATCCATAAGCTCGTTTCTTAATTTTTCACCGATTATTAAATCTTTTAAATCCATAAACTGGAGATGTTCAAGTACTTCTTTTCCGTTATTGTAGTTGAAAAGTGGTTGGACTGACCCCCTATACATAAATTAAACACGATCAATTGGGTGTTCATCAATTAGTTGGGCGAAATTTATAATCCAATCCACACACATCTTCGGTTGCACAATATTTACTAAGTCTGGATGTGATACGGTGTGAATGGACGATCAGCTTAGAACGTGTGACACACAGAGAGGTTTAGTGACAAATGATTTAAAAGATGGCAACTAGATGGATCCATTAAAAACTAAGTGGCAACTACACTGATATTGTAATACGAGGAAATACATAAAAATTCAAAATGCGTCAAAGAAACACCACTAATTTGCTCCAAAAATGGTCACTGACCTAGGAGGGGGGGGGAGGGGGGCTGGGAACATTTTTGGCGACAAACCAATAAGGGGGGAGGGGGTAGACTCGGGGTGCAAGGTCGTGTGTGTATATATATGCTCTTATTGGAAGTGTACGTTTCTAAATGTGCACATGGAGAGTGTGCGTGTGTGTAGACTCGGGGTCCACCCTACAATACTACTTATATATATATATATATATATATATATATATATATATATATATATATATTAACGGATTCGTTACATTTACTTTCTGTTTCTTCCAGTTCGTTAACCTAAAAATTTATTTAAATTATATCCGTATCTCATTTTAGTTTCAGCGTGTAAATTAGAATCAAAAACTGTGCCAAGTGTCTAGGAATGACAAGGCGGCGCTCTCAGTTTGCGTCTGGTAATAAGGATGATAGGTTGTGTGTGACGGTGCGGTGGTGCGGTGTTGCGCCGGTGTTAGAGTGTTTAGAAATGAAAAAGGAAAAATACATGTAATCCCGTTCGTGCGTTTTGGTTATTATATAAAAAACAAAGTTTCAGTTCAATGTGTTTATTTGTGAAAAAAGTCATAAATAACATATTTTAAATTTGTAATTAATCATCAAATTATGGCATCTGTATAACTTGAATGTGTTGTCATCGTTGATAGTGAAAATGATAGTACCGCTGGACTGCTACAGGAAAAGGCTCAAAATCTCTGGACTCACCTGGACGACTACTTTATGTTTAAGTCAAGAAAAGTAGATATGTTGTTTTTCAGTTGCCAGCTGTGCCTGACCAAGACTGTTTTAATCAAGGTGGACACGAAATGCTTGATTAAGCTCAAGCAGTACAGAATGAACACCCACCCAGCTAAGTTCACACAGTTTCTAAACTTCAAGGCCGTTTCTTTCTTTCAAAACGGGGCATAATACAAGCAAAAGGTTTCTTCTGATTCCAGGAGCAGCAGCAGCAGTCTGTTTTGACCGCCTGGTGCGAACAAAGCACGCTAGCTAAGCATTGGCGAGTCTTTTGGTATTGCTGATTCCGGAAATGGCGTACTCCAGGCTGCTGTGGATCAAAGGATTGTGGATATGTTTGTAGCCGATATGCTGCAACTCATCCTTGTAGAGTCTAACACATTTGAGAAGCTGATCAACAACCTAAATCTCAGCCAAAGCTACATCTCACAGAGGACGCTGGGCAGGTGAATCGTATATCGTATACTAAATTGAAGCAGTATCTAATTAGTGAATTCCCATGTTTTTGTAATCTTTATCCCCAATACTAAGAATGACATTTTCATATTGCTTCTACTCCTAGATGGAATGTCCAATTTCAATAGATTTACTATTTAGGTGAAAAATAATACCAATATTTCAATACATACAAAGCCATCAAGCGTTTTATTTTACAATTTAGAATTTGATATATTTATTATATTTTTTAATTTTTCTCTAATCTCATTCATAAAGATGTCTCATTTCTACCGTATAGTGATATTTCGACAACTCCGTTATAGTAAGGTCATAATTTAGTGATGATATTTCTACTGTCATGGAAGATATCGTATACGGCATATTTCTACTTGAATTACTTTACATCCCAAAATTTACATATCAACATACAAAATTAGACTATTAAAACTTATATTTTTTTAAAATTTCAGAGTTCTTAACGATGTTCCGAGTGTGATCACCAGAGTTGACTGCTGATCTGCCATAAGGAAACTTATCTGGGCATGACTGTCCACTGGTTGGACTACATCACTAGGCAGAGTCTGGATGTAGTGCTCGCGTGCATTAGGCTGACAGGTCATCATATCTATGATGTGTTTACACTGATTATAGTCAACGTCCATATGATTTTCAAATTCAGAACAAAGTCACTAGGTTAGATATTTGATATTCTAATTATAATAAATTCAGATTTAAAAAAAAATGTTTATTACTATGTTATATTGACAATTAGTATCAAGAACTTATTTAAAAATAAATTTATATTAATTTTATTTATAAATTAAATTTTAGTATTTACTAAATGTAATACTAATTTTTCTAAACAACTTAGAATGTCTGATATTTTAGAGTAACAAAAGACATTAGCCGTATCTGTGAGAATGCCTTTGTCCAGTTTGAAGCAGATAGTTCTCTTTTTTTCTTGATTGTAGGCTGGGTAAAGGTAATCAGAAACTTCCTCAAAGGTAGAGGAATCTTTATTTGGCGGGAACTTGGAAGGTCTTCAGATGTCTTTCCTTGATTTGAGTTTTTCATCTTTAGGCACTTTCTTTACTTGTTTTTAATAACATTGTAGGGGTGCTTTTCCATGGTTCCCCAATGACTTGCATCTATAAATACTCATGCGCAGATCGACCATGGAGATGTTCCACCACAGTTTATTATTTTAGCCGTGAGAATAAAGAGTAGGCAATTTCCATGTTTATTACTGCTTTTACCTCCAGCACGATTTGGGCTGAAGGATGAGGTCCACCGTAATTTCGCCAGGGCTTGGATAGTAAACTTTTATTAGTCTAATCTATCTTGCTTCCTGCGAGTTTCAGTAATTCATGGGAACAAGCCCCTAAGCAGGGAAAGTGTGGTGAGTTGCCTCAACTTTGGATTAAGTAAAAAAACCTCATAGAGCGCAGGAGAGAAACAAGCTGCTGAGCTTTCCAATAAATGAAACGCAAACTCTTTCTGCGCGGAAGACATCTTCTCAACAGTCCCGTGTCGCTTAACCTCTCTCCAAATAGTTTCCTCTCTGCTCATTTCGTCAAGACAGCTACTCAGCTCTCATCTTCCCTAACCTCGTCGTTTCAAGGAAAGTTCAGCTCACTCAAAGACTGTTCGTTTACTAACTTTCCTTCCATACAGTTCATACCGAATTGCAAAGATTGATTTAAGCTTAATATAAATAAGTATAATTTATCCGAAAAAAAAATCATTTATACTAAACGCTTTAGCATCGCTAACTAGTAAAATTATTATTCCGTTCATTATACCATCTTTTCCTGTAGCGCATTAATAATAATCGAGGTTTCTTTCAAGTGTTATCGCTCTTGCATAATCAATCAATATCTTTCACTATGTAGTGAAAATAAAGCAACAAAAATCCAGTTTTTTCTTGTATCTTCAGGAGAGTAGAGTATACAATCATGGCCAAATATTTTGAGACTACTATATTTTTTCATATAAGAAAATTAATAGAACTAATCAAATGTTGCATTTTTGTTTTTGTATATTTTGATTATAATTTGAAAGTAAAATATACAAAAAAATTGTCGAAATTCTCCGCTTCACTGTTTGCGCTGAAGCGTTTACACCGGCTCTTTCCCAATTGTGAGCAAGCTTGGCATTGGAGGCAACTCGATCCTTGAGCTGGGACCTTACCAGAAAGTGATGTGGCGTTCATTTAAAGCTCTTGGGCATTCCAGAAGACTTCTTTACAAGCGTGTAAGTAGTGTTTTTAAAGTCATTAATGATCCTAAGGATGGTGCTCCTTGATGCAACAATATCTTTAACAATTATCTCCTTATATTTCAGCCCACTTTGATGCGCAACAACAATAGTTGCACGCTTTATTTTTGAAAAGAACCATTTCTGGAATTGAAAAACATTCAAACATATATTTTTACGAAAAATATGTTCCAAAATAGATTATAATTATACGACATCATTTATTTAACCCACATTTGTCCTCATTTTTACCCTTTTGATTGAATACCAAAATTACAAGGACTAAAACTCACCTCCTGCAGGAACAGGACCAGAGTGCGATTTTAGATTTAGCGATAGAATGCAGTTTTCCATATTATTTGTGAAATGCTGACTTTTTAATAAAACTTTAATATTTTTAATATTAGATTAATTATTCCAATCACGGAAATTCTAAAAAAAAACGAATGAAAAAAAAATTTGAGTGTCTAGATTTTTAGCCATGATTTTATGTATACTCGTATTTAACGTCCTCATTTGGCTCCGTTAGTTTAGGAGTCGAATCAAACAAAACGAATGGAGGCTAAAACCAATAAACTTATGTTAAGTGTAGTGGTCCCATAAAATGATTGATTTTATTAAAATTAAATCTCTTATTGTACCATCGCTTAGGAAAATACCATAATCCGATTAGCCAGCGCATAGATTATAAAGGGACCTGGAAGGTATGGACATCTTCTTATCTACTTCCATTCCAGCTCATAATAATTCTCACTTTTACCCGAATTATTTACATCCTGACAAGTAACATAATTTAGTAGGGAAAATATAATAATAAAAAATAATCACATCAAAAGCATCAATGTCAAAATATATTACTTTACTCAGAAAGCTCTTTCAAAACTCCTAAAGTTAATTCTTTTTCATATCTTACTTTTCATTAAAATGAATTAATTTTTGCTTTTAATCTTATCTTCCACATATGAATTTTGGTAAGGGCTTATTTTTCTTTTGCCTTGCATTATATCGTCGAATTTCAAACACGCGAAAAGTGGAGGGGGAAAATTACTGGTCTAAATAGCTGTATGAGACGCACCTAAGTTCGCAGCGAGTGCTGGTACTTGTAGTGTATTTTAAATTTACAAAATCTCTTTAGACTTAGAGAATCACCACTTTTTTAAACATTTTCACTTTGATGTTGCGTAATAAAATACATAGTGGAAAAGTGATATCAGCTTTTTTATTTGTTATTTCTTCGATTTACTCGCATTAAAAGAAAACCCACTGTGTGGATCGATCCCTCACCTTGATGTGTTATTTATTTTCGGTGAACAAAATCAATTAACTTAATTTATTTGGTTGAATCACTATATGTTTGCTACCAGAAAGCGGCTGCGTGGCACTTATAAAGTATCAGAACCACAAGGGGGTGGATGGTGTAGCAGAGATCAAACAATTAGTTCACATGAAAGCTGGAAGAATTTTACACCCTGAAGGGAGTACCAAGGGTGGCGTTGGCCAACATGCTGCAGCTGATATCTCGGAAGAATGCGTGACCTCTAGGCTCCAAACCCGCAGGAAGATCTGGGGCTATTATCCTTCAAGCATTTTCGCTTCCTCTTCACCGCTTTCTTAAAAAACGTTCCGCAGGAGATGCCTTCATTGGTTCTCGTTTTAAGCAATCAAAAACAAATAAATAATTAGATTCGATCGATAAATAAAAAGAAAAGAATATCTGACTTTCAAGGATAATTTCGCATTTTCGCATTTTACCCAATTGTGAAACGAAAGTTTCACACCCGTGCTCGTTCATGTCATGGCATTCATGATGATTTCACAACACTATTTTCGCTTCGTAGAAAAATCAATTTAAATATAGGCTGTGAAGATGAAGTATTGCCTCTAAGATGCTGTTAGTCTATCTCTCATCGGTCTTATGATCTTGACAGATAGCTTTGAATTATTTTTATTAAAATTAAATAGAAGAAGGTTTTATTTTCTAACTCTGAACAGCTTAATCAGACTCTATCAATTTAATGCATAACGGCTGGTACATCCTTACACTTTATTGTCCTTATTGTTGACACTTCTTGCATCGATATTTAATTATCCTAATAATAATTGTTTGTTAACATGTATTGAATCGTTTTTTAACTTCAATGATTGTTCATTTGTTGTACACTGGCAATTAATGTCAAATCCAGTTTAGCATCAAATGAATGCATGTATTAAGTTTAAGCCATTTACTAATATTATTTGAGTCAGAGCTCATCTTAACTTTATGTGTTTCAGTCCAATTTTCTCATGGGCTTTAACACTCTAATTCTTTCAAGATCTAAATATTTTCTATTATGAGAACTAGAGTCACGCACAATATGCCAGATGTGGCCTCACAAGAGATCTATGTGACAATCTGAGTTAAGGTGTAAGTGAAAAGATATAGATGGTAGGGAAATGTATAATGGCGAAGTGAGAAGCAAGTAGAAGATTAGCAAGCATATGCTAGGTGGCTGGAGATCAGGCTAATTTCTGTTGCAAGAAATCTATTGCTTGCAATTTATTATCGATTTTCCAACTTATAAGGCATAGTATAACACTTGCTTCAATATGTCTGCCTAGTGTTGGAAATGTCTACAACCATTTTACTGATATGGCTATTTAATAACGAGATTAATGTTTTAATTCATTTTACTAAAAAAAAACCCGATTCAATTCCTTTCCTATTGGTTAATTCTTTTTCTGCACATACACACAACTTTATTCTGTTCTCTCTGATTAAAGTAGTGCAGTAAGCCATATATCGTTTTCTTTTAGCTGCGAATAAGACTTACTTCATTCGAAACTCTATTGCGGAGACTAGTTGCGGAAGTAATAGGCTTCCTTCATTAGCCACTTCTGCAACTAGTCGCCGCCATAAAGATTTCCAAGCAAGTGCTTCTCATTCATCTATAAGCTCGATATTGTCTCAAAATCTCAGGATTTATGTTATTTCGATATGAAACACAAGAAACAAGAAAAAAAATTCCTTTGAGGGCTTACTTTGATGACAAAAAAGGAGTTGCATGATGATGGTTTGGGTAAATAAGATGGCATTTAAGTAGTAAAATATCTCTGCATCACCAAACCGAGCCTATCTTATGATGCTCGAATTTTAAACTGACCATAATTTCTGAGGTCTCAAAAAAACGCGTTTAGATCAAAGTCTGCTTGGTAGGGACGTGAAGAGATAAGTAGGTAGAAACTATTTGGGGTTGTTTCAGGCTTGTTCACTTGACCATCTGTGTGTCCTACTTGGCTTTCCTATGTGCACTATGGCTCGAACTACCTTAGCTCACTCTCTATATTAATAGCCTTAACACCAATATTTCATGGCTTTTATTAATTATATTTCAATATGCCCTTGCTCAACCATTTATAGATCCCCTGGTAATTCCAAAGCATCCTAAATTTAATAGTTTTACTAACAAGACTAGCATTGATAACATTGGTATGTATTAAAACTAATTAAGATTATGTGGCGTATCAGTTCCTATATTCTGGCAAAGACCGTAGTTCTCTATATATGTTTCACTATCAACAACATAAAAATGGGGAGATATTAACACCAAGCTAAGCTAAGTACGTTCTATGGAGAAAATCCATAGATGGCAGAAGCATGCGCAATTAAATTCATAGCACAATCCTATTTTATACATCTTCAAACATCAATTAAGTTTATTTTAGAATATATTTCTCCCATATTGCATTTAAAGTCCCAACTATCCTCCAACCATTTCTTTATACCAAACTACATCATGACCCTGCTTTCATATCTTAAAGAACCTTCTACTATTGCTCTTCATTATGCATTATTTATGTATATGAATATAAATGCAAATTTCATTTCTCAAATTTTTCTAAAGATACCATAATTGTTTGAGAAAGACCAGAACTACTTACTGTAAGGACATAGCTACGAGCTGTCCTCAAATGAAGAGAAAACGTGAAATAAAAGCAGAAACGAAAAACACAGCAAATTGTGTAGCAGTTGGTAAAATAAGTAAAAGTGTGATTATTTTGACTAAACCAGTAGAGCTAGGCTGGGTGGGATGACAAGATGAATGTGTAAAAAAATCAGAAATTTCGGAGAAGAATTTATGGGGGTGAAACTTGCTGCAATAAGCATTAGCAATACCAGAGGAAAGTCTGTTGGAATTTTCCGTCTATACTGGTATCTTTCAAATTTGTAAAATGTAACCAGAGCGCAATTTTGTTTTCAGTGAAGAAACTTATAGGATAATAGCTAGATTAAGAAAAAAGGTGGATAAAAAGAATAAGATTAATGGATTAAGATAAGGGTAAGAAAGGCTACAACCAAAATCTTGGTTAACCGCAAATACTGTGCGGTAGCAAGTTTGTACCAAGAACATAGCCAGTCTAAGGTAGGAATCACGTCCTTGATTAGATGGCAGAGTGTTCCTCAAGAAACTGTGTTTCTTGCCTTTGGGAACGACCAACCACCAACAAAAACATGGGAGATTGATAGAAAACGAAGGCTTAAGAGCAGTGGCCCCCCCAAAAAATGTTTGGAGAAATGCTAAAATTTAGACTGAATAGGAAATCATTTTTCGTATTCATTTAACTTTGTGTTAATATCCAAGGTAGGTAGGTAAGTTGCATCATTCATCCCTCGCATTGTGGATGAGATTCCCCGACCAGATAATGAAATGCAGTAATCAGGGTTGACAAAGTTTGTTATACAGGTTTAAATCATTGTCATTTTCATTCTACATCTGCTGATTAGTCAGTTTATTTTTAGTTTATTCATTTTGTTACAACTCTTGTCGGATATCATTTTCCTTTAATAACCACTTACTTATCATTCCAGGGGTGCCCCGTGTACATAGACTGTTGCATACGGTACCAGTAGGAGCGGGATCTCATTCCCTCCCCATTCCCCCCGCCCAGCTGTCGCAAACTAGATGGAAACTACCTGGGTTTTTCTTCATTCTAAAAATTTCTTCTTATCTCTTTTCGACCCTTAATTTACCAGGGGCGGTCAATAAGTTTTGCAATTCGGATATAAAGAAACGAGATACGAGGAAATGTACTTTATTATATTTAAATATAACTACCCTCGACTTCAATGCACTTGAGCCACTTGTCCCTGAGGCTTTGAATTCCCGACAACCAGAAATCTGCCGACTGCTCTTCAATCCACTTCTGGACGGCGAGCTAGACATCTTCATCGTCCCAAACCGGCGTAGGCGCAGTGCAGCACTGAGCTGGCGAAATAAAAAGTAGTCGCTAGGGGCCAGATATGGACTGTAGGGGGGGATGGTTGAGCTCCTCGAATCCGCACTCGCGCAGGGCAGCTTGTGCCACTCTGGCCTTGTGGACAGGGGCATTGTCGTGGAGGAGCAGGACACCGCGTGTCAAATTGCCGCGCCGCTTCTGACGGATGCACTTCTTCAACCCACCCAGTTCCTCGGCGTATTATTGGCCTGTGATGGTCCTTCAACGAGGTGCATAGTCCACCATCAACACTCACTCAGAATCCCAGAAGATGGTGGTCATGATCTTCCCGGCTGAGGGTTGGGTTCGGAACTTGATGGGGGTCGGAGAGCCCTTGTGCTTCCAGGCCATGCTTTCGAGCTTGGTCTCAGGATCCTAGTGATGGACCCACGTTTCATCACCTATCACTATGCGTGACCTGAATCCCACCGGGTCTTGCTTGTACAGGAGCAGCAGCTACTCCGAACTTTGACGACGTTGAAGTCGATCATGGGGCGTGAGGTTTCTAGGGACCCAACGGGCACAGACCTTGGTCATGGCCAAGGTCATGGCCATGTGATATTCCAAGTTCTCCCTCAATTTCTTTGACCTTCACCCGTCGATTTTCGAGGATCCTCCTCTCCACACGGGCCACATTTTCCTTGTTGGTCACGTCTGACGGACGTCCTGGACGGGGGTCATATTCAAGGGACTCACGACCATGGCGGAACTCCCTATTCCAGCGAGCAATGGTTGCATAGGAAGGGGCGGTGTCGGTATACACTGCAACCATGTGTTCATAGATCTCTTTTGCATTCTTGCCTTCCTTGGTCAAAATTTTATCACTGCGCAGTGCTCAACCTTCTCTATTGTTGAAAAAAATGTGACTGACGACGATCTGCAATCAGCTACTGCTTCTTAAATAGACGAGGCAGGAGCGTGCGGCTCCGGCTCCTCTGTTTTGCCCTACTGATTCACAGAACTTATTAACCGCCCCTCGTACAAGCATGTTCTCACCTCTTGGCCAGCGGCGAATTTCACACCACTCGCCACCCATCTTTTCTCCACTCATTCCTGTCCAGGGCTGAGGGCTGGTGGGGGTCACCTCCATCTTGGCTCTGGTTGTGGTGATGTTCCTTATAATACCTGCATTTTTCATACCTTTTTCTTATACTACCCTCTATATTAATTTTACCCACCAATCCTTTTACGCACTCGCAAGAGGGCGTCACGTCGAGATAAATCTTGCTGTGGCTGACAATATGCTCTGAGCTTTCCTTTTCGGCGCCAATGTTTACAGAAACTTTGGTTATGTCTTCTACACACTTCCACTATCTTCATCTCTTTCTTTACAAATATATACTCACAACCTTTCTGCGGGATACCCTATCGTTGGTAGTTCGCTTGACATTCGAGGGCAAAAATATGAATCAAATGCTGAATTCTAAATCCCCATATTTTGTTTCTCTATAATATAAATCATCTCTATCCTTTCTATAGATTCCTTTATTTCCCTTTTCCTTCTTCCACACATGTTTGTATCTGATTGTGTCTGGGCCGCAACTTCGTCCTCTTCAAGGCAAATTAATGAGGCCACTAAATTAATCAGTAAATCGATAAAACAATGGATGGTGTTGTAGTGGACGTCTGGATGGGAGCCACGGCTCGCTCGTGGGTTCATTGTGTGTTTTTTTTTAATGATTTATGTTAATGATCTTGAGGCTGCATAATGGTATTGATGTCAATGCCTTATAATAGGTTGCTAAATGACAGGGGTGAATATTAGATTGTCAGATAGTATAAAGTTTTTCATAGTGAAAATAAGGCAAGTTTTCGAGTTAAAATATGGCCACGTAAGTGGTTTGATGTATTTTGGTGCTAGTTTAGTCCGCTGTCTACTTAAACATTCACTTATTAATATATGACCGAAAAAAGACCTACTGAAATTGGGTTAAGTTGCTAGGTTCTGCTGTAGATTGTAAACTAGAGAGGGAATGTTTTGGTAGATTGTACACTAAAGTATCACTGATTAATATTTTTGCTTCTCGCGAGGTCATCTTTTATGTCGGGTAAAGTAAAGATAAGCCACCTTTAAAAGAAAAATATGGCTTGACTTTACTAGGCCTGCTTAGAATTGCCTTATTTTTAATAGAGGCCAATTGAGCTACCCTTGTTGTGTTTCATGATTGTTTCAGTAATTTTATAATATTAATTATATTTACTTGAACTTCTAAAAATTAGATTTTTCGGAAAGATTAGCCATCTTTAGGAATACGAAACTAAGATAGAATTTACGTGTAAATTTCTAAAAAAGAAACCCTAAACTAATTTACCCCCTCTTCTAATTTTTAGTTATTTTTGCTTTTTTTATTCACACATCAATCTTTACTCGGTCAGTTTATAGATGACTTATCTCTTCTGGGCCATCTTAGAGAAGGATTATATTAACTAGCTACATTTAGAGATGGCTTGTCTTTACTAGTAATAACTAAGATGAATTATCTTACTTGCTTCTGTATTTCTTTACGAATAAAGGCGCCATCCTTAAGAAAAACTTTAATTTATTGGAAACCATGACCAGGGACCAGAGTCCTCGTTAGTCTCAAAGTAGATCAAAACAATTCGGAATTTTTTTGTCCCTCTTAATTTCTGCCCTTTTGGGGCCTACTTTTCACAAGCCCTGTCTCGCCTGTTTTTTTTTAGTATCGTTTGCTTATGCAGACTAGTTAGTTGCTTACCAGCTTTTGTGCATTCCTGCATGGTCGGAATAGCGAAAAGGGGTTCATCTTTTCCTTTTGGCTTCAGTGGTTAGGGCATAACATCCCTCCTTTCACCCATCTCTTTTTCCTTCCAACAGCCTAACTTTCCTTTGCTATTACTACACTTTTACTCCAGAGTTCAGGTGGCGGTCCATGCTGCGGGACGTTTGGTACCGGAAGAGAGAAGAGGCCCAGAATGTGTCCAACTATTCCACCTAACACTAGGTGTTTTCAACCTTTGAACCTTTGTGAAAAAAATGGCTTCTTATGACCGACTTTGAGCAAAATAAAAAACAAACAAACATCTTCTCTAGTAGGGTTGTCCCAAAGCGGTTCCATATCTAGCGTGCATGTGGTCTTTACCACCCTTTGATACTTCAGGGGCCTCTACTCCATGAGCAAGAAGAGCAGAATGAGGTTCCTCCACTCCCTGGGGTCAGCAGAAAAGAGCCTAGATTTTCTGAGAGCGACACTAATCGGAAGATTCCTCTGGAGACTGCCATAGATTTTTGACCTTGGAATTGTGACCTTCCTTAAGCCAATGCGCCTTAACGCATTAGATAACGAAATACTGGAGCCCCAGGGTGCTTCTATTTTGGGAGTTAAAATTAAGCAAGTTTCTTGCTCCTTCTGAATGGAAACTTTAAATGGGATCGCAGACACTCCAAAGGGTCCTATCTCGATGAGGTCACCGAAGAGGTGAAGGGTGACATCAAAGGTGGAACAAAGGTAGCCTTGAACCAGGAGGCAAAATTCTTCACTTAAGAGGATCATGACAGCGTGAACAACCAACAGACCTACCTATTCCTGGAAAGGGTCCTGCCAGATGTTGAGAAGTCTCTAAAGAAAAATGAATAAGAAAACAGAGTATAGAAGTTCTCCTCTTGCTACGCGGGCTGGAAGATTAGTGCGAAAGCTCGTCTACACTCAGAAATAGTGTAGCAAGAAGTGCAGGTGGTGATCTTCCTTCCAAGGTGTTAAGGTGTTCCGGAGATGGGCTGGCACCTGGTCGATTTTCCAAGAGAACGGGGCAGAGATTGGTCCCTTTGCTCTTGAGAGGCTTTTTTCTCATCTGGTAGCAGCCACCGAAGGCACAACCCTCGAAATTACAAAAAGCACTCTCTTTAAGCCAAATCAATGAAAATCTTAATTTTAAATAGAAAATTTTGAAGTCACTAACACTATCAGCAAAAAAGACAATAAAATAAACAAAAAATAACTATCTACTAGGCAGGCTCATGAGCGTGGTCGTTTAACCAAAAAAAAAATAAATAAATAGTATGGATGAGGCCCGCCTCCTCAAAAAACTAAATCACAAGAGTCTGGTATGTAATAATCCATTCCATGGATTCTAGAGAGGTGATAGCGATCTTCTTTGTTGCGGTACTGGGAGAGGTACCACTCGCCAAATTTACCTTGCTTAGGAAATTCAACCCCAAAGTGTCTTGCCTTCTTGAGGAGCAACTAATCTTGACAAAAAGGTTCTGGGGAGCGCACCATTCATGACGTTCTGTCCCTCGAATGTATCTGATCCGGATGCGACAAGAAATGACTCGATAACGTCAAAACATTAGGGAGATCGTCACGGGAGAATTAAGTGCACGAAGCTTTATATTCCAAAATGACGTCTCCTATCTTATTTTTCATACAACCCGAAGGGCTCTACTGTTTCTTGCCATGTAGTCAGAACGGGAAAGAGCAAAATGCCTGTCCTGCCGCTCAGGCCTTGCAAACAACCTGACACCCTCTTTGGCACACTCACATATCAAGGTACGTGGCAGATTACAATCGTGATATTTACCCTACTCAGAGCAGCCATGGCGTCACAGATACTAAGTTTTAGGAGATTCCATTACTTTAAGGCAACTTAGCGCGCTCAGTAAATCGCTATGAATCACAAATCGGTCCCCAAATCTGGTATGCTGCGAAATCCCATCTACCTATTGGCAAATTGCAAACAGTTTGGCCGCGACGGTAAAAACACCATCCAGAAAGAACCCTAATAGATTCAAACAGGTAGTAGATAACATGGAAGCCAAATCTCTTTGAACTTGGAGCCTTCCGAGTACATCAACATGGAGTTCTTGTTTGGCAAAATATGAGCTACAAAAAATACGAACGCAATGATCTTGGTGCTATAGAAGCCTAGGAAGAAGTGGCGTAACGCCAAACGTTCATGGGTGGTACATTTTAGGTTGGTGTCTTGGTCATAATCATAAGGGCCACTGGCCCGAAAGTTACTCGAAATTCACGCAGCAGTTCACTAAGCCTAATCATGAAACACCTATGGTATGTCTGACCTCTCTCATCAGGATAGGTGCCGTCGAGATAAGCCAAGGACGAAAGGAGAGCAGTAGTCGACATAAAGAGACAATGAACCTGCGCCTACAAGCGCATGCTGCTTCATGCACGACGTAATGCGAATGGTATTTCCCCTCCATTGAAAATGAACCACTCTATGAGTGACATGCGGAACCCAGTAGTCCCTATATGGCTAACCAAGGCACGTTTAAGTTTGAAAAAGATGAGAGAAAGGAAGGAGAGGTCTCTAGACCGAGTCCAATACTCTTCGTCACGTATGACCTATAAAGGCTTCCTGAGTCTGTGCGTGCTGGATCCATGGTATCGCTGTGGGTAGGGAGGTTTTATCATTTCAACTTCGTCATCAACCTGAATAAATCATGTCGATGAGAAATGAATGGTCAACCAAATTTTGCTTAACTTGATCAAAGACTATGCATGATAAATCTGTTTCCTGGAAAGCTAAGTTCATGAATTGTGGAGCATGGCCCCCTACTGCCTCTAAGCATTTTTGAAAAAAGTCTTATCCGTCCATGCTCTGGACCGGATTTTAATATCGATAACCTAAGTAGATGTTGCTCTCACAATCTGCGTAATCAGGCTCACATTATGCCTCTTAATTAAGAAAATTATTCTGCGTTGCTGGCCCTTCTGGGTCTTCGAGTTAGGTAGCTCCCGGATCACTCATCAGAAATCATCCTGTTTTTTCAACCATAATCGTTCGCAAACTCGGTCCAGATTACAGCGATTAGAGCCGCGCTTTAGCAATACCGCGGCCCTATCTACCCAGATTCTCTTCAAAGGGTGTAGACAAATAACACGAAGGATGTAGTGGAGCCACGGCTGAAAAGATTGATATATACCCCACCAGAAGGATGTTAAAGAGCAATAGCAAAGAGGACATACTACGAAGAAAGATTATAACAAGAGATGCTTAAAGAAAGTTTTTTAGCTAGTGAATGTGAAGCTATGTAAGAGGTATTTGTATATAGCTGCATATCTTCCTGAAAGCATTGGAGCAAAGAGGAAAACTTGTGGTTGTAGACAAGCAGAATCATTTCTTTTAATATCATATATTATCGCCCACCTCACGACTGCTTACTTAGGCATAAGTCGATGAAATTCTTTTAAAGCCTAATGATAGGCTTGATTACAAAGTAACAAACTTGCAAAGGGCACCAAAAACAAAAAACAACAAAAACAAATTCGAACAAATAATTTTGGGCTCTCTCATCGGTGCGCTCATTCCTGGCAATTCTCATATGTCCAGGAACCCAATAGAATATATTCTTGACATCTGCACGACTTGCAGCAATGTGGCGTCACGAATATCTCGAACCAGGATGTGTGGAGATCCCAAAGAGCCCGAAGCACTCAGAGAGCGGCATGGGTCTCTAAATATCACCATACTGTCTCCGAACGAGCACGGCGAATTTTCTTCCGGGCCAGGTAGTATATTGCAATCAGCTCGACTGCAAAGACAGACGCAGCGCCTGGCAGAGCCACGCTGACCTTAAACAAAGAGGATATGGCGTTAGAGAAATGTCTCTTCTTGTCACGATTCGATGTTACCCTGCATGCATCTTCCACCTATATGCAGTTGGTAGGATGCTTCGTCATGAAGTAGCTCTTAATGTTAATGTTGCCACTCTTGTGGGGGCTGACCTCATGCTGCTTGCTAAGGCAGACATTACATTGGAAAATAACTTTTGTTTTCCTGTAAGATACAAACTTCTAACGATATGGCCAGATCTTCTCAGGCCTCAGAGAGTCATATCCACCTCGGCCTCGCGGCCTCACCCTCATCAGCCCCAACAGTTTAATGACTGTCCATTCTGTCTTGGTAGACTTAAGCCTCACTAACTTTCAACTAAGAAAAGAGGGTACACTCTATTGATGTACTTAAATGAGACGCCATAACCGAGTCATGATCCCTACTCAGTCTAATGATCTATTAGTTTAAAGTCACTATGAAACTATCGATTTGACTACTTAAATGATGGTTTGAAGCGTTTCTAACTTAAAATGACCTGTGAAAAAAAATTAATAACATTAACGGAAATTTTCACAGAAGTTAACGATAACCTTTAACTTAAAAAAATCAAGGATTAATACATTAACAAATAAATTAGCTCCATTATTAACTGACTTAACGATTAACGCGTTAATGCCCATCACTTGTTTCGACTATATCCCACACAAATCATGGTGTACATCTGGAAGAAATAAAGATGAATCAAAGCAAGTAAATAAAGCAGTGATAGGACAGTGGTCGTGAATTCATCTACATTTAGGAAATTGATCTCTCACTTTTCGATCAAGCCTGCAAGGACCTGGCCTCTGGTGTTAGCCGTGTATTCAACTCAGAGAAGGTGCCTTCAGTTTAAAAATACAAGGAGGAAAGGAGGCCTTAACAGCACCACCACGACTTGATGGAACTTCACCGTGTCGAGGTCAGGTAGCGGTGGAATATATGTCGAAATACCTCCTTTCAAGGTGAAGCGCTGTAGGCTACCGTCTGTAAGGAAGTATTTAAATCATATTATATGAAAATCGTGTAACCACCTGCTTTACCTCCATCCCTTGATGGGGTCGTTTCAAAACCATAGGGGTAATCACCCAACATGGTCTCCCGAAGATAGATAGTTAATGACAACAGGAGCATTCGAGCCTCCACAGCTCTCCTCAGTTACCCCGGAGTACATGGCAATTCCATTAAAGGAAAAGGATCACCACTGAAATGAACGTAACTTTCGTAGTAGAAACGAATCTCTGCGAATGTTGCCTGCGGAAAGCATTGAAGTTGCTGGTAACTTCAGAGCTGCGGACAGCTACCAGATGTAGATTGGTGTAAAGGTGGAGAGGGTAACATAGGATTGGTGCCCGTAGACCGAGGTAACTATGTAGTAGGTTAGGAATTTAGAAAAAACTTATGCTATATCATTAATCTAATAAGCTACAAGAATTGTCAGGCACCACTGTGGGATAGAGGAAGGGAAAATAGGAGAATCGAAGTTTAAAATTTAGAGCTTGGATACGAAGGTAAGGATAGGCATCACTGAAGTGATGAACTGGAGGATTTAGCTAGTATAGGATCAAGAAAAAGTACTTTGGTTATGTTGAAATAGATGAAGGAGAGTTTGTGCGCTATCTTTGGGTGCCATTGGAGAAGTTATTTGTAGTTTAGTTAGAAAAGGGACAGATTTCGGAGACTAAGGAGTAGATTAATAAGGGCAAGTAAATAAGGGAAGGAACCGCAGCGGGAGAGAGTGAATTGCTGGGATGTAGGGTGTTTGGGGTTAATTTAAGATGTGGTGGGAGTTGAGAAAAGCCTGAGGAAGGCATTATTCAGGATGGACATGGAAATTCAGGGATTTGATGATGGATTGGACGGTGGAGCTCTTTTGAGGGGACAAATGGGTTGGAGATTTGTGAAGGGGCTGGTGGTTAGGGTTTAAATTAAAAGAGTGGAAGAAGCGTAAGGAGTTTGAGCAAGAGTAACGGAACGGGGACGAGGGAGAGTAAGGAGACCGAGGGTAGGGAGAGTTATGAGTAGAAGTACGTTTGTTTAGTTGCGTAGCAGTGGGCGGCGCAAAAGCAGGGCCTGGGGAACATAGGGTAGTCGGGGTTGGCGATAAGTCCATATCCGTTGCCAGATTATTAGCTGTTTGAGAGCGAATTTATTTTTTTTTCCATACACAATTTGTATATTGCCAAAAGGAGGACGACAACCATGTTGGCCATCTAACAGCAACACCCCAGATAACGGGCCTTGATTCACAGAATTAGAAATTCCGTAGAACCAAACAGGGCACCCACTCCTCCAGCACGGCACGGTCTGTTTACGGCAAATCTCCCAATTGAGTGCCAAACATAACCACAGGCGTTCATTTTGACACATCTAAAAAGGAAAGAAAAGCATATAAGCAATAGAGTTAAATGCGCGGAAAAATATAATAAATTACTAATTAAATAAAAAGTATGGGCAGACAAGGGATGATAAAAGTGCGCTTGGTCACTGACAAGCCTGCTGATCCCATCAATCCGAAAGGCTAAGGTCCGTCCACAACCAGCCCAGGAAAGACCCCAGGGCCAAAGAGGGTGATAGTGTTGTTACACGAGGCCACCACTCGAATATAAGAGGGGACGATCTTCAAATCTGGATGGGAGAGAGCACCGGGAGCGAACGGGTCTCCCCAAACGCCCGGACGTGTTTCCTTCTTCTTCTTGCTTTTTTTGTTTGTCTTTTGCTTTTGTTTTTAGGTTTGTATTTTTCGTTTATTTTTGTTCTTATTTTTTTTTTTTTAATTTAGCATATGATTAGGATATAGGGTAATTACAGCGACTTCAGCACTTGTAGGCAGTCGCCAGATGTCCGGACGCTAAAAAATGGCTGGGAGAGAGAAATAGGAAAATAATTATATTTGTCAATTTCTAACATAACCTAAATAATCTTAACCTAACTTATTCGTAAGAAAAATAAAGAATTAAATGCAAGAATCTATCCCTTTTTTGGAAGTTGCGCAAATAAGGAAAGTGCTTAAAAGATATTCTGCGACCTATTAGCTACATTCTTTTGTAGCTAATACTCGTACGTCGCAGAATCATTTTTTTGAGCCTGGCACTTTCGGGATCAGCTCCTTTGGGGCGCATCGCCTCACTCAATGCACCACTACAATATTATAGAAAAATTAACTAGTTTAACATTTTAAGTATAATTCTCATAATCAGCTGACTAATTTTAAACATAATTGAATGATTTTGAATGATTTTATCATAAAGGAATTTTTGTAGTTCAACATTTTAGGTAAAAAACAAACAAACATGCTAAATGAATTACAAGCAACAACTGATGGTTCTAACTTCATTCTTAATTTAGAAGTGAATATAAAATATCGTCGCAAATTAAAAAATAATACAAAATAAATTCTTAATAATCCAAATATATCAGAGTGGATTCAACCAACGTCCATTATTCACAAAGAATATCGTAAACTAGACATAAATATGAATAATATATTCACAGTTGACTAAAATATTATTTACCAGATTTTTCAACTAGACGCGTATAAAATGTTGTCCATAAATGGTAGCTGAAGACTGGATCCCAAATAGACTCGAAGACTAGAGGGAAGGCGGCCAAAGTGCTAATCCCAAACACACCCAAGACGATAGGACCGACGGATCCGGTTCCGTTCTAACTCCGATATCAGCGTATCCCACAGACATTCCGATTTCCTTCAGTTTGCCGAGACGGGGTACTGTGTAGACATGGCCCCCATCACTCACTCATGAACAAAGAGATTGTGCATTTTTTTGCAGAAAAAGAGGGTAAAGATAAATGACCCCCAACTTATTTCCGCCATCTCATTCAGTTTGGTATCCCTTGGCCATTTTTTTTTTTATATAATTGGGATATTAACACTCTTTTTGGTTATAAATTCTTATTTTTCTTTTCTTTATTTATTTTTCTGCTGTTTGTGCATGCGGTGAAGCGCCAGGTCAAGGGATCGCTTTTTTATAAAGGAGCAAAGTTAAACTGTACCCATTTAGAGCAATGAAATGACCCTTATGACCATGGGACATATGGTTCTTCACCCTGGAGATTTCAAATTTGCCATCGGATTTGGCGCTGGGGGTGCCATCTAGTGGTAGAGCCTTATTTAGTCATTCAAAGCACATGTAAGTGATTTGAACCATTGGAAACCATCAATGCAATAACCATTTATCATCTTATCACAAAACGCCGCAGGTCATTGAAGTGACTTTTCCTCTTCTTTAGTTCTTACTTGGCTATAAATAAATGAGTGCTGAAGGTACGGATCTTGTTGATGGCACGTATGCTTTGAAAATCTCCCTTGAAGAGTCGCTGACTTATATTGCAGCAGAAATTGGAGACCCCAAGGGAAAAAAGAAAATAGGTTAAAGATTGATTGAAGAAGAGAAATTAAGTGTTTCATGATTGCCTCCTTAATGAAGTGAAAGTTGAACTTGGAGACTGGTTCAATTATCAGGGAATGGGAAAAGGAAATTAATTGCCTTTAATTTTGTATTTATCGTAAACACACCGACCATGATTCTTCTCACAAAATGAATTGCTTTCGCAGTGTAATGGGTCTCTTGATTCACGGGGCAGAATAGTGAAAATTATATTAAAGGTAATATATATATAGAAAATATTTTGAACATAACCGTGAAATATCCAATCAATCAGCTAACTCAAAAATGTTAGGCTAGATTCTTAGACAAAGAGGAATACCTCTCTAAGATGGCTACAATCCTCGATGACAGAACGAAATTTAAGAAAATAACCATAAACCCTACAAACGACCTCAAATTAAAACTAAACAAGCTTATCCGACGGCATAATGCCCTCTCGCGCTTAAAGATATCACTCATCGACGGCAACTACAAACTCGGATATATTTATGGAAACGTTAAAACTCATAAGCATGGAAGCCCCCTTCGCCCTATCATCAGTCAGAAACCAACTGTGAGTTAAAAACTTGTGAAATTCCTCAACTCTATCCTCACTCCCACGCCCCATCTTCCTATAGCTTACGCTCATCCGAGGATTTCCTTAACATTCTAGATGTTTCCTAACCAGCTGTCCACATGGTAACCATGGATATGAATCGCTTGTTACCAACGTTCCAATGAATGAAACTGTAAACCTTATCTGCAGAAAAATTCAACACACTGGAGAAATAGCACCACTTCCCATCCAAGCACCAACTCTACGGCAATTACTACAAACTTGCACCAAAGAGGCTCCGTTCCATGGCTCTGACGAATACATGTACGTCTAGATCGAGGGTATAACCATGGGTTTCCCACTTGACGTTATATTTGCCAATTTTTACATGGGATCTGTAGAAAACGCCATTTTGAAAATAATCACACCCTCAAACCTCCTATTTATATCCACTTTATCGACCATATTTTCTCGGATATGAAGAACCCCGAATACTTACCTGCGTTCATCCAGACCTTCAGAGATAATTCAACACTCAACTTTACCCAGGAAAATGGAGAGCAGTCTGCGCTTCCACTCCTCGATGTTCTCGATCGTTCTTCTCAAGAGCACTTCGTGACAGAAGTATACATCAAAGCTACAAATTTAGGTTTTTGCATGAATGGTTTCTCAAAGTGCCCCGATAGGTACAAAAGATCGGTGATCAACGCCTTAGTAAACAGAGCATTCTCACACTACTCCAATTGAACAACGATTATTGCTGAGCTTAGGCGAGTAAACCAGGTCCCTGTGAACAATGGCTACTCACAAACTTTAATTGACTCAACTGTTAAACGTAAGATGAACTCTGTCATCCTTCCGAAGGACAAACCAGAAAACCTTCAATGATAGACATATTTTACCAAGCAACAATGAACACAAGCTACAAGAATGGCGAGAACATTCTCAAAGCCATTATCCACCACAACGTTTCTCCAGCCAACCCCGACCACAAAATGAACTTGGTTATATACAGTGCCCGCAAAATAAATTTTACATTTCACTGCACCAAAAATCTTTATACGAGATTTGGTGTATAGATTTCACTTGATTTTCTGCTATAGAGAAAGTGGGCGGAGCGAGTGATAATGCAATATACTAGACTCTGAATCACTGCATATTTTCCCAACACAACATGCTTCAGTGAGGTGCCTGTTCTCGGTGAGGAATGATTTGGTATATTTTGCTCCTCAGTGACACTTTTTGGACTCAATAACCAAATTTGCCGCCCTATATCATTGCTATAATTGATCAAAATGGGTCAAACTAAGCTAGCAATGGAAGAGAAAACCCGTTTCCTTGCCCTATTAGAACACGGCATATATGTGATACACGTAGCCGCAGAACTGAAATGACGATGGTAATTTACAAAGCTGCTGAATCGGTACCAACCGACATCGTACCACCCAGGAAGCTGGGCTCTGGGGACCATAAAAAGACTTCTCTTCGCAGAGACAATATCTTCAAAAGGAAGTGATATTAAATTCTGAAATAACTGCCGTAGCCATCACAGGAAAGCATCCTGAACTCCTGAAAAACGTCTCAGTACAAATCATTCAGCGCCGCCTGCAGAAGCACCTAAAAATGCCTACTCGTCGTGCCGCAAACAAGCCCATGCTAACTAAAACTATGAAGAAGAAGCGGTTAGAGTTCTGCAACAGGTAAAAGGATTGAGCCTCAGATCAGTGGCAGAAGGTGATGTTTAGTGATGAGAGCACTTTCAGGCTGGTCAGGAGCTGCTCCAAATTTGTCCGTCGTCCAAGTAATGCGTCCCGTTATAACCTGCGGTACACAGTGAAGACAGTGAAGCACCCTGTCAGTGTTATGATATGCAGTGTTTTTAGTGTAAATAAGGTCAGAGTGGAACTTTACTTCCTACCTCAAAACATAACGACGAAAGGAAGTAATTATATTGAGGTGTTAGAGGAGCGCATACTCTAGTTGTGGGACATTCACGAGTGCGACTTTTTTATGCATGATGATGCACCTGCCCATAAGTCAAAAGCAGCGAAAAAGTTCCTTGAAGATAATAATATCAGTGTTTTGGAGGGGCCAGGCAATTCGCCTGACCTAAATCTCCTTGAAAATGACTGTAACGTCATGAAAAGTAAGCTTGAAAAAACTCGACCCACCAGCATCACGGAACTGAAGAAAGTGCTGAAGAAGCTTTACGTTACCATGGACGCTTCCTACTTCTCCAACCTTACTACTTCGATGACCAAGCGATTTATGATGGTGAACAAGAGCAAGGGCAAGATGACAAAGTAATAGTTGTAAGTTAAAAGTGAAAATAAACTGCATGTGATTTGCATTTTTTTAGCTTTATTATCCCCAAATTCTAAATGTATAGATTTTTTTGTGGGCACTGTATTACAAGACCAGTAAAACACGAGCCCTCGTCATGAAGAACAGTTGTCTTCCAGCGTCAAACCCCCTGCAAGAAGCCAACATATTGCATGAATACTCGTGCAATGTCGGTGACTGCGTTCACCGCAACCCTAAGCACATAGCGATGACTTTCATAACCTTGTCACGCAGGTTGACAATGCACCTCGAGAACTGGGCTATCAAGCACCACGTTACAAGCATCATACGCCAATCACAAGAGAAATGCTAGTCCAAAACCCCTCAATTATTTTCCGTGATTCTGACTGGCGAAGGCTCCAAATAGCTGAGGCGGTTATGATCTCCTAACGCAGACCTTCGAGCAAGAAACTATCTTCCCAACGACTCGCCGCCTGAATCTGCAACGCACCCGCTTAGAACCAGAACTCAACTAAACATTTGCATCCTTTTGATATTCTCAACATTAGAAAACTCTTAACTTTTTGTTTTCGATCATAAAAATCTAAGCTTAAATTCTACATAAGAATCTAGCCTTACATTTTTGAGTTAGCTGATTGGTCGGTTATCTCACGGTTATGTTCAAAATATTTTCTATATATATTACCTTTAATATAATTTTCACTATTCTGCCCCAAAGATGACCTACTACCAGGTCAAAAGACGTCTAAGCAAATAAAATCATTCTTCTTCCGAGTAATTTCCCTTGCCTAGAGTCATCAATAGAAATTATACAAAGTTAAAACTATAAAGAAGCTGCAATTTAAATTAAACAATGCAGCCCTTGCTTTGGACTTTAATGAATCCGGAATAAAAAAGGCTTACTTCTAATATATATATATATATATATATATATATATATATATATATATATATATATATATATATATATATATATATATATATATATAAAATCTGTCGCCTAACTTTGATATAATAGAAAATAAAAGAGTTCATTTATATATATTTATTTATAAAAGTTTCATATTAAAAATATGAAGGATTGTACTATCCATTTTATTCAATCACGGCTTATAGGCGGCGTCAGAACCTATTTCAAACCTTTTCATCGGTCTCGCTGTTTAACTGGGTGAAAGCTGGTGATGCTGGACCTAGGCTTAACTTTGGTAATGCACGAGGGGGTTGTAGTCTGGGGAGTTGGTATGTCAGATGTTCGGAATGATATGGTCGAAGAAATTGTTTTACAGCCAAGACTTGGTCCACCTGCTGGTCTGGCACATCGTACGGCATGCCAACGGCAACTTCCTAGATCGATTGCAATAGTAACTCCTCCAAACACATGGTGTAGCCGTCTCTATTGAGTCTGAGGTCCTCCGGAAAGGTCAGGGGTTTCAATATTTAGTCGCTTCTCATATTTCTTCGGCTTACCAATATAATGTCAGATAATTCTAAGATTAATGAGTTCTTATAATTTAGTTAAATAGTACATTGAGAGGTTGATGTGCCCTTTAGTAGTGTCGGAAAAATTTAGGGGACTTGCATTTATTTCAGCTAGGGTCCTGGTTTGGGAGATAGCTTCGTGTTAGAACAAATACTTGCTAGAGTTCTTAGTCAATACTCTGTTTCAAGCAGGTTGTTATCTTGAAGGTAAGCTACTGAACGGGGAGGTCACCGTCAAGTCCTCGTTTTCTCAAGCTCTGTCCTGGATACGTGTTTATGTGAATTTGCGCAGTACATACCTTATGTGGCGCGTTCAGCGTAGGAGGGTCGTATTCAACCAAATATCTAAAAATGCTTTCCTCACTGCAAATTATTAATTATATCATATCCAAGTATTTTTCAAAAATATAAAATCGATTACACAATATTTAAAACTCAATTTAGGTTTAGCCCTTTAGCACCCAAATATCACAAATGGGATACTTAATTGCACCATTTTCAAATCCGTCCAATCAAGTTTCAGCAATATCCTTGCGGCACTAGAGCGCATAATTTACCTGTTTGGGCAAATGCTGAAAGGGCTAACATTTCATTGTTTCTCCAGTCGATCTTCTTACGCCAATACCAATGGAGGTAAGTTTATCATTACTTTACATATTTGAGGGGGGGTTGTTGGCCCTTATTTTCTTGTAAGTTTTGTTTGAGCGCGATAATTTTAAATTAGTGCAAAACGAGTTTGCAATAGGGTAGATCCCAAGTGGGGTACTCTGGGCAGCTGTCGACAGACCACGCTCTGCCCAAATGACCTCTCTTGGGCTTTAGTGATTTCATTTTCACCGCCACTTAGGCTTTCGGAGAAATAAGGTTTTAACTATCGCGGTGTGTTTTTATTCTATAACATGATTATGTATTATGGATATTTATGTATCGTAGATGGGATAGAAGTGGTTCATTGATATTTATTAATTTTTAATATAATTTTCAGTTAGGCCTACGTCCGGTTTGCCAATGTTTGTAATTTAACTGGTTATAAAATAATATGGGTAATATAATAATAAATTGATAGTTATAGAGATCAGAGAGCATTAGGTTATTATGGTGATGTTTGCATTATTTTTCACAAAATTTTTAAAACCAAAATAATTTTTTTTTAAGTATGTTATTATTTTAGCTTATTTTTTATAGGGTTATTATATTTTACATTATATAGTATTAAGTGATAGCTATATTATGTGACTGAGGATGAATATATATAATGATTAATATATGTTTTTCTATTTTCAGTTTAATACAAATCATTAACCCTAGACCATGGATGTGGGGTATATTTTACCCGACGCTATGTTTTTTTATGCTCACTGAGTGGCACGACGCCTCAACCAACCAACCGCCAGAGTAGCTTTAGTGTTCCGTCAGCTCTAATGGAGGAAGGTATTGTCTCTGTCCTAAAATACTTGCCCATCAAAATGACTAGAAGAAAGCGATGTAAAAATGTATAGCAATGGAAAAGAGAGATAACAAAGCATAAAAAAAAATCGTGGAGAAGAATATATCAGTAGTTATACAAAAATATTCTCAATAAACGAGCCAAAGTATTCTAAAATGTTGCCAATAATAAAGGAGAAAATGGAAGATCTAAGAGATTTAACTGAATTGATGGAAATAAATGCAGCATATTATTATAGAAATTTGATTGAAAAACTAGAAATAAACCAAAGGGTCAAACAAAACGATACCAGTTTGATGAAAGTGTTGAAATAATGGACTACACCATCTATATACTTAATGTGGGAGCATGAAACTCAATATGCTTTATCACCTCCTTCCAGCCAGTTTGATAACGCTGTACAGCTCCCAGGTGGCAGCCGTTTCCATCTTCACCCTCTTGGGGTAGAAAGGAATCTATCTTATTTTCTGTTCGCCTCGTCGATGCCCCAAATTATTAAAGTTCATGTTTGCTTAAGCCGCGTCCGATATCCCTTGGGAATCTCGCTTAATTCCCTTTCGCCTCGTCGATGCCCGGAATTATCAAAGTATATGTTTGCTTAAGCCGCATCCGATATCCCCTTGGGATACCCTCGCGTGCGCAGCCCTCTGTCGACCATGGTTGTCGCTCCTATTTAAGGTGATGTCTGCAAATCCTCAGCAGATAGAGAGAAGCTTCTTGCCGTCCAGACTCTAGTATCTGTCTCCCGTGAAGTGGTCCCCCCGCCCTTGTGATCTCGTCAGCCGATCGTCTTCGTGTAGTCCGCCCTAATCATAGGAAGTTTATGGAAACCCGTTTATACAGCACAATATTGTCCTGGGTCTCTCTCGTCTGACTACATTGGTTGAGACTTCCTGCCGTCCGAGGACAAATCTCGATTTTTGTGATTACTTCTCCCTGGAGCCGAGTTAATCTAGAAGCCCTTCGGAGTCTCTCTGGACGCCTTCGCATCGAAACCTCATCGAGCAAGACCTGGCTATTGGTCTTCCACATCCCCAGTTAATCCTCCAGGAGTAACTAGGAGTCCTTTCTTCGTAAGTCCCATCTCTTCGTTTCTAGTCCTAAGAATTCCCCATTTGGTGTAACGCCAATAGACTTGCTAAATCTTTCATTAAATCCAACTTATTGGATCACTTATATATTTTCCCGGACCTAGTTTCCTTAATTTTTGCCTGTCATAATATTTTTTTGTCCTACTGATTATTATTTAGATTTCCATATTTATCTGTGCCCTTGTTCTTATTATTTGTATTAAAGTTTATTTTTGTAGAGGTATTTATCTTTCGAATAACCCTTGAGACGAACCCGGCAAACGTATTCCCCTTTAAAGAGCCAACCTAATAATATCGCACTCTAAGTAGAAGGTCCTTACCTTTTCCCAAATTCAATTGTACCCAAGCGCAACGCCGATAGTGGCTACCTGGCGTATAGTAGTGCGTACCTTTAGATACTTTTTGGTCACACGCCTTCTTCCCTCGACCTATATCAATATATCAATATATATATATATATATATATATATATATATATATATATATATATATATATATATATATATATATATATATATATATATATATATATAATAGGAATATGAAGACTCAGGTGATTTCACTAATCATTAATTGGCCGGACATTTCAGACCTTCACTAGGACCATCTTCAGCGACTGTATTGACTAATGAGAAGGGAAAGGAATATTAACTATAACAGTTAAACAGTTAGAAGCATGCATTATATAATGGGTAAAAAAAAGGATGAAGACTAGTTAAAATAATAAAATTGACAATTATTGAGATTAAAGTTAAAACACAAATAACAATTTATAGAATTAATTGATACTATCCAGTGTAATTTTGAAAAAATAATAGAAAGAAGTGAAGTTATAAATAAACTGATTTGAATATCAAAAATAAAAGGTAACTGGACTAAACAATAAAATAACCTATTATATTAAATTATAAACATAAAAACGAAAACAAACGTGAATGAATTAAACAGACCGACTAACCTTCATCGTCGGAGTTGTGAAATCAACTAACTAAAGATCGAAAAACTACTAACTAGATTTGTTCGGTTGGTCTGTTGGCTAGTTAATGTATTGAAGTGTTGGTTGGTTATATAGTGAATAGTTTAATTAAGGAGGAGTAATTATTTAGGTTTGCATTTATTTAAGTGATGTACAGTGACTATAAGATTTTTAAATCGAGAGAAATTAAGGCTGAAGATAATACGATAAAGAATCAGAGTATAGTTTATAAGTATACGTGTACGACCTACCACATTCGTTATATAGGCTAAATTGTATTACAACTCAAATGCAGGATCGCAAAGCACTTAGGTTTTTCTCATAGGACTGGTATTTCCATTTCCAAACCTGCAGCCTCTTCCATCAGGCAACAATCTAGGTATCACCTTCATCCTCTTAATTTTGATTCACTTACCATATCGCATCCCCAATCTTCCAAGAGTAAGAGTAATTTCTCTAAGTCCTCCCATAAAAATTCGCCCCATTTTGTCAAAGTGGCTGGTCCCCGCAAACCTAGATGCCCTCCCCAACAAGAACCGAGAGATATTAAGCCACTCCTAAATAATCTCACACCATTCAATTACCCCCCGCCGCCCATTGTGCGTTTCACGTGCGGCGTACCCGGACATGTTATGACCAACTGCCGCCAAAACTCTTACCTTCGCTCTTCTCCCATCCAACAAGTCCATCAAGACAATTTACGTCCGAACTCATGGAATACGTGGGAAAATTTCTCCTGATAAAACCTCTCCTCACAACTCCTTTCCATTCTGCGGCTAATGGAGTCTGCAAAAAGTTAAACGGGATTCTGAAGACAGTCCTGAAGAAGCTGTGCCACGCTAAGCCTCAAGAGTGGCATCTGTATCTGCCAGTCGCTCTCTTTGCGTGCCGTGAGATTCCTCATAGGACTTTAGGGTTCGCTCCATTCGAACTCCTTTATGGGCGAAACGTCCGAGGCCCTATGAGTATTCTCAACGAATTGTTTGCAAATCCCCGCCTCGATGAAGAAATTAAAACCTCGTATTGGACCTGAGAAACTGCTTAGAGGAATGCGTCGAGATCGCGTATAAAAAAAAGATCTAAATTTGGAGAAATACTGGACTTATTTCGACGTAAAGGCAAAAGATCGACGCCTCCGACCCGTGGTAAGGTACTGCTCCTCCTCTCTACTGAATCTAATAAGCTCCTTTCACAGTGGAAAGGCCCGTTCCCAGTTTTAGAAGCACGAGGACCCGTGGACTACCTCATAAAGACCCCCACAGGTAATAAGTTATATCACACAAATATGCTTAAGCGATACCATCACCGCGCGTGTATTAATAACATACTCGCACTTGACGAAGAGGCGGTGATGGAAGCCACTTACCCCACCGAGCCTCTCAATCTGGAACAGACAGTTTGCGTCGAGTCAGATGAGGAGAACCCCTTACCTTCACTCCCGGGTTCCAGTGAAGAAACCAACCCGGAACTCTATTTAAAACTCCAAATGGAACTTCCGAAAAGCCTCAACTGGCTAAGTTATTAGCTAAGTTTGAAAAAGTGATTTCGGAAAAGCCAGGATGTGCGCGTCATTTCGTACGTGACATATCGGAAAATACAAGAGCCTGTCCTAAGTAAACTGTACCCCTTTCCTGTGCATCTTCGTCCGGCCTTTAATTCAGAAGTGGAAAACCAATTAAAGTTCGGTATCATTGAGCACTCTACCTCTAATTTCTGCTGACCCATTGTAATGGTAAGGAAGCCCGATCAAACATTCGGAATGTGTGTAGATTACCGGAAATTGAATTCTCTGAGGGTTTTTGACGCGGAACCAATCCCGCTCATCGACCAGTACATATACCTGTTTGAAGAGGCCAAATTTATCTCAGAAATAGACCTATGTAAGGCCTATTATTAAATTCCTCTCAAGAATTTGTGCTCGGAAGTACACTGCGTTCCCCACAGAGAAGGGCCTAATGCAAATTAGGCGTCTTTCTTTTAAATTGGTTACTGCTTGCAGAAACTATAATAGAATGATGCGGTGAATCCTGGATAGCCTGGGCGACGTGTCGTTTTATTTCGATAATGGGTACGTTGCCACGCGTACATGGGAACAACATTTAGTCTCCCTTCGCTCGCTCCTCATTAGGTTACGGGAACATGGATTGAACATTGGGCCTAGTAAATGTCATTTTGCCTATAATTCCATTCTTTATTTAGGCTTTCATATCGGGGAAAACCAGATGACCCCCGGCGAGATAAAGTAGAGGCTATTGCCAGCATGCCTCTTCCGCGTAAGAAGAAACAGCTCCGCTCCTTTTTGGGATCACATCTTTCTACCAGGGTTTTCTCTCTAATTTTGCCGCCTTAGCTTCTAAACTTAGCACCCTGTTAAAAAAAACAATTCCCAGATAACCCTCGCGTGGAACCCCAAGGCATCCGCCCACTTTGACAAACTTAAGTTTGGAGGAATCCCCTTTGAATAATATTATTTCCCCCACCTCCTAAGATAGTATTTTGGGAGAGAAAGCAAGCCGTTACTCCCCCCCCATTCCGATCTATCCTTCTTTTGACTTGCCATCAAGTTCCCGTGAAATACACATCAAAGCTTCCTCCCGGTCGTCTCAACCTCCTCCCCCACCCTGGATCGGGAGACTGTTTTGTATACTCGCCGTGAACCGCGTTTATGGCCCCCGCTGCTGTCGCCCGTCTGGTTGTTGATCCCAGCCGTTGACACTTCCTCGTAAGGATGCGCTCGGTTCATCACGCCCGATATCGAAGGTTAAGAAGGTGCCAATCTCTCTCTCTGTTTTGAATAGCTCCGGGTATATATGCACCCGCTCCAGGCTGACGAATAGATTCGGTCAGACGCGACTTCCCCGAAAGGAGTGCAATTCAACGAGCTCTCTCTCAAGAAGAGTGAGTGACGGTCGCAAGCCACGGAAGAGCTGGACATCACCCTCGTATATTAGGGTCAGGGAGAAGAGTCTCGTTCGGGACGTCAGCCATTCTCATCCGCCTTCGGATCAAGGATTGGAGAAGCCATCCTCCGAAGCTCTTCTGGTGACCTCTTACGACAAGAGGCCCATTAGCTCGCTGAGAGGAGTGTGGAGAACTCATCTCTCCCCCCTCCCCCTTCAAAGTTCATTTAGTGACCTCCTGAGGACAGGAGGCCCGCATCTCGCTACCTCCAGTGAGTAATCAAGGTCACCAAGACCTTCCCCAAGTTTGCTCCAACTTACCTCCGAGTCTCAAAGGAAGTAAATCATTCATTACCCTCAATCTCCCATTATAACCATTCCCTAACCACGGTTATCTAATTATTATTCGGAGCTTAACTCCGTCTCATTTATGTAGCATTTATATATAACGAAATGAATCAATTATTGTTTTCGATTATAAGCAATCTGTGCATTATTCATTATTCAAAAAGAGCACTTTTCAGTTAATATTGCATATTATACAAGCTTGAAAAACGGCAACAATAATTTGATAAGTATGAAAATCGTTTTTTGAATAAATGAATCAAACTTTTTAAAAGGGTTTTCAAGCTTTTTGATTTATTTATTTATTGTTGTCTCTTTTTCTTTCGTGTGTATTAAAATCTATGTTTGTCATTCTGTTTGTTATATTCCTTGGTTACGCAGCTGCCGCTATCTAATTAAATCGCACTCTTAGAAACAATAACAGTTGTCGTCTTTCTTGGTCTACCTTAGAGCCTGGGTGCGAAGATATTCACGTACACTTGGCCAAACCTCGGCATTAAGGATAGGCTCACTTCTGCCTTCATTCTGACTCCACAATCTGACCAAGCCTTTCAGAATCAGGACCGATGAAGGAGAAACGAAGGAGTAGGATGCGTGTTGTTGCAATACGATAATGATTGCAGCTATCCGATTGCATACACGAGCCGGAAGCTCTTGTCGCGTGAGAAAAACTACGCGTCATAGAACGTGACGCCCTCGCGATAGTTTGGGAGTTACAAAAATTTAAATGTATTTATTGGGAAAGGAGTTCGTGATAGAAACGGACCACCACCCCTTAGCATATTTAAAAAATACAAATTTCACATATTTTATATCAAGAGTTCCGACAATTGTATGGCTGACTGTCTTAGTAGGAACCCCATAGAGGAGCTTTCTCCTACCTCGTAAGATCGAGTCACCGAGGGTGTGTACTCCCTCTGTATATATATTGCCTTTAATTTTTTTTCTTTTGTGATTAATTGTAATCGTCACCTTGTTTATTTTGTTGTTTTTTGTATTATTATTACTTATCGTTTACTCCTAGGTTTCAGAACCTCATAAATTGTTTTCTCCAATCCCTATCTCTCCCATTTGTGGGGAATGATATTTTCCATCGCCTACGTGTCTGTGAAATTTGATCTTAGGAAGGGAAGCGTGTGGGAGCATGAAACTCAATACGCCGTTATCATACATAATTTCTCTGGTCAAGACAGACTATCGCATCTGTGTTTTATTTTGGGTGCTTTATCACCGTCTCCCCCCGCCCTTTCCCAGTTGATAACGCTGTCCCGCTCCCAGGTGGCAACCGTGTACATCTTCCCCTACTAGAGGTAGAAGTGAATCTCTCTTATTTCTCATTCGCCTCGTCGATGCCCGAAATTATCAAGGTCCATCCGTAGCTAATCCGTAACTGAAGTCAGAATATGTGAATCGTAAAGTTGCATTGCTACGAAAACTACCACATTATTAAAATAATTCGGAATCAGTCAGACGTTTTTACCTGAATTAATGAAATGGTGCAAATACGACGAGGGATGTAATATGTTGAAACAGAAAATATTATGAATGTTATTTTAACGATGCGTTCATGACGTTTTCATGGGAAGTAAAACTGTGTTCTGTTTTTCTCCTCTTTCTCTGGTATACAGACAGACACAGATACACACACATAGATATTAATGCATTATATATTATAGATATAAAGAAAGATAGATATTAGATATTTAGTTAACGATTATGGAAATACTGTCCAAGTAGTGATAATATGAAAATTAAAATCTTTGAATTTAAGTTATTGGGAAGAATGTTACTATACACAGACCAGGAAAGAACTTCATGTACGGTTAAAACAATACCAGGGAAATGCACATAAACGTGAAAATTACGCGTTACGCATATTTATAAATGTTATCTTGCAATCAAATACATCAATACATATAGCAAATACATTTTCCGAAACTTTTTAAAATGTGTATGTATGTTTTTTTCTCTAATTTCAGCATGGATTCACCTATTACTTCCTATCTCAGATCCCTAAATATGATTTTCTTGAATTTTTGTCCCTCTGACTTCAAGTTTCGGGTAAGAATTCCCCACACCATCTCTTTTTATTATTTAAGCTGCTGTGTTTTCTCTCTCTTTTCTTTTCTTAAACAGGTCCTTTTATTCTTTGTTGGGTGTTTTGCAGAATATGTACTGATTCAGTTTGTAAGTTCTTAATCACATAATTTGAGGCCCTCCGGAAAGTTCCTACTGGTTTCGAAAAAATTCAAATATGTATTTTAAGTAAAGTTAATCAATTATATATTTAGAATTTTGTTCTACAAAATTTTCATCATTTTATCGATTTGACCTCCCCTCTCTCCGCCTCCGAAATAAATTCTAAAAACAAAAATATTATGCGAAATTAATTTTGGGGCTAACAACGCAACTCTTACTAATGAGCGACAAACTTGGAGAAGGCTAGCCTAGTTAGATTATGATACTCTACTTAGCAAATTCCAATCTTTCGTCCCTGTAAAAATTAGTTATTTCCGATAATAAGCTAGACTAGTCTTAAGTTCATACCGTAACTAGGCTAACCTAGTCTTCATTTGAATAAAAAAAGAAGCATTGAAGTAAAATTAATGCAACAAAGGGATAGATATACATGCAAAAAATTTTAAAGTTATCAATATTCTTTAAAAATACTAGACATACAAGAGGAGCTGTATGCCACTCTTTCTTCTAAGAGGAGCATGTGCTTTGCATACAGGCCTTCGGTCTGTTTCCTACAACCTATTTCGGTTTGGCAACCGTCTTTTGGTATAAATTATTTTATAAAGTTTACAGTACATATCTTCTAATAATTTACTATTGGTCTATTTATTTTTTAAAATGTATGATTTGGATCTTTTCTCTTATTATGGCGCAATTTCGTCTCCTAAGCCAGATGGATGAACTCCCTTTCTCATTCACGACAATCAACGAATTGGGTTATTCTTATGTTATAAGTATTTTGTTGGTTTGAGGGGCGAATAAGAGGAAACTAAAAAAATAAAAGCTAAGGAAAGTACATAAAATAAAAGCTAAAGATTATTTGATAGATAAAATTTTACAATGTCTTTGCAAGTTTGAGCAACTAAATATTTTCCTTTATTTCGTTGACTCCATAAAAACTTGCATATATATAAGAGTCGATCAGAGAACGAGCAGATCCACATCATTTTACTCCCCATTTTTGCCTTGGCCCAAAGTGACTCTATTTTGTTTGTGTGGGGACTTGTTTCTGGATCTTTAAAGTTCTGCGAGTGGTTAACATTCAAATGTTTATACGGCATCTCTGTCAAGGATTAATTATAGGTAATGATGTTTACCGATCTATCAGGAACTGCATACATGAAACACTCGTACGTTTCCCTGCAAATCCCTCTGCAAACCCACCGCACTGGTAAAACCCTCCATTTTGCAAGGGTGAAACAATGCTTATTCTTCTAAAAAAAACAAAGGATATCATAACACTAAAATTGTCACAGCCTAATCACACGAGTAAACAGCCGTTCACAGCCATCTGGCTGAGGAGAAGAAATTGCGCAATTATAAGAGAAAAGATCCTGTTTTTTTAGGCCTAAAAGCAAGTTTTTTTAATAGAATTAGTTTTAAATACGCAATAAACAATCCTCACGATTTTTTCCTCGACCTAAATTTGTTCTAATAATTTCATTTTGTTTTAGTCGTTTTTAGGGGCCAATAGCTATTTTATTCCGATTAAAATTATAGTTGAAATCTATTTTAGAAATAACTTCGATACAACTTTCGAATATACGAAAAAATAAAATAAAACAGCAGCCTTGCCTAAATTTTAATATATTTTCTGATCTTCACCATTTGTAATTCTTTTTATTTTAAAAAAATTCCGAAACATTCGATAATCATATTTATTTTTTCTGAACTTCACGATTTTGTTTTTTCAAACTCTAAAGGAACTCTTAGAAATGACTTTGATAAAAATTTAAAATATACCTAGGTCATAACCAAACTAAGAAAGCAAATAGCGATTATATTATTCAAACCCTCCCCAAAAATCCCATTCTTAAAATATATTATTATAGAAAAAGATAAAAGAACGAAAAGAAAATTACAATACCAGTGATTGCAAAACTACGATATATTGTAAAGTAACTAGAATATTGTATATACTGAGTGCTAAAATTTGGAATATAATTAGGTTAAATATATTAGGGTTTATTTATATATATATATATATATCGTTTGATAATGATTTATTTTGTGAATCATGGGGAATACAGTGAAAGTCTAGGTAATTGAATGGCGATAAAGATTAAAATCTTTGGTTATTACATAGTATAAAATACAAATGAGACATATATGACGTGAAGATAGTTTGATAGTCGTTTCTTTGATTATTGAATCCTGAAATGTATCTCTAAATGGCGCTGAATGAATGGGATTGAATTAACATCGGTATCTTAAAAATGTGGTGAATACTTGAAGGAGCAATTGTAAGTACTGTCATAGTAATAGTGAATGGTATGAGCAGGAGTGTATTTTATACTAATTTATAAAGTTCGATAAATATGCACAATTTTCAGGTGTTCTGAGTTTACTTAAACTTGTACGTCAAACTTAATGTATGTGGGGAAATCAATATCGCGAGGACATAACAGATGCCAGTTCGGTTACCCAGCGTCAACAGCTACGAGGGCAAAAGAGAGGAAGGGGTATGTCTGTTTGTGGGGGTGTTAGGACAAGGTATGACAAGTCAGGACCTGCAGCCGCACGCTCCTGCCTCGTCTGTTTAAGAAGCAGTAGCTGATCGCAGATCGTCAGTCATAAACTTTTCAACAATTGAGAAGGTTGAGCACCGCGCAGTGATCGAATTTTCGACCAAGGAAGGCAAGAATGCAAAAGAGATCCATGAACGCATGGTTGCAGTGTACACCGACACCGCCCCTTCCTATGCAACCATTGCTCGCTGAAATAGGGAGTTCCGCCATGGTCGTGAGTCCCTTGAAGATGAACCCCGTCCAGGACGCCCGTCAGACGTGACCAACGAGGAAAATGTGGCCCGTGTGAAGAGGAGGATCCTCGAAAATCGACGGGTGAAGGTCGAAGGAATCAAGGGAGAACTTGGAATATCACATGGAAGTGTTATCAACATCATCCACGACAATTTGGTGATGACCAAGTTCTCTGCCCGTTGGGTCCCTAGAAACCTCACGAAACCTCACGCCCCATGATTGACTTCAACGTCGTCAAAGTCCACAAGCTGCCTTGCGCGAGTGCGGATTTGAGGAGCTCAACCATCCCCCTTACAGTCCAGATGTGGCCTTGAGTGACTACTTTTTATTCCGCCATTTAAGGCTGCACTGCGTGGACGCCGGTTTGGGGTCGATGAAGATGTCCAGTTCGCCGTCCAGGAGTGGATTGAACAGCAGACAGGAGATTTATGGTTATCGGGAATTCGGAGTGTCAGGGACAAGTGGCGCAAGTGCATTGAAGTCGAGGGTAATTATATTGAAAAATAATAAAACACTTTTCCTCATATCTCGTTTCCTTATATCCGAATTGCAAAACTTATTGACCGTCCTCATACTTACCATATGGGCCGATACTTTAACCCCCCCCTCCAGTTTTGCCCCGCTTGCAAAGGGAAATCTTGGATTTAGTAGCCCGTTAGTATAAACAAAGTATGGTGGTAGAGCCTTTCGAATAAAAATCTATGAACAGGCCCACTGCCCCCTCCTATTGTTTAGGTCTAGTTTCGCCAAATAGACGAAATTTCGCTCTCTCCGACGAAAACGAGAAGAGACCATTAGGCCTACGGGTTACCAAGCTGAAAAGTGATGCCCTAGGAGAGAGGTTTAAACATGGGCACTCATCTCCCCTTCCTTCCCTCCAGGGGATAAGTGAGGTATATATACATCGATCTGGAGATACATCACCAAGCGCTCTTCTCACTCACCTGAAGTCAGCTGTTTCTTCCAGTCATCCTCTCGTCTGGCGACACACTCGCCTCGCCTCAGCTCTCTCTAACACCCAACGAGATTCTGGGTCTGACGTCTCTTTCTTTTAAAAGCAAAAGGATTCCCATCTAATTATGTTCTTTAATTAACATTCAGTACTAAAGTGAATCTTTACGTCAACCATCACGTATTACTCATTTGTGTATTAATTATTACTTAGACCCTCTTATTATATCCTTAGTAGATTTAATTCTTTTATTATTTCATATTTATGTAATTAATAGTATATTTTTGCTCTAGTATTTTAATTAAATCCTGAAACGCTGCACATGGCAATAGATATTTCATATTACGAGTCCTCCCTGGTTAAGGAATCATATCAAAAGATAAAAAGAAATATAGCACTTTTAGAGAAAAAAGGAACGGAGTTATTTATGTACAAAACAAACGTGCGTACATACTCGGCCGTATACCACGATAATTAATATTTGGTGTCAGGTGTGGGGTGCATAGATACCAGCACGACACCACGCTATTGTATTATATATGTATATCGATTAAGTTTTTATATCTCAAAAAAACCTTAAAAGTGGTTCTGTAGGAGAGAAACGTGACCGGGGGAAAAAAAGGGCTTCAATTTTTTTAATAATTTCGAGAGTTCGATGAGATGAAGCCTGTGACAAGCGAAGGGAAAGTTAAAGTCATCGGGGTTGGAGGTAATGAAGGCATGAATAGCAATCTCAAAGCTGTTGAGGTCAAAGTAGAAAGGATGCGCCTGATAATACGGAGGAAGCAGAGAGCGGATTTACAAACATTATCGACATAGCGTTCGGGCGAATATTGTCTATTAAGATGAGGTGAAGATTTGTTCTTGTACTGAAAAAAATCTGATAAGTTGCACCAAGGTTAAGATAGCCATCATTAGTTTTGCAGCGAGCCTTGTCTGAAAGGCATTAAAGAATGATATTATAACCTGATAGTAAATTGCTAAGACTCTCAGCAAACGAGGCTGGGGAAAGAAACCTACCCTTGCGCAACACCTCAACGCACCTTGTCGATCAAGCTATATTATTTCCAATATGAATATATTGAGTATGAGATGAAACATATGAGTGAAAGCAGTTAAGCGTAGTTGAAGGAACGCCCAGGGATTCACCGAGGTGGCGAAGAAAAACAATATGGTCACTAGTGGCAACTGTTCCCAAGAGGTCCGATGTCGCAGGATGGATGTGTGAGCATCGTCGGCCGCACGGCGACGGCGGCAATTTAGGTTGTGTCCTTCATTAAAATCGTTCTGAAAAATCTTAGCGTCGGGGGAGGACATTTGATCTAGAATCTGCAGTAAGACCAGCCTTTCAAGAGCATTTGAGAGGAAAGGGAGTTGAGAGATTGGAAGGTAACTTGTCGCGTTGTTTCGGTATAACTTTGGTTTGAACTCATTATGTTTACAGTTAGAATGTACTATTTTGGGCGAGAGGAAGGTATTGAATATATTAGGTAAGTCAGAAAAATAGTAAGGACCTGGTGGCGAAGAATTGGACTTTTTTGAAGAAAGAAGGAGGGATGTTATTCCATCCTGTGATACAGGCAATTGAAAAATTGCCCAATGGAGATGGATAGAGGCAGTGCTTATGACAGACCGGATACGGACTCTCTTCTAAAAGAAGACGATAGGTGATTCAGCAGAGAATATAGTGAGGACAGAATGCATAGGAAGAACTTGGACAAGATGTGTATCTTGTTTTGTCTCCTGCTAAGATACGTTGTGTGTGAGCCTTAGGAGAGGACTAGAGTGGGGCAGCGTAAGCGCGAGTAGAAAGAGTAGAAGTTTAGACAGGAGAGGATCCGGCAAACGGGCGAAAAACTACTTTAGGGTAATTAAAATTAATGGTGGAGTCTACAGGGAAAGGATTGAGGCAAAATCCCTTATCATCTGCTCTTGGTTATTGAAAATGAGAGGAAGATGATAAGGCTTAGTTGAGAAGTGTGTGCAAAGGTTAGCTGAGAGAGGAAGTGAAAAATATTAATGTATGAGGAAGTAGTCAGAGATTGCTGTGGAGGGGCAGTTATGATCAGGCTATAAAGTGGGGATAAGGAGGCGTTTAAGACAAGTTTATTTCAAAGTGTAGGATTTTGCGTGGGGGGGATAAGAGAAATTAAGAGAGAGATGGTAAAGTGAAGGTAAAGGCAAGGGGTAGGCATGGAGAGTGAGGCAAAAGATATCCAGCAAAAAGATCAAAGGCCAACTTTGCAGTGAATAGGAGTAATGACATAGTCTAACAGGAGAAGGAGTAAGTAAGATTACTTGTTGTCTGCTCTTAGTTAATAGAATAAAGCCGACTGTCGTGGAATGGCCAGACTCTCTCTCTCTCTCTCTCTCTCTCTCTATATATATATATATATTTATATATATATATATATATATATATATTTATAAAAATATATATATATATAAATATATATATATATATATATATATATATATATATATATATATATATATATATATATATATATATATATATATATATACGTAGATACTTTTGGGGCTTGAGGCCGAAGTTGGTTGAAGAACGTTAGTGAAAGGGAGGAAATTGTTATGAGTCCAGTGGGGATGATTTATTATTAACTTTGCGGGATCCTTTTGAACAAATATTACAGAGTGCAAGTCGGCCAAAGATTAACAGGTAGCTGGTACGCGCTGGGGTTGCAAAAAAAAATACAATGACGAAAATATATCTGTACTAACAATAAAAGGATATTTATATTTACACAAAAAATGGGTTTAAAGGGAATGGTCGCCCAGACGGGGTTAAAGGTCCACGCGAGATACAGGTAGGTTAATTGAGGGAGTAAAGAGCTCAGATTCAGTTTGGTGACTTAAAGGGGGATTTTAAACTGGGGCGTTCACACAAATAATGAAGCAATGGGATAAGCCAGATTCAAGATTAATCTGCAGGCGGCAACGGTTTGGTTTACCTTACGTGCTTGTTGCGATGAAAGAAGTCAAGTTACCTCTTGCTTCAGACGAGGCAGCACTTGTCGAGCCTTCGGAGTTGGAATCCTTGTCAGGTACCTGCTGATTGACTATGGCAGAGTTCACTGATTTTAAAGCTTGCCATTTAACTATGGCAGAGTTCACGGATCGATTCAACCTTCAACTCGAATCAAAATCGCCACTGGGGGGGGGGGGGCGTCCTTCATCTCGTTTGCCGGAGTAAGTGGAAGTCTAACAGTGCCCTTCTATGAACCAGTTGAAGCGTTATATAGGCGCCTGGTGAGGTGGCTCCAGACGCGCGCGCGAATTTGGGGAAAAGTCGGCGACTCCTTTGGAGAAAGGAGCAATCATGATAACGTTGGTTGGAATGTCCAACGGATTTCAATCTTCGAGCGGAAAGCCACAATGCTAGCACAAAGAAGGCCGTGGGAGACGATGACATCGGTCCATAGGTAAATACAGCTGGAGCGTGTGATAACGGCGTCGGCCGCCTGCTTGCCCAGGTTCAGGCATGCTTTCACAGCTCCATGCGGTGATCTCAGGATCCACGTGGGTACAGAAGGGCGCGTGGTCGCCATTTGCCCTCATTCTACTAAAACTCTCCCACCCAAAATGATGGCAGTTTAGGAGTTGGGCGGGAGAGGTGACATTCCCTCAGACGAATGACTTGGGGACTCGGATTCTTTCACGCGAGTGGGTACGTCTTAAGCGAAAAAAAAAGAAAAGAAAACGGAATTCCTGACCTGACGTCGAGCAGATGTACAAAATAATTATACCCGACTGCGTGTACATATGAACGAAAAAAGAAAATAATTATTGCTGAGCATAAGAGCAGTAAGGTAGATATAATTTTAAAAAAATGAAAATAATATTTATACACCAAACTATACAAAGCAAAAAAAAGAAAGAAAGAATGAAATGGATATTCAATGATACATTTTACTCGTACATACGAGTAAATGGCAGAAGAATTACAGTGGTACATATACACATATTCTGGAGCCGGACCAGGCTTCTAAATACTAATTTTATATATACACGGGCGATGTGCGTCATAGATGTACACATCGAGAAAAATAAGGACATAAACAGAAATAATTGAATATAAGCTAATCTCTAGCTGGCGGTTATAATAATTAAAGGAGGGACAAATCGATATGGAGCAATTACAATTAAAATTTAGCTGGTGTAGAGCTCGCTAATATAATTTGCTTTTTCGAACAAGTGAAAGTTTTGGTTAATTAAATAAATCGGTTCAGCATCGAAAACGGTCACGGAATTTAATTTGCGAAAATCTACATACATGCGATAAGAGTTATTTAGTTTCCGTACCAGGACTATTAGGAAACAGATATGGGGGTTGAGCGGATTGTTAACCTCGGCATTAAAAGCATTTCTTAGATGAACTGGAAGGGGGTAAAATCTTGAACGAAGGAGTTTCGATATGATTGGGCCCTTCTGACGGGGGGCCGGTTTAACACGCCCTTTCGCATTGGTTTTCTGGCTGATGTCACAGGATTGGCATATTCCGAAATGTCATCTGCAGCACCAGGCCAGTAGAAAAACCGGAAAATCCTCTGACTAATTTTATTCTGGCTGAAGTGACTAGAAAAAAAACTATCGTGGGCAATATTTAGGACCAGGGGACATGCGAACGGGGCACACAGAAGGCATGAGTCTCAGGGTCGACACCGTCCGAGCAAGCGCGATATAACAAGCCTTCTTTCACGATATAAGAGGCTCTCTTCTTACCGCGGACCGAATCTTGCTCGAGGCTCCGAGATTTTTCCCACAAGGGAAGTAGATTTGGGCACTCCTTCTGTCTTTGAGCGAAGTATTCGCTCATAACGCCGCTGAAATCTGAATCTAAAAGGAAGTTTCAAGGGCAGCGGGCGTCTGGGGTTTCTTCTTTGCCTGGGCTCTCGTGACAACGGGCTGATCACAGGGTTGGACAAGACTTGAAGGCATTGTCCTCCTAAAATGGAACAGAATTGGATAGGGGCTAACGCGACTTCAGCCCATCCGGAAAAGTACTGACACTCGAGGTAACAGTTTACAATGGGGAACCGGTTTGCGGGTCCCAAGTAGTCACGGACTACCGCAAGCTTTTTGTAGTCGGGAGCCACCAAGGGAAGGAGCTCATTCGATACCATGATACAAGTACACCCGGTATCACGGACGAGGGTGGAGGCTCGGCACCCATTAACGCTTCCGTTTTCAAATTTAAGACTTCCTGGAGAATTCTTGTCGAAAGAGGAAATTTACATGGTGTCCTGGGGCACTGGAAGACGAGATTGGATCTTGGGTTTCTGGTCGCTATGGAGGGGGGGTGGGAGCAGCATTCACTTGGTGGACTTGGTGAATGGGATTACCACGGAGTTAGGAATTTTGGGGTCAATTTGGGCGCGTGTAGCCTTCGACACCGCACGCAAAACATATGATTGGCCTACGGGAAAATGTTGACGCCGGGGGATTAGATATGAGGGGCTTAACCTCAGGGGGTTCCGATAGAGGGAAGTTTCTGGGCTTAAGGTGCCCGTAACCTTGGCGGATTCTGGGGAGTTTTTAGGAGGGAACCGCGAGTTACTAAATTTATTCCTGGGGGATGAAGGGGGAAGCTTTTTATTTTCCTTCGGGTACAAGTTGTGACTCGCCGCATAGACATCTGCTTTTTCTATGCACTCTTTCAAGAAGTTGCATCGAAGATACTTCAGAAAGGAGCGGATCTCTGGTGTTAGCGACGCCGGCAACTGATCTCGTAGAACAAAATCTACCAGGGACTCATAATCGGGGGGGACTTTCGATGCATCTAACCAAAAATTGAAAGTACGGGAAAGAGTATATCCAAAATGACGGAAGGTCATATTTGGATGGATGCCAGCGTGGCGAAATTTGGCGCGGTAGAAGTCAGGCGTCATATTGTACGACGCAAGAAGTTCGGATTTGAGTTTGGAATCATCTACCGTAACTTCCGAGGGGAGCGGCGTTTAAGGAGGGGAAGAAGCTTAGCGACACCGTCGGTTTCTATGTCTCAATGATGAACTTCAAAAATTTTCTCGAAGTGAGAGAAAAGATCCGAAGGCTTCTCCTTTTTTGAACGTGGAGAATTTAACAGAAGCGGATTGAGGGGCTCCTATACGGAAATTTACTGAAAAGGTTTCGAGCCGATCACGGTTTAATTCTAATTCATATTGGCGAATTCTCTCGCGTTTTTCGCTCTCTCTAATTTCCTTTTGTTCAGCTCTCTCTTTTCTCTCTTCTTTCTGTAAATAAGTGACAAGGTCTTTGGCACTTAAACCGAGGGATGCTCCTTGGAGTTTAAATCTCTCGAACGACGACATTTTGTTCGTACCACGGGGCGTAAGTTGTCCGAAAGAAAGGGTTTAATGGAACGTCGGCACGGGGCGGATGAGACTTGACTCACAAATTACTGACACACAGAGGAATATGCTTGTTTGCAATCCAAATACTAACATTAATACAATACACAATTAAACAAATAAATAAAGGATAAATAATGGAATCTTCGTGAGATGAGAAGGGCTCAGACTCTACTAATCCGTAGGGGATTAAAGTGACCGTGGGAGAAATTCTGTCGTCTAAAAAATTTTCCTCTTAAATGTTGTCGGTCCAAACACACATACAAACACAAAGCGATAAATAAATATGGCAGGGTTGTTTCCTGTTTTGTTTTGTCTCTGCAACTCAAACGGTACTCAGCTTTGAAAATTACAATAAAGTTAAAGGGTTGCCTTTAAAAAATCTCTCCAAAGAGCTTTTAAAGACCCTGACACACCTGATCACCAGATTTTATAATAGACTAATGTATATATAGGTATATGTCGTGGAATGATTAACAGATAGCTGGTACGCGCTGGTGGTGCAAAAGAAATACAATGACGAAAATATATATTTACTAACAACAAAATGATATTTATAATTACACAAAAATTTAGTTTGAAGGGAATGGTCGCCCAGGCGGGGTTAAAGGACCACACATGATACAGGTAAGTTAATTAAGGGATTAAAGAGCTCAGATTCAGTTTGGTGACTTAAAGGGGGATTTTAAACTGGGGCATTCACACAAATAATGGAGCAATGGGATAAGCCAGATTCAAGATCAATCTGCAGGCGGCAACGATTACGATTACTTTACGTGTTTGTTGCAGAAAATGGGCCAGTTGGGGTACGATGAATGCGATGGAAGAAGTCAAGTTACCTCTTGCTTCAGACGTGGGAGCACTTGTCGAGCCTTCGGAGTCGGGAATCCTTGTCAGGTACTTGCCAATTGAATATGGCAGAGTTCCATGATGTTCGAGCGTGCCATTTGACTATGGCAGAGTTCACAGATCGATTTAGCCTTTAATATAAATATATATATATATATATATATATATATATATATATATATATATATATATATATATATATATATATATATATATATATATATATGAGCCACAATATTTGAATCTGATTTATTTAAAAAAACAGGACTAGTTTCGGCATGATGCCATTATCAACTATATAAATGCAAGGCAAGCATCTCCAATATATAAAGGCGAACAAAAGACAAAACAAAATGAAAACAGAGGAAGCAAACAGGAAAACATAAATATCTGCGTGGATACGGGGAAAAATTTCTAATTCTCGTGAAGGACTGGTTCCGGCGGCTTATGGATGAGTTTGGAACCATTATTCGAGATAAATATTTACACTAAATGTTTAAAAAAATACATTAAATAATGGTTTAAATTCAAAAGCGAGGTAATGAAAGGTAAACTAATAAAATAGGCAAATATTTAGTGGTATGTAAAACAAAAATACAATTACGTTAAATTACTTAATATCTAGTTTAATTTTTCAAAAACGGAGAAGACGAAATTTTTTAATATAAACTAACTTAGGCCTAAAAAATTCAAGAAGAGCAAACTGAATGGATTTAAGAATAAAATAATCCATTATATTATAAAAAAAACACAAATGTGAACAAATTGCAAAGAGGGACTGAACTGTATCGTTGGACTCGTGATAGCAACTGACTAACGCTAGAAAACTAATAACGAAGAATGTTTAGTTAATCTGTTGATGAATATTGGTTGGTTGGTTATACGGAGAGTAATTTAATTAAAGAGGTGTAATTAGTTAAATAAGGTTTTATTTTATTGATGAACAAAGACTCAATGAATCTTTTATTCTCAATTGGTTTGAATTGATGATTGTTTCCTGATTTTCAAGTACAAAGATCATGCTCCCTTATTTCTTAATTTTATTAACCAACAATAACCAAATATAAGGTTCCCAAGAGAAACAGAAACGGAAACCATAATCTCTTTCTTACTCACTACTCTCTGCTTAAGTTCAGTGAGCTAATTCTCAATCCATTTTGCTACTTCTTCCTCTATTCCTAATGCTCTTACTTTAAACATCAATTTCCGTTGCAATTCTTTATCGAATTTCCTTTGGAAAATACAAATGCAAAATATCGGCTGATATGTTACTGTCATATTAAGTATTAATATAGTGGAAAAATCTAATAAATGTGTAAGGCATGACCTGTGTCTCCTAAATGCTCAACTATTTCCTCGGCAATATAGGTTTCGAGCAGTTTTCTAACTACTGAAGTTAAACTTATTGGACGATAATTTGTGGCTAGTCCTTTACAACCTTTTTTGAATAGTCTTTATATTTGCTAGCTTCCAATCTTAAGGAACAATCCGCTTCCGAACGATAAATTAAGACCTGCGTTAGGTGTTTATCCACTTGACCTTTGATTTCTTTTAGAACTCTTGGAGATATTTGTTCTTGTCCCCGAGATTTATAATTTATTCATTTTACAATAAGCTTTCGTAACGTTGCCAGCATTTTTAATAGTTTGTGTAAGATTATAAATCATACTCTCTGTAGGAGAATAGCATAATGCTCCAAAGTTTTTCCCACCTCCCTTCCGGGTGGCCCGAGTTATTAAACCTTTCCCTTCCTGCCCGATATCTGATGGTCTCCCACCGGAAGAAACCACCGGCCATTTCAGCTAATCACCGAGTCCCCTCCTCGACTGGTTATCGATAGATGGGAGCCCATTTTCGCTTCCGATAGTTGTCGGAAGTTTATAAAGGACGAAATGGAGTAGCTTGACATCTAATCTACTTCCGGCGCCATGAGAACCTCTCTCGAGTTTCGAGTATAAAAGATAAATTCTTTTAACACTCAGTAGTAGAGCTTGCACAGCGTCTGGTGGGGAAGGAATTGCCATCTATCGGTGTAGTGGTAATTAGTCGAAGCATCAAGTCTTTAGAGAGGAGATCGGTTCCAATTAGGGAAGCTCCTTATCCCGTTGGTCTGCAAGTCAGTGCGGATCCAAGCTCGTACTCACGTTCAGAGCCGAAGCTACAAACAGCCTCACTTTGGTTCCCTAAGCGAGAAAACTACTTCCCGGCTTTTCTCCGTAACCCTACGCGTCGATAGATCCCTTTGCCACCCCTTTCTCACTGAGGCATCCAAGATTTCTCGGAGTTCACGAGCGTGAGGCCCTCTTTAACAAGAAGCTCCCGTCACCGCCTTCTTCCAGCACAATCGTGACGGAATTGTGGGATCAGGTCGGTCCCTGGAGAACCTACCTCATCGTCTCCACCCATTATCTCACCACCTTCACTCACCAATTAATGTCTAAGCTATATCAACATCGTTACATTTTAAAATATCATATTTGTCTTTTATTGGGCTAATGATGTTTGTTATCGTTTCCTACTATTTACTAAAGCAAAACTTCCTTTGAATTTTTAACATTTTTTTGAGTTTGTTTGGCATTTTTGGTTTCCGCTTTAATTTCTCTTCTTTATTCTACATTTTCTTTGCTCCTATTAGATTTTTGCATTGTAAACGTTTGATCTCTGTTTATAATGGTTTTCTTAATTACAACAGATAACCATTTAAGTTCATTGACATTTTTACGTTACTGACATTAAATGCTATGAAATTGAGCCTATTTATTTAAAAAATTGTTTTGAAATTCATGCCATTCTTTATTATTTTTTTCATTATTTCAAGGTATAATTGCTCAAATTCTTCCTTAGCCCAACAAAATTAGCTTTTTATGAAAGTTAGTTTAATTATTTTTTTTTCTAAGATAAGTAATATTAATTTTAAATTAGATTGATTTGAAATCAATTTATGTTCTAATGTTAAAACTAATCCCAATATATTTTCGCCTCTTTTTGGTTCTCTCACCCACTGAGTTAACTGAGTAATATTTGTCCTTCCGAGACAACAGTTTTCATAGGCCAGTTTACTTTAGCACAATTAAAATCTCCAATGAACAAAGATAGCTTATCTTTACTGATGTTATTCATGAATTCCTAAAATTATTATTTAACCCTAAAAGTTCATGTGGCTTCCTGTAAACCAAATTGACATAAATTCCTTTTTTTGGCTTAGTTGAATTCATGTTACATTAACCCTTTAGTGTCCAACGTTCGTATTTTGGGAACATAGCTTCTAAATGATTTTAAGTGTTCAGTTTAATTCAGTAATTGAGCATCCCAAAGTGTAAAACTATGTTTTATTCTAAATTCTTTTATGTATTTGTATAAAATAAAATGTTAGTAACCATATTATGGGTTATCAGATATATTAAAAAATTACAATTATCACTTAATATTATAAATATAATAAAAAAACAATGTTAAAATTTTTAATACCTTTCTATTATTTGATATTAAAATTGATATGATTCTACGGGTAATCTTGTATAGAAAAAATAAGTCTGAATATAATATTCCCACAATAGGAACGTTGGACACTACTGAACCTTTTTGTTCCCCATATTTCGATCACGCTGCACAGATTATAACACATCCAAATCTTTATCTTGGCGCAATCCACAGGTTTGATTAATGTGGTATTAGTCATTTGAACCTCGGAAAACATTGAGTAAACACGTTTAGTGCGCCCTCTCTTCATGGATTCTACATCGTTTTATGAGTAATTAACTTGTTTCATTTCGTTAGTTTTACTCCATTTACATTGTGTCTATAGGAAGAATTGATTTTTATTATCTAGATATCCAACTAAGTGTAACAAAACAAAAAAAAATACTAATATATTAATGCAGTAAATTAATGCCTGTCCGGGTGCATGTTTGTGTGTGGACACGTGTCTATACGCTTGTGTGTATTCACACATGTCTACATACATATATGTAATGTGCATATCTAAAAGTGACGATCCTGTACCCAACATGTCAATATTCACTAAAGTACATAATTATCTCTAACTTCAATTTCTGTCAATGCAGCAAGAAAATGCTCAATCACTAAGAAATGGACTCATACATTTATAAAGTTTGTGTTTTTTACAGAAAGAAGAGAAGGACTCCACGATTTCAATTTCTGGAAAAGGCAAGGGAATATACTGATGAAAGGAGTAACGCTGATATTGTGATTATTGCACCTGAATCTAGCAATGGGGCAATTGGCAGCGATGAAGAAGATGACAACAATGATCTGAATCAGCCAAATTTTCCTGAAAAATTAGTTGGAAAGTTGGAAGTTCATGCGTGTAGTAAGGAAGATTCAAATGAGGAAGGTAGGTCGCCTGCTGCTTCAATTAGGTGGATAAGAAGTGATAAGGTTGCTCTAAATCATCATCTAATTCGTCAGGAAAACTAACTCAAAGATGTATTTTATTATTAGTAAAGATCATATGAAAAATATATATATATATATATATATATATATATATATATATATATATATATATATATATATATATATATATATGTATATATATATATATATATATATATATATATATATATATATATATATATATATATATATATATATGTATATATATATATATATATATATATATATATATATATATATATATATATATATATATATATATATATATATATATATATATATATATATATATATATATATATATATATATATATATATATATATATATATATATATATATATATATATATATATATATATATATATATATATATATATATATATATATATATATATATATATATATATATATATATATATATATATATATATATATATATATATATATATATATATATATATATATATATATATATATATATATATATATATATATATATATATATATATATATATATATATATATATATGATAGCCGCATATACATTATAAAAATGTGAAAATAGTCTTTAAATGGAATTAAATATATATACAAAACAATTTTTCTTTTTTTTTAACCTTTTTCCCTTAAAAAGTATCCTTGAAGTGTACAACGTTCCCATTTTGCGAACTTGTTCAAAACCTACTGTAAATAATTTTTTTCATGGTATTAACAATATCATATTAATAGTGGACACAACAAGACTTTCTAAGTCAAATTTCAATCAAGGGTTAAAAGGAGAGTCAATGATACAATCTACATATAAGATGTAAATCTTTGTAGACATGCAGTAGAATTCCTCCACCCCTTAACTCGACTAATTCTTTATGAAACATTTTGTATTCCTGTAATGGAAATTTTGAAATAAAATGCTGCAAGTGGCAGTAAATCCACGATTCTCTGATACCGATAATATCGTAGTTCTTAATCGATACTGTCGCTCGAAACTCTGAAAACTTGTTTATATTTGACTTCGTATTCAATAATATGTCTTTTAATGTACTTATCTGATTTCTTCTGTTGATGGCAATTGGCCGTTTCTCTGTTTTAATTGTGCTTCTTGTAACGGAGGAATATTATCCATAGGGTTTCTTAAGTTTATTTGTAGCAATTCTTTATAGGTTTTCTTTCTTTTTCTGCAAAGGTGGATCGCAGCTTCAGGGAAATAAGTCCTTGTTGTGCATAAATAAAAGCGAAAAATCATCAAATTTAAGTTTCCTTTATGCAAATATCTTTTAAACGATGGTTTATCCCAATAGTTTGGCTTAAATTTTCACATTTCTCATATATTCTCGGTAGTATGCCAACAACTATTCCATTATTGGTTTCAATTTGATCGTTTTAACTATTTTCGTGTAATTTTTCATTATGCTTTTTGATCCAGCGTAGGTTTCTTTTTGTTAAATACATCGTTGCTTCCAACATTAACTATAATTGAGCGGTCTTTGCTTTTTATCTCAAAGTTGCTTATTTTTTATGTTACTCGATTAATTTTTCACTCCTGGGTAGCCGCGAAATTTGCGTTTCTCGCTGATCAAATTTCCGATGTGATCTATTTGATATCTAATTATTGAGTCACCAATTAAATACTTTTCTTCTTTCTTGGCCAGGATTTCACATCTGTTGTGTATCGATAGAACTGGTTCTTCTCGTATGTTAGGTTTTATTAGATGCTGATTTTTTAGTTTGATAAATTTTTCATTTTCGAGTTAGTTTGTATAATCCGTTCTGTTTGTAAGCAAAGCTACTTCTTGTGCTAATTTTACGATTTTGTGATCAACTCTGGCTATTTTTCCTTCGTCTTCCATTCTGTCATTACACTTCTTTTATTCTACGCTTTTGATACGCTTTTCCATCTTGAATATAACAGACATCCAATTTGATTTCTCCAACTCATGTTTTTCTCGAATCTTGCAAAATTCACATAGAAATCTTGATGTACAATTATCAAAAGATTGATCTGGGAATTTTATAATCCATCTCCTGCCTTTTGCCTTTAAAGCAAGAGTTCTTTAGTTCCTGAGCTGCTGCTATTTTCGTTAATAAAAGCCTTTTATATTTAAATAATAAACAAAGTATGTATGATCGATATGAATTTATTCGGTCAACTCTTTATATTTCACTAAATTACACTTATTTTTTAGTACACTTATTTATAATTTATAAAACACTCAAATTCTCGAACAATTGATTACACTTTACACTTGATGAATTGATATACAATGAAATTTCTGTTCATGTAATGACTATCACTAAATAAAAAAACTGTTTTGAACAAATTTCAAGTAAAAAGGGACAAATTAACTAACTGATGAAAACACGAGGTAAATAGATAAAAAGCTAGAGGAAAAATATATCTGTTGGAATGCAGATAATAAGGCACCGGCTGAATTAATTCTTCTTCACTCATTGGTTGGGACGCTATGATTTTAGAGATAATAGTAACCTCAACTATTCACACGCACATACACACAGATAAAAGTTATGCGCAAATTCTTGCAAACTCAAAGTAAATCTTGTCAAACTAAGTACAGGTTGAGTAACTCAGTAAAATATGGGAAACGTTAAATTAAAAAAAAAGAAGTGTAAAATTATTACCTACAGTTTTCCTTTTTGAGGGAAATATGGGGGCATGAAGAGAAGTCTAAATGCCCACGTTATCGTGTAGAATTAGTTATCCTAAACAACGACGCTGATTGGGTCAAAGTCAGTGATGTCACACGCAAATCAAAGAATCATATCCGAGCGCAGGGCGAAACCAAGAATTTACACGGTTAACGATTGGCTACTTATAATTGAAGAGAATCTCATTAAAAATTATTTATTTTCACAGGCAATTTACTTAAGTGAAGAAGAAAAATCTTTGTGTGATAGAACGGGTTGAGCAGCGTTAGTTTCAACTCCTATCACATATTATTTTAAAACCACGATGCTCCCACGTGCATCTTCGCGTCGAAGCTTGGCGCCTTATCACAGCCACCGGTTGTCAATGTTTAAACAAGGAGGTTATCGTCCCCCCGTTCGCACCCATACGCCGACCTCGCCAGATTGAGTTAGGCTTATGGGCAGATAAGGCATTGTTCCCAGGCTCGGCTGTTCATTCCCTCGAAGCTCCCACTCCATTGTCCCCCACGCCAAGGGAGTGTCTCGACTATTTAGATGAAAACTTTACCACTAAGATCAGATTGGAGATCCAGATTTTCGTCGCGAAACATCACCACGTCCCTCTCTCCCTTTGTGCGCCAAGGGACCTCGACCTCGAGATTCACCATCAGTTGTCCAGAAGGAGGACAATATCCCTTGAGTGCCAAAGGTTCGAGCCTTTCGTGACGCAAAGTCCTTAAGGTTTCCCCCTCGTTGTTCAGGAAGCGAACAACGTAGAACAGTCATTGTTCTTTTGAGCCCTTTGCCAAGAAACGGTTCTCACCCTTCCCCCTTGTTGTTCAGAGGAGAACAAAATTAGAACAGCCATTGTTCTTGGGCCCGTAGACAAGAGACGGTTCTCGCCCCCTCTGTTGTTCAGAGGAGAACAACGAAGAACAGCCATTGTTCTTTTGAGCCCTTCGCCAAGAAACGGTTCTCACCCTTCCCCCTTGTTGTTCAGAGGAGAACAACATTAGAACAGCCATTGTTCTTGAGCTCGTATACAAGAGACGGTCCTCACCCCCCCCCCGGTTTGTTCAGAAGAGAACAACGTAGAACAGCCATTGTTCTTCAAGCCGTTCGTCGAGAAACGGTTCTCATTCCCTAGACGCCACGTCAGGATCATCTTATCCCCCCTCCTTCGGCTGGAACTCGCCAGCGGACCGAAAATTCTTTCACGCCGCCTTCCACTGCACCACTAGTATAAAGTTACGTAAGCCAAACATCACCTTTGAGTACTTAACCCTTTTGTCAATTCTATCCTGTTCTTTAAATGGTTTAGCGAACCATCCCATCTCTTTAATTCTATATTTGTTTTACCTTTTTAAATCCTTTAATCCTCGAATTAGCCTGAGCCCCCACGACCTTTTCCGTTCTCTGTTTATGTCAATATTTTCCGTCTTGTGTTTGTTGATAGTTATTATTAATAAAACTCTATTTTATTAATGATAGCAATATTATTATCCTTGAGCTCAGTTCCACTTCTTAAGCATATCGAAGATACATAATATCGGCCCACCAGACAATCACGCACTCTAAAGATAATTAAAGAAGTTCCCTCAACGAATAGTGATATATGGTATATCGTCGGGAGTCCATTCTACGACACTTTGTTTATTAGAAAAAACACTTTTCACTAGAAAAAAAATAATATAAATATTAGTTGAATGAAATAGCGGGAGAAACATTGCGCACATCTAGAAGGAACGAATGCGAGAGAGAGAAAGAAACATATAGGGAGATAGATAGATGGAGTGAGGAAAATATATATATATATATATATATATATATATATATATATATATATATATATATATATATATAGAGAGAGAGAGAGAGAGAGAGAGAGAGAGAGAAAGAGAGAAAGCAACTTAAATACCTTAGAAGCTGCAGATAAGAGGCAACATGCTAGATAAAGATTTTAAATCTCACAAAATAAGTTTGCAGAAAGGAAAGAGACGGATGTCGAGGAATAGGCCGAGGGGTGGTTGGAGTTTTCTCCGACTCTTTTATATATATATATATATATATATATATATATATATATATATATATATATATATATATATATATATATATATATATATATATATATATATCCTATTATCCAGAATGCGGAGAGTTCGTCGACTACTCCTTATACTTCGTTCGGTCCGTGTCCTGAAGGGGTTTATTGACTCAGAGTGCTTAGAGTTTGGCTAAGGAGGGATTGGAATGAATTTTGCTAGCAAGCAACCCAAAGGAAGTTAGATACACAACAATACGAAAATAAAGTTTTAATGAACACTACACAAGAATATATATATATATATATATATATATATATGAGGAATTAAACCACATTCTCCGAAGACAATTTAATTCAGAACAGTTTCAGTGTATCTCACACCCTTTTTCAACTGACACTGGATAGAAAATATAAGAAAAGTGCATATAAGCATAACACAAGGTCAGGTCTTGAAAGATCTCCTCTTTTTTCTCCCAATCCCCTACTTGTGCCTAATCTGGGGGGGGGGGGGGTAGGCCTAAACATATTGACGGGCTGACATTTTACTATTTTGGTTATTTGCTTTCATATTACAGGATTAAAAGAAAATTGACCCTCAGATAGATTTAAATTAGGAACTGACGATATCAAGCTCGATTCTACGATTCTTCTCTTAACATAGTTAGCCGATTTAAATACCATTTTACTTTCTTTGAAATCGATCGTATGATTCTTGTCTCTAACATGGCAAAATATTCCACTGCTTTCGCTGCCCACTCTAATATCTCTTTTGTGTTCATACAATCTCCTGTCTAAATTTCTCCCCGTTTCCCCTATATAAACTTTATGGCATATGTTGCATGGTATTGCATATACTCCTATGTTAATATGTTCTTTGGGTTTCCTGGCAATCATCAATTGGTTTAAGGAATTATTATATTTAAAGGCTAGATTAATACCCGCTTTTCCAAATATGTCCTTTAAACTATTTCATTTATTATTAAATGGCAATGTTATACATTTGTTGAAGTCATTATTGCGGGAAGGTTTATTACCATAGAATGTTTTCCGAGCTGCAAAATGGGCAGACGATATGAACCAATCGGGGTAATACAAATTAGAAAAAATGGTCCTGATAATGACAATTTCTTCATCTAAATAGGAAGGATGACATATTTTGTATGCTCTAAGGAAAAGGTTAGAAATTACTGTTTTTTTAACAGTATTATCGTGAAACAAAAAATAATGTATATAGGCATTCGAGTGGGTTGGTTTCCCATACACGTCAAGTTTTAATTCATGGTGATCTTTATTAATGAGGACATCATAAATGGGTAATCTATTATCATATTCCCATTCATATTTAAATTTGATGGAGACATGCCAATTATTCAAATTATTAAAAAAGGTATCGAAATCATGGCCATTAGTACATATAGAAAATATATCGTCAATGTACCTTAACCATATAAATTAAAAAGTGAATCTCGGATATCTCACTTGGCTTGAAAATTACTATTTACTATGTAGATCCCTATACACTCGTAATGCTGGTAAGCTTCGCGGTGAAGTCGGGGAATGGGAAAGGGAAGGGTTACCTTGGAACCTGATGTTCGGGTGGCGCTGGTGAGTGAAGCTGGTGAGATAAGGGGGGGAGACGATGAGGTAGGTTCTCCAGGGACCGACCTGATCCCACAATTCCGTCACGATTCTGCTGGAAGAAGGCGGTGACGGTAGCTTCCTTCTCGTTACAGAGGGCCCCACGCTCGTGGACTCCAAGGAATCTTAGGTGCCTCTGTGAGCGGGAAGAAGGGGGGCGAAGTGACCTATTGACGCGTAGGGTCACGGAGAAAAGCCGAGATGTAGTTTTCTCGCTTAGGGAACCAGATTGAGGCTGTTTGTAGCTTCGGCTCTTACACGTGAGTACGAGCTTGGGTCCGCATTGACTTGCAGACCAACGGGATAAGGAGCCTCCCTAACTGGGACCGATCTCCTCTTTGAAGACCTTATGCTTCGACGAATTACTACTTCACCGATAGATGGCAATTCCTACCCCACCAGACGCTGTGCAAGCTCTACTACTTGCCTAGGGAACCAGAGTGAGGCTGTTTGTAGCTTCTGCTCCAACACGTGAGTACGAGGGCTTGGGTCCGCACTATCTCTTAGACCAACGGGATAAGGAGCCTTCCTAACTGAGACCGATCTCCTCTCTGAAGACTGGACGCTTCGAAAAATTACCACTACATGGATAGATGGCAATTCCTGCCTCGCCAGACGCTGTGCAAGCTCTTCTACTGAGTGTTAAAAGAATTCGTCTTTTATACTCGAAACTCGGAAGAGGTTCTCAGGGCGCCGGAAGTAGATTAGATGTCAAGCTACTCCATTTCTTCCTTTATAAACAGTCCGGGAAGGAACTCGGTGGTGAGCTGAAATGGCGAATGGATTCTTCCGGGGGGGAGGGGGACCAGACATCGGGCCGGAAGGGAAAGGTTTGATAACCTGCCCGCCCAGAAAGGAAGTGGGGAAACGGAGGTGCATTATGCTATTCTCCTACAATGGTAATGTATGTACAGAAATTTGCCCCATTCATCAAATAATCTGCCCACAGGTTGACCTCGGGGAAGATATAGAGTCGCAACTGTAAAAATCAGTTTCAGATGCAAGGTAGAAGCAGCGCTTCGAAATTCTTCTGAGATTCGATTTGAATGAGACAGGGATTGTGATATGGGCAATAATTAAACCACCCCTATCCTTACGTTCCTTAACTCATAGAACATGGGTAAATGAATATTAAAGAGGGAACGAAATAATAGAAATGGCTACATTCACTTCTGATAACTACGTTCCTTTGTTGAACCTAAACCAAAAATTACAGGCATTTTAGATGAGTCCAGAAGGAGGAGGTGACAAGGTCAGGATGGTGATCTTTATTTTCAAGTGTGTGAGAAAGAAAGTCAAGTTTAAAAATGTCAAGAAGTCCTAGATAAGAAGCGACATATGGGCAGATGTCAAAATCTCCCAGAATAAGTAAGGTTGCTGCGGGGTTAGAGTAAACCATGTATAGAAATTCGCCCAGTACATCGAAGAAACTGTTTGCGGAATGATTTGGGAGGCGCTAAATAATCCTAACTGTAAGAATGAGTTGCAAAAACATCGTTGTTAGTAGTGTTTTGGAAGTGTTCGGAGATTTTATTTGAGTGAGAAATGGAGAGCAATATGTGGCAGTAATTAAACTAAACACATCCCCACCTTCCGTACTTCTAGCACCCTGGATGAGTAAAATTTCAGGCGGAAAGGCAGCAGCAAGAATAACTGTATTACCCTCGGTTAAGCCCAAAATTGCAAGCTTCTAACATAAGATAATTTCACATGATATTAGCCTTCTCCAACGTCAAACTGTGATAGTTAAAATCCCCCTAGCAGAGAGAGGAATTGAACATTGGGTTTGTAGGTGAGGTTCGAGGTGTTTGTAATCTCTCCGTCTACAAAGAGATAGAGCAAAGATTTAGCCAGAGAGGAACCTCGATAAGTCGTCATGGATGGATTCAATGTTTGATTTTCAGATGCATCAATAATTCTGCCATGTTTTCTCGTATGAATAAAGTGGGTCTTGCTTTCAAAACAATTAGAACTCCAATTTTGATTGCTGCAACCATCTTCAACTACATGAAAATTCTTATTTTATTTTGAAGCAAACCTCAACGCGAAATAGAAAAAAATAGCTACGTAGCAAAATATTTATGATATTAGAACGGGCATTATTCTTTTACTTTGATAGCTGTTGTTTTTCATTATCCAAGAAATTTCTAAATGAAAAACTCGCGTAACAGCGCTTGACATAGGCCAACCAAGCAGCGTAATTAATCTCATGTATTTAAACATTGAAAAAGATAAAAAATAATTCTAAGGTTTTGAGTAAGAGTAAGCTTTGCTGTAATCTAATTTCCCTTAAACCTTAAAATTCAGAGAATGTAAAAGATCTAAAATCAACTTTGGACCTAATTCCAGTATTTGCTTAATAACTCTTAGAGGCTCCTCTTGAAAAAGAGGAGCATTTTTGTTAATTTGAATACAAACCTTTTGCTCGACGGACAATTTGACGTTAAGAAATAAATGAACTTAAAGATTCCTGAAGATTCTTAATGTTCATTATATTCGAGGTCTTGGATATAAATTAACATTGTTCAAACTTAAAAAATGACGGGGTTTTCATATTCATTGTCCAAATGATCCCCCCTTTTACTCTTCGTATTTTATGCGATTTTGATGTTTGTACAAATTTGTTCCTAGAGAGAGTGCAATCCAGTAGCCCCCTTCCACCCCTTACGAGCTTATTTCATCTCAATGTTTTTATATTTGTTCCTTTCTTGTTCATTAGTTTTTTCATGTGATTTTTCTCTCTTCCATCCACTCTTTAAAGACTGAGTAAATCTGGCTTGCTTAGCTAAGGTTCATTTTCGTTCTAAATTATCATATCCACCAAAGGAGTTCAGTGCCATCTGCTGGCCAAAACATCATGAGAATTTCTATAAACGATCAATTGGATTGCCTCACCTTCTGCCATTTTGAGACACTCACTCAAAATGTCTAAATAGTATTGACTGTATATTCGTTTTCTTCGTCCTCGAATGTGTCCATATTTCTTGCCTTATAACACATTATCTATCTTTCCTAAGGGTTATGACGCTCGGGAGTGGCCTTGCTTTGTTGTATCTAAGCGTTATCGAAGGGATGAGGAGTTAAATAAAACACGAAAAATGTTGCTTTGTTAATGTTATTGCCCACACCCTCAATTGATCCGTAGGATGTCATTAACATTAGCCCCGGATCTGAAGAGGGGAAGGAAGTGGCATGTGAGAGTCAGCGAAACCCAAGGAAACTTAAATTGTCTCAACGTATAAGGCAGTGTTTAAACCTGGATAAGCCAAAACCAACATGAAAAAAGTAAATGACTCACAAAAGAGAGCAGAGGAAAATATTACAGGGAAAAAGCATTAATAAGGTGAAGGTGGGCGCCAATATATCTGTATTTGTAAGTGGAAAGGGCAAATTATTAAGAAGGTATATAAGCGGCAGATAACGAGTTTGTAACAGAAGCTTAAATTCAGGTATCAGTATTGCTCAATTAAGAGAGAGAGAGAGAGAGAGAGAGAGAGAGAGAGAGTTACAAGGAAAGCAAGTACCTTAAAAGACCTTTTGGTCCATGTCGTGAAGGTACTTGTGAACTTCCTATCCTAATATATACACACAAAAGTAACTATGAGCTGGAGACAAATGGACAGTCAAGTTGAAGGCTCTCCCCGCCCCCCTCTCCCACCCGCCACGCGGGTACGGAAAACCGAAACGATACCAGGTTCAGTTGAAATATAAAGCTCAACCAGGAATTTTGAAAGTAAAGTTTTTGAAACCTACCCGATTAAACATTAATAATATCAAAATTATCATTAAACACATCAACATTGCTAAAAAAAATCATAATACTACAGGTTCTTTACAGAATATTTATTTTACGTTTCGATCTTTGCAATCTCGTCATTTAATTTTTATACACGAATCTATATTGATTCTAGATTTTTTCGATCCTGAGAATCTTGTCATTATACTTATTTCTATTTATATACATATTAACTAATTCCATTATATTTTGATTTAATAGCTGAGTGTATGTATCATTGTGTCTAGTTTTTTCTTAAAAGTATCTATAGTTCTGCTAGATATTACATCTATGGGCAGCTTATTCTAAAGGTTAACAATTTTATATGGAAAGAAGTTACCAGTTAGATTTTTTCTAAAACGCAACGGTACTAGGTTCATTCCGTTGTTCCTTGTCTCATTGTCATAACATAACATAACATAATTACACGGGTGACAAAAGCCACAAGGGCCTATCAAAGGTCATCCGCCTCCGTCATTTAACTTGAACCATATTCCACCTTCTACATTTTCAATCCTATTCAATATCTTAAAGGTTTCTATTAGTTGGCCTCGCATTCCCCGCGTTTTCAGGCTGAAGAGATTTAGTCTTTTCAATCTTGTCTCATAGTTATGTTTTCTTAACGATGGTATTCATTTTGTTGCTCTTGCTTGTACTTTCTCAAGCCTTTCAATATCCTCATTTAAATGTGGGCACCAGAATTGTGTGCAATATTCCAAATGTGGGCGAACTAATGCATTATACAAATTTAGCACAATAGTTTCGTTTCTGCATTTAAATTGTCGCTTTATGTATCCGATGATCTTGGAAGCTCTTTTTTCTGCTTCTATGCATTGAAGATTAAACTTAAGATCATTCGATATATATGCTCCTAAATCTTTCTAAACTTGTATTTATGTTATTTTCGAGCTAAATAATATGTATATAGCCTGTGGATTTCTGCATCCAATATGCATTACCTTACTCTTATCTAAGTTTATAGACAGTTTCCATTCTCTTGACCATTTTTCTATATGATTAATATCTTTCTAGAGATCATCTGCATCTACTTTACTAACTATCCCTTTACCAAGTTTTGCGTCATCTGCAAATTTTACTATTTTTGACATGAGACGTATGTTCAGATCGTTAATGTAAATTATGAATAGCAAGGAGCCCAACACAGAACCCTGAGAAACACCACTCGATACTTTTGTCCAATCAGAGGCAAACCCATTGATTACTACTCTCTGGTATCTATTCGTAAGCCAATCTTCAATCTAGTCTCCTATTTTTCCTTTAATTCCCAGTCCCCTAGGTTGTGCCATCAGTAATTTGTGAAGGACTTTATCGAAAGCTTTATGAAAATCTAGGTATATAATATCAGTCGATTTTTCGTCATCATATTGTTCAAATATATATATAGGAAAAAGTCCAGCAAATTCGTTAGACAAGATTTATTACTTCTGAATCCATGTTGAGAATCTCTAAGCAATCATTTTGATTCCACATGAAATGCAATTTTCTTGCAGAGGAATGATTCTATAAATTTTCCAGCCACTGAAGTTAAACTAATCGGTCCGTAATTTTTAACTTGTTCTTTGCAACCCTTCTTAAAGATAGGTGTTATATTTGCATATTTTCCGTTATTGGGGACAATTCCACTGTCTAATGATTTATTAAAAATACTTGCGAGATGCCTGCTAACAACATCCTTAACTTTTTTTAGGACTCTGGGATAAAACATATCAGGTCCAGGTGATTTGTTTGCGGGCATTTTATTAATTAAATTACTAACATCTTCGGCAGTACAGCTAGCATATTCTAATGAGTCATTGCCTTTATATGTATTATTTAGTTCCGGTATGATTGATTTCTTCATTAGTAAAAACAGTCATGAAGAAATTGTTCAATAAGCAAGCTATGTCATAATTAGTGAATTTTAAACTACCAGCCCTATCCCTTAGTGATCCATTATTATTCTTTATTGGCTTTCTATTGTTTACTAAGGCATATAATTCCTTTGGATTTACTTTACAATTTTGTGCCACTCTTATTTCTTCTTCTCTTTTGGCTTTTAAATTTTGTTTTTATTTTTCGTCTTAGGTTATCATATTGTTCTGCCATCTGTTGGGTTGGTCTGCTTTTTAGCAGTCTATACAGGTTTTCCTATTCTTTATCATGATTTTTATTTCTTTGGTTAACCACGTAGGATCTTGACTAGTATAAGATTTTTTACTTTTAATGGGGACATATTTCGATTGTTTTTCCCAAAAAAATATTCTTAAAAGATATCCACGCATTTTTTACTTCTTCCTCATTTGTATCATATCCTAATAAGCTTACTTTCATGACTTCATAATTACCTTTGTTAAAATCAAGTCTGTGTATATTGTTTATTCTCCCCAGGTCGGTAATAGGATATCAAACTCTATTAAATTGTGATCACTGCAATCAAACCTTTCGCCGACGCAAATGTTTGAGAGTAAGTTGCTCTCAGTAGACATTATAAGGTCCAATATGATGTTATCTATTGTTGGTTTACTGACCCACTGTGTTGAGAAATTATCATCAATAAACTCCAGAAGTCTCTGCCCTTCTTTGTCCGCTTGTTTTGTTAACCAGTTTATTTTTCTGCAATTGAAGTCTCACATGACTACAGCCAGTTTCTTATCGATTTGTTTTGTAAATAAATCATAGAGTTTAGAATCAAGATCCAGGGACTGGCGTGGTTTTCTCTATATTAAATAAATGCATAAACTTATTTTATCTAAATATAGCTTCACTCCTATTATTTCTAGGTTCGTATCCAAGATAGTCTCTGTTGGGAAAAGATATTCGCGTATATATAATAACACCCCTCCTCCTACTTTAGCTTTTCTATCTTCATTGAACATCTTGTAGCCATCTAGTTCAAATTCACCCCTTAAATCTCTCGAGTTCAAATTTATCCATGATTCTGTAATTGAAATTATGTCGTACTTCTCTACAACTACCATAGCTCTGAATTATAACAATTTGTTTCTAATAGAACGTGCATTTAGAAGAATCGCTCTTATGAGTTTGTTGGACTCCCTGGAGGAGATTCGTTTTCCGAAACCGGGATTGCTACATTAGATGGGGTTGTTTAATTTTTACAAATATTGCTTTTACGAGAACATTCAAAGAGGTTGAATACGTTGACGTTCAATAATTCCCAGTATTTCTTTTTGCCTTTATTATTTAAGTGCGTGTCATCATTGAAAAAGTTCTTTTCTCTATTAAATGTTAACGAACTTAATTCCCTTCTTCTCACATATTATTTTGAGTCTTGAATTAATTACAATAGTTTTGCTTAAAGCCTCTGTTGACAATTAATTCTGGGTAAAATGCCTGCCATAAATAATACCTTTGTACGTTTCTGCTTTAATTTGGTTCGTTAATGACTCAAACTGTGAAATGACCTGTTCGGTTTCAACCACTCCATCTTTAGCTTAAGTATCATTTGATCCAACATCCACTATTACTGCACTATCTTCGTTATCAACTTAGAGTTTCGCAATCTCCCCGTCAATTTAATCTGAAGTAATCACATTGTTTTCTTACTAAAGAATCACTAATGAGGAAAGTCTGCTTCTCTTTCTTAGAATTTAATAGGGGGCTTTTGTTTTCAGTAGGAATTTGGGATCTATTATAAGTTTCTGTTTGCCAGTTGTGTGGTATATTTTCGTCAACTTTTCGTTTACTTATCTCGAAAGTAAAATCACTATCCTTCCTTTCTATTTTATTTTCTATGAACGCAACTGCTTGCTCTAGGCGAACAACCTTTTTACTTAAAGAGGTATTGACTTGGGTAATATTTTCGTTCAAGAATTCAAGAGAGACTATCTTATTTTCTAATTCAACTACTTTGGCCTCACTATTTTTTTTAGAGCATAGTTATCTGCATTAGAATTACAACTGTTTAATTCTAGAGCCGAGATTCTGTTTTCCATGTCGCCAATTATTTTTAGCAGATCGTTCTTTTCATTTGTATGCTTTTCTTGCAATTTACAGAGTGGACGAATACTGACAGAAGTAATGTCATGATATGATTGTTCCGGAAAATTTATACACCAATTGACTGTCTTGCAATTAAAACAAAAGGCTTTCAACTTCTCTGCACCAGGCCTACTGAATTATTATACTCAATAAATATTTTTTACTAATTGGGCAAAATTTTAGGTGCCTTCAAAGTTAAACCCTTTATATCTATTTCCGAATTATAAAAAAATAGCTTATTGCCTCTCTTCTTATTAAAGTTTAACAGTAACGAGTTCAATATATGGCTCTAGTTATTTTTATGTAGATATTCGTTCCACTCAAAACATAAATTAATTCGTAACTATACTAATCCCTGGTTTCTAAAGTTTAAATTGAAAATCTGTTTAATTATTGTACGAATTAGTTCCTATAATTAATGCGAAATGTATTTATGTCACAACAAGAATAATGAATTTCTAACTTTTAAAAATAAATCACAAAAAATTAATTCAGATTTTTCAATAGGTAAATATTCTTATTATTCTTATTAACTCAAAGTTGGGGGTGCATGTGAGGGGAGGGCGATAGGGTGTGTGGAAAGATAGAGAAAATAGACAAGTGGAGAAGAGAGAAAGAAATGTGGTAGGGTGCAAATAGATGCCTAGGGTCTGGTGATCAGACTTATCACTTTCATTGTTTCATTGGTTGCGTGTATTTTTTGTTGTTATAGTAGATTTTTTGGTAATAATTATAAAAAAATATAATTATAATTATTATGGCGTTCAAGCCCTTTGTCTTAGCAACTTTAGTTTTTTTTATTTATGTTGTTCATTGCTTGCTTTGTATATGTTTTTAAATACGTTTAAGTGCGTGCTTATTGTCTTTTTTTTTGTGTGTGTGTGTTTTTATAGTGTTTTTTGTTTCTTCTCGTTGATGATTCTTGTCGAAATCGGGTTTTTTTTCTTTATCTTGGTAAGGTAGTCTTGATTGGTAGGTTATTGTCGTAATTCGAGTTCTCGAGTTCTTCTGTTCTTGTTTTCTTCACAGGTTTTTCCCTCTCTTTTTATGAGTAGAACGATACTTCGTCTCCGCCAGCCACTCGGTTGGCGGAGCTGGGGAATCTGGGGCGACAGTCAGCTCTTCTGTTCTGGTTAATCATCTGGGTGATTTTATCACTCAGCTCTCGATTGACCAAAACCTGCATTTTCAGGGGCCGTTCTTCTATGACTTTGTTAATGGGAATTATTCCCGCCTCTCTGTGCAGGTCTTCTTGCCGTCTTCTTTCATGCCTGCGTGTACCCGTGATTAGGTACATGCATTTATTTTGCACCACTTGAAGACGCCTCTTTTGTGTTTTAGAGACACATGAGAGGGCGAAGGCGGGGTAAGACAACGTAGATCTTACAAGGGCATTGTAGATCTTCTTCTTGTTGCTTTCACGTTGATTTCTGAATCTGTATAGAGTTCTGACAGCGGACGTGGCTCAGAAATTCTTTCTTCGACGTGCTTTTTGTACCCGGTAGAGGTGATTTTCATACCGAGTACATTGCATTCGTTGGTGTAGGGATATCGCGTATCCCCCACACGCACTTATGCCCTTGAGGTGCGTCCGATGGGGACCACCTTGAATTTCTCTTGGTTTGTTCTTATTTTCCACTGAGCCTCGTAGTTGTTTAGGTTCGCGATTTCCATCACTGTCATGCGAGCTTGCCACGGCGCATTCCTCCATGGAGATACGATTATCTGGCTGAAATCATCGGCGTATTGAATATTGAGGGAATTGGGGTACACAGAGGCTGGGACGTCCGCGGTGTATATCGAGTAAAGGGTGGCGGACAGACACCCCCCCTGCGGGAGGCCCGCAGTGAGCGGAAACTTTGGTCCGTCCGTGCAACCTAGACTGACATACGCCGCTCTCTCCATGACATAGTCACAGAGAGTTCTTTCTAAGTTTTCACTTAGACCTAGCCGTAAGATCTTATACTGCATGCCCCGCTGCCACACCTTATCAAACGCCTTTGATACATCCCGACAAACGATATCCACATAACTCCTGTCCGGATTGGCTTGGGAAAGCTTTTCCGTTATGACATTGATTGCCATTTCCGTACTTCGCTTCTTTCTAAACCCGAATTAACATGGGTTGTAGAGGGAGTTTTCTTCCAGGTGAGACACCAGTCTCCCGTTGAGGATCTTCTCAAACAGTTTCCCGCCAAATTCCAGGAGTGAAATTGGGCGGTAGCTCTCTCTCAACGTAGGGTCCTTTCCGTGCTTGGGCAAGAAGATCATTTTTGCCGTCTTGTAAGCATCTGGAAAGTACCCTGTATTCAGACATGCGTTGAAAATTCGTCTCATTCCTTCGATGATGTTGGCTGGTGCCTTTTCGAAGTTAAGCTTCGTAAGCCCCGATTGGCCTGGGGCTTTTTGTCGGAATGAGCGGAGTACGCCAAGGATCTCTTCTTCGGTGATCTCGGCGTCTCCGTCACGCAGTCTATCCACCTGGTGATGAGGATGCGTTCGATGTATTTCCGTGTTAAGCTCGTCTTCGATGTTGTTTTCGAACTCTATATAAAAATCTTCGTTTTCATCTTCCGATATGCTGAAGATTTTTTCTCAATAACGCCGGAATATCACTTCGATGTTATTTTCTTCCGTTTCCATGGATCCATATTCTTTTTCGATTTTCATTTTCTTCTTTTCTCCAGATGATCCTCTGAGACGTTTGACTTTCTTCCTAAAGTCCTTGGGAGATGCATTTTGATCGAGGCTCTCGATCGCATCGTCCCATTGTCTCTGTTGTTGTTCGAGGATCAACTGGTTGAGCTCCTTCTTGATCTCTCTACTTCATTGTAGCGAGCTAAATGATGCATTTCTTATATTTAACTCGTACATAACTCTCAATTCTCTGTATAGGTCTTTCATGTACCCAGTCCACCTGTATGAGGAGATGGTTTTATACGGGGTTTTGGGGATGCAAGCCCTATCTGCATTAATTAGATGTTGGTTGAGGTCGTCGAGTGCCTCGTCTATCTCCTCGAGAATTGCCTCGTCCAGATCTGGTGGGCGATAGGCCTCGAGGAGATCAGCGTACCGTGCCCAGTTGGCTCTCCTGTAGTCTTTTCTGACTGGAGCTGGGAATTGTATAGGGTTCCTATTGATGGTAAGTAGGATCCCTATATGATCACTACATGGTACTTGGACCGGTTCCATGTAGTTATTGAACGGCAGCTGACGATTAGCCAGACAAATGTCTGGTTTTGTGGCACTTCTTCCTCGAGTATAGGTTGGAAAGTCCTGGCCTATTCTATGGACCATGTTTTGGTCCATCATAGTATCCAGGCACCTTCCATTTCTATTGAAGGTCCTGTACCCAGACTCCCGACATCTGGCATTAAGGTCCCCTATTAATATGGTGGGGGTCCTTCTGCCAAATAGGCCAGAGAGAGAATGGATTGGTCAATATTCACGTCTCGGCGGCTGGTACCCTGTGGCGATGACCAGCTTTCCTATATCGAGTTCGACCTCTATTGCAAGATAGGATTCTTCCAAGTTTCTTATGGGTTTATACTTGATCCCTCTTTTGATGGCGATGGCGGCACCATCGTACCGCTCTTGAGAGTAATTCGAGATTAACACATCGTAGTAGGTAAATAGAAAAAGGTCGTGAAAATATAACCGGGAGAAATGCCGACAGACTGGCGCCGTCTGGCTTAAGACCTCGTCGTTGATTGGCTAAGGCCCCCACACGTCAGAGATAAGGTAAGAGCAAGTAAACAAACGCACGCACAGGCCAAAAACAAAACAAATCTGAACAACATTATTCGCAAATTCTCACTAACTCAAGATAAATATTGACAAATTGATACCTTTTGAGACAATCAATAAAACAGGGGAAAATGAAATGCAAAAAAAGAAAGAAATATAAGGGTATTACTTAAGGTTTTCTTCTCCGGGAAATATGACGCTGAGATGATATGTAAAAATGACCGCTATGATGAGAGAAATAAAGCAAATCCAAATATTTACACAGCTAACGAGTCTTTCTAACTATTTAATTATTTGAATAAAAAGTTTAAACAAACCACAAACACTTCTCACTATATAAAAAAGATATATTCTAGTAAACACTTTATTGATCAAGGAGCGGGAGCAATACTGAACACATCCGAGCGGGAGCGAGGGAGAGAGAGTTACATAGAGTTACATAGATACACAGATCATACGGGCCTTACGGCCCAGACTAAGGTGATCTGGCCTTAAATCTACTGCCACTTACACATAGAATAGTAGAAGTAAAGGATAGAAAAGTTTTAGGCTCTCCCCACCCTCCACTCCCTCCGGCAAAAGCCGTACATGAAATAATTTGGGAAAAGTACCTTGCAGGTGTAAGAAGACAGTACCTGAAGGAAATTTGCATTGAATAGTAATTAAATGAAATGAATATGAAAACCACTTACATACACCTGAAAGAGTTATATGTTTTGTAATATTATTTTATTTTGTAGCTTATGCTAAACAATCTCAATATTTGTTAAGTGTTTGTCTAATCTCATTTTAAATGAGTCTATAGTTCTGCTGTCCACTATCTCGTTTGGCAAATTATTCCAATCATTAATAATCGAGTAAGTGAAGAAGTTTTTTATTACATCCATAGTGGCTCTTTTACCCTCAAGTTTTGAATCATGTCCACGGGTGGGACACTCCCCTGTCAGTGTGAACAAGTTCAATATTGACATTAACGTTGTTAAATCCTTTAAGTATTTTGAAGCACTCAATAAGCTGCCCCCTTAGTCTTCGTTTTCTGACGGAAAATTGATTGAGTTTTTTTAGCCTCTCGTGGTAAGGTTTGTTACGTACTGACGGGATAAGTTTTGTCGCTCTGTGTTGTACAGCTTCTAATTTATCTATGTCTTTTATTAAGTAAGGGGCCCAGAACTGTACAGCGTATTCGAGATGGGGCCTGACAATACTTTTATATAGTGGCATAATTATCTCCTCGCTTTTATAAGTAAAGTTTCTTTTTATAAATCCTAGTGCTGTGTTAGCTTTGTTTGCAGCAGCTGCGCATTGGTTTAATGTTTTTAAGCTTTCTGTAATTATTACTCCTAAATCTTTAGCCTGCGGGGTTGTGTTTATATAGTTGCCTTGCATTGTATAGTTGTATTTTTTGTTTTTTGTTCCGTACTGAAGGATTTGGTAATTGTCGATATTAAATGGCATTTGCCATTTCTCAGACCATTCGGTAATTTTATTTATATCAGCTTGCAGGCTAGCGCTGTCCTCTTCGCATAATACTGAGTTACCTATTTTCGTGTCATCTGCAAATTTAGATATGATATTATTTATTCCAACGTCTATGTCATTGATGTATATAGTAAATAAAATAGGCCCCAGGACTGATCCCTGGGGAACACCGTTGGTAACAGATACCCAGTCCGATTCCACGCCATTTATTATCACTCTCTGCTTCCTGTTTTTTAACCAGCTACTAATCCATCCGTATATATTACCGTTAATTCCTAGCGAACGCACTTTGTTCATGAGTTTCTGATGGGGAATTTTGTCAAATGCCTTTTTGAAATCTAGGTAAATTATATATAATGATTTAGTATCGTTATATAGGTTGAAAAGGTTATGGTAAAAGTCAATTAGGTTTGTTAAGCACGATCTCTTAAACCTAAAACCATGCTGGCTATCTCGTATAAGGTTATTGTTTTCAAAGAACTCTACTAGCTTGTCTCTAATGATCGTGGTGAGCAACTTTCCAACTATTGAGGTTAAGCTAATGGGTCTGTAATTACTGGCCTGGTTTTTACATCCCTTCTTAAAGATAGGTGTGACGTTAGCTTTCCTCCAATCATCAGGGACGACCCCATGCTCGAGAGATTCGTTAAAAATGAGAGCAAGTGACTCTGCTAACTCATTATGGACATGTTTTAAGATTTTCGGGTAAAATTTATCAGGACCAGGAGTCTTGTACGAGTTCATTTTCTTTAATTTATCAATTACTAGTTGGGGATTTACTTACAAGCTCCTTAGTGATGTGTGTCTGACCTGTATAGACTCGTTGTTATCGTTATTAGTATATCCTAAGGTGAAGACTGAACTAAAAAACTCGTTTAAGATATTAGCCATACCCATATCATCTGAAATAATTTCACCCAACTGGTTTTTCAAGGGGCCAATCCCGCTTCTCATTTGCCTATTTCTATTGATATAAGTATAGAAGTGTTTGGGATTAGTGGTGCTTGCTTTCGCTATCTCGATTTCGTATTGACGTTTCGTTGATTTTATGAGTGTTTTAACCTTTCTTCTGCTAGTGTTATACTGTTGGTTAACTTGATAGCTTCTATTGTGTTTTAATAATGTGTGGAGACGGTTTCTATCTCTAATTGCTCGTTTGATGTCATTATTAAACCATGGTGGCTTGCCTCTATTCGCGTTACTATTCTTTGTCTTAAGAGGAACATGGTTTTCTTGGGCTATAAAAAAATAGTTCTTTAAATTTATTCCAAAGTTGATTGACATCTTCTATTTCTATCAGCTGCTCGTGAATATTTCCCAGGGCTTCTCTGAGGCCCTCTAAGTTAGCTTTACTGTAGTCTGGTACTTTTGAATAGTTATTGGTAGTTAAATACCTGGCATTTAGATCAAAGCGAGAGAGAGAGAGAGAGAGAGAGAGAGAGAGAGAGAGAGAGAGAGAGAGAGAGAGAGAGAGAGAGAGAGAGAGAAAGAAAGAATGATAGAGAGTAAAAGAAAAAGAGAGATAGTGAGAGAATGAGAGTAAGAGAGTGAGAAAGTTGGTGAGAGGGAATGTGCGCGCGCGAGAGAGAGAAAGAATGTGAGTGAATATGTGTGAGAGAGAGAGATAGAGTGAGAGAATTTGGGAGGGTGTGTAAGAAAGAGAGAGTGAGAGAGACTGATATGGGAAGTGTGTGAGAGATATATTGTGAGGTAGAGTGCGTGAGAAGAGAGAGGATCAGAGCGTGTGAAAGAGAGAAAGTTTCAGAGTGTGTGAGAGAGTATGCGAGAGAGATTATGAAAGAGAAAGTGTGAAAGAGAGAGTATGCGAGAGAGATTGTGAAAGAGAAAGTGCGAAAGAGAGAGTGTGTGAGAGAGATTGTGAAAGAGAATGTGTGAAGGAAAGAGTGTCCAAACGAGAGAGAGAGTTACAAGGAGTTACAAGGAAAGAAGGTACCCTAGGAGACCTTACGGTCCATTGAAAGAGAGTACCTTTGGACTAGCAATCGAGCGGGCACATGGCTGCTCAATTGTTTTGCGTCCCTAAACGGCCACTTTTAAAGACTCTGGTCTTGACTTGAACTGGTGAACAGATTCACTGTTGACAACTTCCACTGGAAGTGCGTTCCACTTACCGCAGATACTGTAGGTGAAAAAATTTCCACACAGATTGCGGTTGTATCGCTTTAGTTCAAGTTTGAAGCCGTGATTGCGCGTTCTGTTCTCACTCAGTGTGAAAATATCCCGGTAGTCAACATTGTCGAACCCTCGAAGTATTTTGAAAACTTCGATGAGCTGACCACGCAGTCTACGGGTTTCCAGTGAGAACAGATCTAATTCCCTTAGTCTATCCTCATAACTTTTATGTCGGATAGAGGGAATCAGTTTGGTTGCCCTAGCTTGTACGCGTTCCAACCTTGCGATGTCCTTTCGAAACGAAGGACTCCAAAATTGTACGGCATACTCCAGGTGCGGCCAAACCAGGGAGTTGTACAGACAAAGTACTATCTCCCTATTACGGTATCCAAACTGGCGCTTTATGTAGCCTAACATCCTTTGAGCTTTCTTCTCTGCCTCGATGCACTGTTTCGAGAACTTGTGGTCGCTAGTGATAGTAACACCCAAGTCCTTCTCAGTGTCACTCGATTCAAGAGCAGTGCCCTTAAGGATATAATGAGATTGGGGATTTCTGTGGCCGATATGCATTACTTTGCATTTGTTCACGTTGAAAGGCATTTGCCACGTGTCCGACCACTCCCCAATCTTCCCAAGATCTTCCTGCAGGCGGGCAGTATTTCCATCCTTTGCAACGTTCATACCAAGCTTGGTATCGTCAGCAAATTTGGAAATCTTAGCAACCATATCACCGTCCATGTCGTTGATGTAGATGATGAATAGTAGTGGTCCCAGGACAGAACCTTGAGGCACCCCGCTAGTAACGGGCACCCACTCAGAAGCCTGTCCATTCACCACCACCCGTTGCCGTCTGCCACTTAGCCAGTTCTCGATCCAGCCGGCTACTTTTCCGTCTATGCCCAGCGCTCGCACTTTCCGGAGAAGGCGGCGGTGTGGTACCTTATCAAAGGCTTTCTGAAAGTCTAAGTAAACCACATCCACCGCCTTGTCCCGATCGTGCTCACTGAACACGAAGTGGAAGAATTCCCCAAGGTTCGTCAGGCATGACCGTTGCCTTCGAAAGCCGTGCTGGGAACTCCTCAGTAGCAGGTTTGACTCTAAATACGACGTTATTTTCTCCACCATCATGCTTTCCATGAGTTCCTCGACTATTGAAGTCAGACTGATAGGTCGGTAGTTTGACGGATGGCTGGGGGCTCCTTTCTTGAAGATCGGAGTCACCTCCGCCTCACGCCAGTCTCTAGGAAAGCATCCGGTCCGAATTGACATGTTGAAGATAGCGCACAGATGTCGTGATACTTCATCGCACACTTCCTTCAACACCTTGGGTAGAAACCCGTCCGGTCCAGGGGACTTATTCGTCTTTCGGTCAGCGATCTTTTTCTTTATTTTTCCTTCGGTGAAGTCCATTACCTCCAGCTTTTCCTCCGAGTAGGAATCCGTGGGCTGGGGTTTGGGACCACACTCTTTAGTAAACACTGAGGAGAATTAGTCATTGAGAAGGTTAGCATTTTCTGCATCTGACTGAGTTAATGCATCCTCCTCGTCCACTAAGGGCCTAATCCTACGATGGATTGGTTTACGGCTATTAACATAGCCAAAGAACTCCTTGCGATTCTCCTTGCAGAGTCTCGCCACTCGGAGTTACTCAGTACGCTTAGCCGCCCTTATGCTGGACTTCACTCTCCTGGCTAGCCTCCGGTACTCGTCAAAGGCATCCGAGATCTTCGATCGCTGGTACGCATTTCTCTTCTCCCTAAGCAGTTGGCCGATTTCTCGCTTAAACCACTTTGGTTGAACAGAAGACCGACAGAGGCATTTCAGAGGGATGCAACTTGATTGAAGACTAATGAATTTATTTTTGAAATTGTTCCACGAATCCTCAACCTCTTCGCATACCGCTAGCCTTACATCAGTCAGCCCAGCACTAAGGCTTGCAAAGTCTGCTCTTCCCAAGTCAAGTTTCTTTGATTGACTGGCAACAGACCTTACCTTTGGGATCTTGACGGTAAATCTAACTCGCTGGTGATCACTGCCACCGAGCTCTTCGCCTACAGAGACATCCTCAACGATATCATCCACAGAGGTGAAGACCAAGTCGAGGATATTGTCTCCTCTCGTCGGTTCTCTGACCCATTGAGTGAGGAACTCGTTGTTGGCGAACTCCAGGAGTAGCGCGCTCTCGCCACAAGCTGCTTTGGTTTCCCAGTCAACTTGTCTGTTGAAGTCGCCCATAACGATGCACACTCTGCCTTAAACAAGCTCACCCAGCAGCTGGTACAGTTCCCTGTCCTTCTCAACGGGTTGGAAAAGGGGTCTGTAAAGCACCAGGGTCCTGTATCTGACAGAACCTATCTCTAGGTCAACGCCTAGGAGCTCGTGATCGGATATAATGTTTGAGTTCGTAGATTTGATTGTATCCTTGACATACAACATTACACCACCACCCTCTCTGTCTGGCCTATCTATTTGGAAGAGTTGGTAGCCAGGAACCGTGAATTCGCCTTCAAAGTCTCGGTTTGAGGTTTTTATCCACGATTCTGTTATGGCTACCATTTCGGGTTCTTCCTTTGCTACGAGGCCACGGAGCTCAGGAAACTTGTTCCTGATTGACCTCGCATTAAACAGAAGAACTTTCAGGGAGTCCCTGACTGTAGGACTCCCTACGCTCTTCCGTTTCCCGGCTTGTTTGTTGGCGAGGCACCCCTTTTTGCGACCTCTTAGAAGGTTGTTCCTGGAGTGACACGGGCGTACTGGCGTACGTCCGCCCTCACTCTGGGCCGGATACTCCTTTCGGTCCTCTCTACGACATCCTGGATCATGTTCGACAGAAAGGCCTTTGCTTTAAATGAAAGATGTACCCCATCCCTTTGGTAGAGATCATTTCTACCATAAAAGGTGCGGTACGGGTCCACAAAAAAGACCCTCTCTGCCGTACACAAATCTGCCAGGCGCCGGTTTAAAGACACATTCATCGAGTGAGCGGTCGGTGTGGGACCTCTCCTCGGGAGCATCCACACTACTACACGCTTGCGGGTTTTCAGCCCACAGTCGTCCACGGCACCCATGACCATGTAGAGTATTTTATCTGTAGGGCCTATCCTACCTCCTCTCAGGTAGAGGTCGTTTCCACTGACCATCAGAGCAACGACTGAGCTCTCAGAAATCTGTGATTTCTCAGCCTCTACTCTGATGTGGTGGTTACCACATCCTGGCAGGCAGCTTACTTTCACACTAGTGCGAAGGCGGGCCGCTAGCAGGGACTGCAGGCCCCGTGCTTGAGAATCACCAATAAGGGTGACTCTTGCACATTTGTCAGCAGGCGACTTATTCTTTCCCCTCGGAAGCGACTTGCCGCTTTCCTCTTGTATCTCTACATTTTTCTTTTCTTTCTTCTTCATCTTATTTTTCTTGTCTTCATTTGTTTTCTCTTCTTCCGTTTCTCTTTTCTCTTCTTCTCTTTCCACTTTCCCTTGCGCACCAGTAACGCTCGAATCCTCTACACTGGGGTGAGCAGCATTGAGGTCCTTTTTCTTCTTTTTCTTTTAATTCTTCTCATTGGCACCGCATGGCAGAAGTGGGGCTGCCAATGCAGTTTCACCTACTTGGGCTGGAGTCACATCGGCGGAACCCCTCAAGTCAGTGGGACTTTCGTCTCGAGCTTGAGCTGACTGGGCTTCTAGTTTAGAGGCTAGCTCTAGGATTTTTTCCTCGAGACGCCGAATCTGAAGCGCGTGCTGCGTTTCTAGGGTCTGTACTTTACTTTCCAGCGCCCTAGATTTTTCTTCCGAGGTTGTGAAGAGATCCTTGAGTTCATTGCAGTATGCCACTGCCTCTCGGACCTCTCCTTTAAGGATGCAGTCGGTGCATATACTTCCCGGATGGCATTTCGAAAAACATCCTTCCGGGAAGTCCACGCACCACTTATCCTTCTGGCATATCGCACATGTATATTTGAGTGCAGCTGGACCTTTTTTCCCTGTCATTTTGAACACTTTCTCTCTTTCAAAACTTTGTGACCAATCAATAGAAAAAAGAGGGTTGGTGAGTTCTCCCCGCGTGAATCGCTCCCGCCTATCGATCGGAAACGTTTCGGATCTTTCAGAAGGCACGCTCCATGTGCTGCTGTTCGTCCGACCGAGTCGTCAAGCCTCGGCGTGCCGTGGCTCCCAACCAAGCAGCACAGACGGTCTTCGAAGGGGCCATCGATTTGTCACCAGGTGAACAACAACGAAACACGCCCCTTACTAAACTCCTACTAGTTCCCTTCACAACGGCGAGGATCTCGGAGCAGCGTTCAATGGATATCCCGCCCCACCAAGAGACTCGACCCAAGGCTTTTTATTGGCCTGGCAACCAACCTGGTAACAAAGGGCCGTCACCTCGGACCGATGCTACCAGAGGCACCCGTCAACAGGCACTGGGAACGGTCAATAATTACGCGCCAGGGAAGGGGTTAACGGGGCACTACCCTCATCCCATTCATCGTGCCCCAACGCCTAGGACACCTCTAGTCCTAGTCTCTCGCAACCAGTGAGCGTCGATTGGCGTTGTTTATAGAGGTTCCAAAGCCTCTCTTCTGATGCGTGAGGTAGCTGCCAGGTCCTTATATGTAGATAGAGGCAAAGAAGGGAAAGAGTGACATGATAGGAGTAGGCTTTTTTTTGTTTTTTTCTTTTTGTATAAGTGGGAGAGATAGGATAAAATTAAAAAAGGAGAAGGATAGAGTAGAAAAAGGAATGAATGACGCACTTAGTCTGGAACCTGGTTTCCGACCAAATCGACAAGGGAAGCCCTACCAGGGGTACCCAGAAGAGGTACCCCCGCCGACATAGCTCGAAAAGTCAAAGGTACACACAAGCTCTCTTCCCGCGACAAGGGGGCGTCACCTCTCCCTCTACTTTCCTTAAGAGAGAGAGAGAGAGAGAGGGGAGGGGAGTGATTGTGACGGTGTGTATGAGAGTATGAGAGAGTGACTGTGAGAGTGAACTTATGTTTTAGAGAGAGTGCGCGAGAGAGACCTTTAGAGAGCGAGTGTAAGAGACAGTGAGAGATTGTGGAAGAAAGAGAGTGTGTGTGTGTGTGTGTGTGAGTGAGAGAAATGCATGCGAAATTATATTATTTAGGTCCTGAGATCACGAATATTTCACTACAGGAAACGTATGAATAGTTTCCTGTAGTTTAATTCGGGGTCATACTTTTAGGTGTTCGTGGTCCCGAATTGGGCAGGGCTGCAATTTCTTGGTAATTTTTTGTACCTTTAGTTTAGACAAACTCGTTAGTGTCGTTAATATTGATATTTTATGGGTGTTATTCGAGGCTGATTCCGTTTTGGAAAGCTATTTCTTAAGTTTTTTGGTCGTTGTAACCTTAGTCTTGTCATATGGGACTTTTCTGTCTGATTCTCTTCGTCTGTCTTGGAGGATGAGGTCGTTATCTATATATAGTTTGTGAGGTTAATTGGCGATATCTTTATGCGATAAGTATGTTTTTTTTATTTGCCGTTGTCGCAAAAATTAGTTTTTTTCTTGCGCTGTTTTCTTTTCAGAGTCAGATTTAGCTGATCCGTTCGATTTATGCAAAGGTTCTGGCAGGCATCTTGCATAAGAGAGGCCTTAGGAAGTGTTAATCTTAACTGATCTCCATTTCTAAGAACTTTGTTTTAATTTTCATCAAATTTGGGTTTTAGGTTTCTATTATGAGCGATTTGTGTTGGGCTTTTGTTGTAGTTTCGTCCTGTGGTCACATAACTTTGGGTTAATTTAGTTTCGTGGCTCTTATTTGGTGGAGTTTATCGAGATTCTGGAGTCTTGTCTTGCACGTTTCTGGATGTAAGCCCTATTTGGTTTGTGCTGGTGTTTGAGCATTGTAAGTTGAGGAAGTTTGTACGAATGGGCTTCTGGATTATTCGAGGTTGGCATTATTACCTATTCTTGTTTGGATCTATGCGTAGAGGGGCAAACTACCACATCTGCATGGAGCGGATTGAACAGGACAGTGTCTTCTCTAATGTTATGCTCGTTTTTATCTGAAGCATTGAGTTGGTAGTCCCATAAAGTTGTGAATTCGTTGAAGGTGCTGCTGCCTTTGATAGCTCACTGGAGGGGAACTGGCTTAAGGCTCAGGGCTCGGATTTTTCCTTCCTCAAGTCTATCGGCCTGAGAGGCTGGTATGAGTGGGGGTTTCCTCGTTATTTGGGCGGATCACAGTTTCCAAAGTGCCCCTTCCAGTCTTGGACAGTGGTAGGGGTGCTGATGCCCCCTTATTGCTACCTCTCTTTAGGCAGGTTGACTTCGAATAACCCAGAAGTGGTTTACCGTCACCATCCTGGAGTTTTCCTTCTCTGAGTCGAACGAATCTGTGAAGGCGCTAAACCCCTTTGCTTTGTAAGAAACGGTATAGTCCTATCAGATAGAATAGGTGGGGAGAGTTGGTTTTGAACATGGAAAGTTTTGTGCTCCTATTGTCGACAGTCATACCAAGGTGCTGCAAGGGGGAGGTAAACACCACAGAAGTTTCTTTTCGGTGCGAGAGCCAACCTACTCGTAGGCCTAGAAGAGCCAGGACCGGACGGTGCCTTTTTCATATTAGATGGACAGGAGGTGCCTGGTCCCACAGACCTGAATATGACTCTTTACTTGAAATCTGAATAAGAATTTCGCCTACGGCCTAAACGACCTGGTTTTCTCTATCAAAACAATAAGAATCGTAAAGCTTAGACGAGGCAAGGTGTAATCCTCCACAATTTACACACTTACCAGTCTTTTCATGCACAGCCTTAGAACACGTTATGCAAGTTTGAGGTTGACCCTTCTTTGCATTTCGACACTTTATGTTCATATGGCCAAAGGAGTTTAAGGGGTAACTGCTCCGCATTGACGACACGAATGATTTAAGTTTACACACGGTAGCAATAGGAGCTGGCTTGTACATATTCAGCGAGCCTTTTAGGTCCACAGTGAAGAAGAGGATTTAAGAACATTCGCTGTTTCCAGACTACAGGCAAAAATTTAATCATTCCTTGGTCGGATACCAGCTTCCAAAGTACAAAATCGAGCTTTCTTAGAGTGCTAAGTATGACTCACTGGACTGACTTAGCCTCGTTAACCAGAAGGCTCCTTAATGAGAAACGGGAGATCTTCGCTTCTATACCGATAAGCCTAGCTACTACCTGTCTCTGATGGAACATGTGTCCATTGGGCAATCTTGCTCCATCATTCGAGTGAACGACGAAGGGAACGTTTGAAAGCGGCAAGCTGGACGACGCCGAGTATCCTCTTGAACATCACCGAGGCTCTAACTAACTTTGTTTCACTTTGTAGGATTTAGGTTGCGGATTTGGTTTCTTGTTTTTCCCATCCGGTGGGACTCTGTGGCTAGATGACACAGCTTTTGTCTGGTTCCTCGATGTCTCGGCGTGGAACATATCCGCCTCTGGACCGACAGGAACTCACGGTATTTTTGATTTCTTCTTTTTACGTGAGGATGGGGTCACGATTTTATTCAGTCACTATCAATGGTCACTCAAAACTTGACAGACAGGCCTCGGTCTGGTTCTTCGTCGTAATGACGACGGATCCGGTGGTTCTTGAAGCCCCTCGCTTCTCCGCTTAAGGAGAAGATGCCCACTTATCTATCTCGGCTAGTGCCACTCTTCCCTTAGGAGAAGCAGGTCATGAATGGGATAAATATGACTTCCAAGTTTCCACCACTGGGAAGTCACCACTGTTTGAGAAGTGATCTTCACCCTAAATACTAGGATTTCGTATGCCTCAGACGGCTTTCTTGTGGTCATATTCGACGGCTACCAGCTGAAAAAAGGCGGACTTGCACGCCGATCTCTCAAAACGTCACTAGTTTAGAAACGTAGGTCGGGAAAAGAAACCGTTGGCGGCTGATCCCGAATGTCTTTCTCAGTAGATCTCCACTTGTTCCCTACTCAACGGGAGGGGATGGGCTACCTTTTCTGATATAATTTCTTATTTTGGGGGTTAGCCTTTAAGAAAGTATAGAATAGCTGACCCACAGCTAGAGAAGAATCTGCTTGGGAAGACTCCCAAAGAATAGGTGGTAAAGGAGAAGCCCTTTTACCTACTGGTATAGGAGAAGATGAAACTTCTCCTCATGAGAGCTTGGGACCAGCCTCTGAGAAAGCAAAGGGATTCTTCTCCCAACTTGAGGGGGTTTCGCTCGGAAGCGACTAGAGAAAAAAGTAAAATGCAAGCCCATTTACCCATAGACATAATAAAAAGAGCAACTTCCTCCTAGTCAGGAGAATATTTGAAGGTTCCATAGAATATAGTAAAGGGAAGGGAAGCAAGAGAGGAAGCAACTTGTGGTAGAATCCCCCGAAGAAGAAGAAAAAGGGAACCCTAGTTACCTGGCGAGCTAGGTGAAGGGAAAAACTCCCATATAGTCAGAAAATTGCTTGTTTTTTTTTAATTTTATTATTTGGTATAGAGACTCTTCATTATTGGGCTCCAAACTGAGCGTATAGGCTGCCGGTCGAAACAGTTTGGTACCACTAGAGACTACCTTTCCACCCGGTGGCCAAACATTCCGCGGCATAGCGCACCATTGGAACCTGGCGCTAAAAGTATAGACGGCTATAAATAAAGATGAGACATTTTTTTTTTTTTTAAGAGGCTATCTGGTGACTGCCGACTTAGGCATAAGTCGCCGTAAAAAAAAACAACCTAGTTCTAGGCTACTTTAAAAAATTTGAACAGGAAACAACAATAAAAAGAAATAACAGAATCAATAACAAAACAATAACAAAAACAACAATTAAACCTTGTTAAATGAAAGGAAGAAGGCCGGCCTCCCCCAAATAGTCAACAAGTCCACCAGTCAATGTGCACGCACTCGTCCCGAGTACAAAGGACAGGCGGTAGCGACCCCGCCCATCCCGGTACCGGGACAGGTAACGTGCGCGAAGATCAACCAGACTGGGACATTCGACAAGAATGTGCCGAACAGTCTGGGGGACGACGCAGTCGTTGCAATAGGGCGCAGGCGAGCGCTCCATCAAATAGCGATGCGTCACACGAGTGTGTCCGATTCGGAGACGACATAAAGCGACCTGCACCCGTCGAGGCATTGGGGGATAGGTCCATGGCAACAGTCGCCGCGCAATGGCACGCAACTTTAAGTTCCCTTCGACCGTCTCCCATTTTCTTTGCCAAGCAGTCCGAAGAGCTGCCCGTATTCCTGACATGTAGTCGGAGTAAGGAAGAGCGAAACGCTGGTCTGGTCGCAGAGTCCTGGCGGAATCTTTGGCGCCCTCATCGGCGCGCTCATTCCCTGCAATTCCTACATGTCCAGTAACCAAGCAGAAGATAATCTCGACATCTGCCCGGCCCGCCGAAACCGTGGCGTCACGGATATCGCGAACCAAGGGATGCGGAGATTCCAATGCCTCGAGAGCACTCAGGGCGCTTTGTGAGTCGCTATAGATCACAATCCGGTCTCCAAACAGGGCACGTCGCGTAATCTCCCGTACCGAGTGGTGTATTGCCACCAGCTCGGCCGTGAAGATAGACGCAGCGCCTGGTAGAGCCCCGCTGACTTCAAACAGAGGGGATACGGCGTGGAAGCCGACCCCCTCTTGGGACTTGGAGCCATCCGTATACACTGACACGGTTCCAGCGTGACACGATGTGTGCCTCAAAAAGGTCAAACGCAATACTCTCGGCGCCATACAAGCTTTGGAAGCAGAGACGTGGCGACAAATAGCCAAATGTGGTTCCCTCCAGGGTGGCGTCCTGGGTAGAACCAGGAACGCCACCGGCCCGAGAGCTATATCTACCTCTCAAAGGAGTTTCCTGGCCCTAAACCCAAAGGGCTTAAAGTATGACTGGCGTCTCTCGGCGGCATAGGCACCATCGAGATCAGCTGCGGAAGCAGTGAGAGCTGTTGGCGACTGAGGGAGGCGCCGGGCTCGCACGTATAGGTTGGTGATGCACTGCACGCGGCGCAGAGCGAGTGGCATCTCCCCAGCATCGACCAACAGGCTCTCAATCGGGGAAGTGCGGAAGGCGCCGGTCGCAAGGCGAAGGCCGGTGTGGTGGATCGAATCCACCTTCCGCAATAAACGCTCGGCTGCGGATGCATAAAACTCGCATCCGTAGTCGAGCTTCGAGCGAACAAAGGATCGATAAAAAAGTGAGGCAGTAGCCCTATCAGCGCATAAGCGCTGAACGTTACGGAACGGAGAATGTCCATGGCGCGGGTACAAGAGACCCTAAGGCTGCGAATATGAGCCTCCCAGTTGAGGCGTCGGTCGAATACAAGACCAAGGAAACGGTGCGACTCAGCCACCTGCAGGCGCACCCCATTAAGAAACAAATCTGTGTGGGGGTGAAGCCGTGGATGGTGGCAGAAGTGCATCACCTTAGTCTTGGCCAAAGAAAACCGAAACCTCTGCGCTTTGGCATAGCGAGAGACGCGGTTCAATGCCTGTTCGAGTCGACGCTCCAGAGTTGGCATCTGGGCCGCGCCAAAAGAGATCGAAAGGTCGTCCACGTAGAGCGTAGCGAGAACATCTTCCGGCAGCACCGAGGTGATGCCGTTGATGCTCAGGGCAAAGAGTGTGACACTGAGGACACTTCCCTGCGGGACACCCTCCTCCTGCTCCTTTGGGCCAGAAAGGGCTCCCCCCCACCCGTACGCGGAACCGACGATCTCGCAAAAATTCAGATATAAACACTGGGAGGCGCCCCCTCGCCCCCATCGTGTGGAGAGTCTCCATGATACCATATCGCTATGCGGTATAATAGGCTTTCTCCTGATCGAAAAAGACCGTGGCGTAGTGCTGTCTACGAAGGAAAGCCTCGCAGACGGCATTTCTCAGTCGGAGCAGAGCATTTGACGTGGGGTGGAACTTGCGGAAGCCGCACTGTGCGGAAGACAGATGGCCTCCGCTGTCCAGGAAAAAGGCAAATCTAACATTTACCAATTTCTCCATCAACTTGCACACGCAAGAGGTTAGAGAGATTGGGCGGAAACCGGTCGGAGTAGAGTGATCTCTTCCCGGCTTGCGAAAGGCGAGCACAGTAGCGATTCGCCAGGAGTCTGGGAGAATACCCTCCACCCAGATCCTGTTAAACAAATCTAACAGAAAGGCCATGCCTCGCTGACCCAGGCGTCGAAGCATGGCGTACGGGACATCTTCCGGACCATTAGCGGTGTTCTCGCACGAAGCGAGAGCGGAACGCAACTCACTCACAGTAAACTTGTCGTTGAAGGGTTCTCCGCCTCTGGAGGTAAAGTCCAGCCAGCGGCCTTCCGCGACATCACGCCGTGCATTAAATGCTGGCGGAGCAGCATCACGGCTAGAGAATATGAAAAAATCGGTCGCTAAGGATTCCGCCACGGACGTGGGGTCCGAGATTGCGGTCCCATTCTCCTGGAGAACGGGAGGTGGGTCCTGCGAGAACATGCCCGGAATCGTGTTGACTCGCTTCCACACCTCAGCTTAAGTGGTCTTCTCGTTTAGTGAAGACACGTATGCCCGCCAAGAAGAGCGGCGGGCATGCTTCCAAATATACCGGAACCTAGCCCTAGCCCGACGAAATGCAGCGACAGTGAAATCGTTCGGGCGGCGCTTATAGCGCATGTAGGCATAACGCTTCTGTTTGAGGGCCGTCTCACACTCGGCCGACCACCATGGGAGTGGTCGGCGTGCAAAACGGCCAGACGTTCTAGGAATAGTAGTCAGGCCCACGGCGATGAAGTTTCCGGAGAAGAACTCAACGGCCTCATCTACCGACCTAAATTCCTCGACTGAGATAAAGAATTCAGTCATTTCCTGAAATGCAGGCCACCGCGACCGCGCCAAGCACCATCGAGGTGGTCTCTCAGGCGGCAGTTGCCCTGAAAATGATATTTAAATAGGAAAGTGATCACTACCATGGAGGTCATCGACCACCCCCCAATCAAAATCAGGCTGTGCATCCGAAGAGCACAAAGATAGGTCAAGGCAAGAAAATGAAGCGGTTCTCGGACAGTGATGCGTAAACTCATCCATATTTAGGACACCCATCTCAAGCTCTTCGATTAGATCGGCAAGGACTTGTCCCCTGGGATTTATGGAGTAATCTCCCCAGAGAGGATGCCTGCTGTTCAGATCTCCAGGCAAGATATAAAGCCTCAGCAACCGTGCAAAGGCAGCGGCGGAAGTCTACCACGTCGAAGTCAGCTGACAGTGGAATGTACGCAGAAATGATAGTATACCTCCTATCCAGGTGCAGCTGCACAGCCACTGCCTAAAAGGAGGTATCTAAAGAGAAAGGAAGAACGGAGACATCATGCCGGGTGTGAACCACGCATCCTCCAGCACGGCCATCCCGCGGTGGTGGGATCGCAAGACCCTTATACCCAGGGATGGCGGGCAGGTAACACGCGCCTAGCATAGGCTCCTGCAAAAAGATAGCTAACGGGGAACGGGACGAGACGAGCCTCCGTCGCTCCTCTTAGTTGGCCCGGAGTCCACGGCAATTCCATTTAAGGAATATGCTCTCCAGGCCTAGCTCAGAGGAGACGCGGGGGCCCTCCTCGAACTGAAGACCGTCACGGGAATTGCCGTACGCTTCCCGGGGGCAGAACCCCGGGCACTGTTGGCCGGGCAAAGCGCTGAAGGCGCTGTCGCCTTCGAGGACTTATTGGGGGACGTTGGACTCGCCATGCGAGTCTTTTCCTACCTCCACCTCGAAGCCTTAGGCGGGCGTTGCGGCTTCGGAGGCGATGGGCCCTCTATTTGAGGAACCACCGTCTCCGAGCCACTCGCTCCACCTCGGGGCGTGGGCAAAGGAGGCAGGGGGCCCTCTTTTTGAGGAACCATCGTCTCCGAGCCACTCGCTCCACCTCGGGGCGTGGGTGAAGGAGCAGAAGCTCCTTTGTTGCTGTCCTCCTTTCGGGGTACAGCTTTAGGAACTCTCGAAGATGGCCTAGCGACCATCTTCAGGGGTGTTGCCTCCTGTCAGTCTAACGCTTCGGTGGAGGCGCAAAACCGTTTCGCCTCACGGGAAACGGTCACGCTTGGGGAAGAGGGGGGAGCCCTGGTTTTAGCCGGGGCTGGGTATGAACCCTTTTTGCCGCCAGCTTTACCAGAAGAGAGCCCGGGTTGAGTAGAACCCACATAAGGGCCCCGAATAAGCGCGGAAACAACCGTGCTCGTTAGCCTGGATGGGCCGTGAGCAGAGGTTGCATTTCTATCTATTGAGGCATATGAGAGATATGCACCACATTGCTTCGAAAAAGCAGGGTGCGGCTCTACGCAATTGACACACTTGGCCACACACGATTTGGACTAATCGTGTGCGACCTTGGAGCAATTTACACAGACTTCGGGTGATCCCGACTTTGCACGTCTACATAAGCGATTCGCATGGCCGAAGCGGTGACAGTAATAGCACCGCCACGGCAGTGGCACGAATGCCTTCACGCGGTAGCGGTACCAACCAACACGCACCGACTCAGGGAGCTTGTCACAGTCAAACGTGCAAAAGAGTGTAGGGGTGGGTCTCGAGGCACCTCCCTGTTTTCTCACACACGTTCGATCTTGACCGCCCTATGGTCGGCCAGCTCTAGGGTGATGTCCACAATGGAGTAGTCAACGAGTTCCCTCGCATAAACTACTCCTTTCACAAAGTTCATGGTAGAGTGCGGCGTCACACTCACCGGGGTGCCATGAAGTGTCCGAAGAGCACTTATCTTGGCCGCCTCGGCGGGATTCGCCGCATTCGCCAGAAGGCTGCCGTCCGAGAAACGGGTCACCTTCGGCTCTCTACCAATTGCACTAGCTAATCCTCTCCTCTGATGGATCATGTTGCCCTTGGACAACATGGTGCCATCACTGGAGCGAATAACGAGGAAGCATTTGGAGCTAGCAAGCTCGAAAACACCAGGTAACCTCTGAATCAGGGGCCTCGATGTCATCGAGGCTCCGCCCTGTGCACTTTTGGTCTTAGTCAGAAGCTCCGCAACCGGGGGGGCAACGGGGCCAGATGTGCAGATCTTTGCTTGGTCGCTTGCCAGAGTGGCAGCAGACCCATCCGTCCCCGCATCCCCCGCGGATGGAGAGGAGCCCCGAGTCTTCTTTGTCTTTTTGTTCTTGGTCTTTTTCTTTTTTAGAGAGGAGGGCGGGAAATGAACCCGCTTCTCACTCCCGCCGGTAGAAGCCCCTAGGCAAGATGTACCAGCCTCAGCCAGGTTCTTCTCCGAAATGGAGAAGGTCGCAGGGGCATCATCTGGAGGAGATCCATTCTCTCCTTGTACTGCCTGAGAATCCCCAGCCGTTTGAGGAGGACAGTGCATAGGGGCGGATTCGGGTTCGGTGCTTGGCGCCGAGCCCGGATTTCCCCCCATGGAAGGCCCTACCGTCTGAGGCTGGTTTTCCTCAAGGACCATGTCTATCACAGGAGGGGCCTCCTGTTGGCCATCCCCTCCCAGGACATCGCAGGTCCCGTTGGCAGCATCATGAGTCTTAAGTGGGGAGGCACAGGCCTTGAACCCGGCAAGGTTTAATATTCTTGCCAGCAGGTCTTTTGAGGGAAGCGACCGAAGGGGCCTGGCTTCCCTCTCCCCCTAAGGGGGTTTGCCCTACCGAGCCACTTACACGAGGGGCGGTCGGCAATGGGCTGCCTGCTGGCTTTCTTGGCAGTCCTCTTAGAAAGCAAAGGAGGGACTGCCGCTGGAAATAGGGAGGTGCCTGAAAGCACCTCCAGAGAAGGGAGTGAGGGGAAGTCCCTTACACCCGTAGGCGTAGGAAAGGAGTAAGCCTCCTCTCCGGTTAAAGAAGTATGGAGGGTCCCCTGCGCAAGCACAAGGGAAGGGACCTCCATTTTCTCGGTGGAGGAGCCCTGCCGGATGTCGATGAACGGAAATGAGACGAAAAACGGTATTTCATATTTAATGTTAAGTTGCCGAAAAGCTGAACATTACTGCGTCTCGCCAGACTGCCTCAATTCGCGAAGGAGAGGTAGGACTCGCACGATAGAAACCACTCATTAGTAAAAAAACAACAAATAAAGCGGCTAGGTTGTCCTTCGCTACTGAACATGTTCTGTAAAGTACTGAAAAGTGGTTAAAGTGTTTTTTAGCCACTGAAGCAAATGTAATTCGTAAATATGTGATGGAAAGCAGCATTAAAAGCTCCATACAGGTAAAATATTAAAGGCAATATGCATAAAAAGAAGTTTAAATTTGGAGGTAGGGGCGCTATGGCGTGCACCCTGTTTTCAAGGGCATCCTTTGTTCAAATACACGTTACTCTACTCATAACTCTTTTACTCGGTTTTCTATGAAATAATTTAAAACCTGACGATTTTAAGTAGTAGTTACAATATTGCAGTAAAAGGAACGGGCAAAGAGCCTCGGATCAACAAGGTGGCCTTACATTATCATCACTCACAACAGACAGAACGCCCAAGGATATGACCAATTTTATTTCTAAGTAATGTTATTATTTGCAAAATAAGTATTCAGATTATTCTTAAATATGTTTACTGAAGTATTCGATAGTACTGTAGCTGGCAAGCTTTTCCAAGCGGTAATTATCTTACCTAAAAAGAAATATCTTGCTATTTAGGAATTATCCTAGGATGAAACAACTTAAAGCCTTTATTTATTGTAATACCTTCGTTATTTGAGGTAAAGATGGTATAAGAAATATATGTCGTAGTGCATTCCTGACCTTAATTGCATTGAAATACAATTGTGATAAAATAAAAATTGTAATGAAGTTTTTAATTAAACACCTTATTTTGTTAATGGAAGAGCATAAAATTTTATGAAACTTTTAGAACCGAGGCGTATTTTGAAGAGAAGAAGTAAAGACGACCAAAGCCACTTGGAAACGTTATCCAATGCGTAGCACTCTACCAGAAATCTGGGTACCATTGTAGATTGAGGAATCTAAAAGACTCGTTCAAGCGAAGCTTTAAATCGCCCACTTGCACTTGACAGCACAATGCTTTAGGCATCATCTTAGCCTGTGTTTCTCTTCTGCCAACATTAAAGTAAGGCAAAGGGAAATGAAACTAAGGTTTTCATGTCCAATCTTAATTCTGGTGTTGCTTAACCCGTTACACATATTCAAATAATTGTTTCTTTGATGAATAAGATAGCCAAGTTATTATTTGACTAGGCATCCCAGAAAGCCTTTAGAAATTACAGTTTTGTACAAAACATAACTGTTTGCAAGTGGAAAATCGGAGAAGTAGGTTAATTAGGAAAGGAGTCAAAACAACATGATGAGGTATTATATAAGAACAAAGTTGAGGAAAAACCTTCACTGTTAGTTAAATCGTAGAAAAAAATGGCCAAGCATTTTTCATGAAAATTAAACGAGAATTTTTAATAAAGTGAGGATTATGTTATTTTTTCTTCTAGTTTTGGACGGTACTGTACTTTGGTAATAGCAAAGATGTAAAACACGGGTTCCTCAAGTATGCGCTTCACAAATACATTTACTCTTTTAAGTTACTGTTATAAAGTGTTAAAATATCCTGTCAAAAGTAATCGTGGAGCAGTCTAAACAAGGTTATAGAAAGAAATGAAAAATATCAATATAGCATATAAAATAATAGCATATATTTCCGCACCGTGAATTTTTATAATAATCTAGCCGTTTTGGGATATATAAAATTATTTATTAATCTAAGTGTTTCAAAATCAATACAAATAAAAAAGGAAAATAGAAAAACTCCTCAATTTCTTAAAGTTTTTTTTTACATTATCAAAATAAATTATGTGCCTTAAAATAAAGATGTTTGTTATTTATTACAGAAGAGCGATTAAAACTAAACATTTATATCTCTTTATATTTCACCATCAATTCGTTGCAGTGGGACTCTCGCGAGCCTTTGGCCTGTCCAAGGCCATTAGAAGCCTGCGCCAAACAGTTACGTTTTCTTCCATGATTAGTTGGGGTCTTGGGAAATCTTTTCCGATTCGCGCTCTAGTTTTTAAGCCATCTGTATTCGACCTGAACCAAGCCTCATATTCAGAGGACAAAAAATACTTTTCTTCCATTGCCCGGCTTTGACGTCTACGAGGAAAGTTTTTCTGTGTTTATTACTTCTTGCGTAGAAATTTACATGGAATAGAAAGCTTATCACTGCACTGCTCGTTGACTCATTTTTCTTTCATGGAAATTTGGCGCGAAACCAGATGTTGGAGAATGCATAGAAATAGTCTTCAATTCCACCACCCGTCATGGAGGTCGGATGAGGTAGTTTCTATGCAACGTTCGATTATGTTTATTTTGGTGAAATCGTTTGGCAGTATCGCTTTCTCACCAAGGATACACTTTTCGATTTGGCTTCCCATTGGTATCTATATATGGGCGGCTCTTCGTGAATTGATGGCTTAAAGTACGAAGCAGAAGTGATTTGCTAGCCGTTCTCTTTTTGTCAATTGATTAAGATTTCCATTCTTCCCACCCTTCGCTCGGTCCATTTCTCTCCTATGTTATGAATTGCTTTCATACTGAATAAATAGGAGAAGGCTGTTTCCTCATAAGTAATATAAAAGGAACGCTATACACACGGCATGTTCGAAAACAAGGAACCTTTAACGTGATTCAATTCAAATGAGAAGATAATTTCTACGAAGTTAGGAAAGACAAATTTAGCTTCAGTCCTTTACGAAAAACGTAAATAGCATACATTTTACCTTTATAATTTACTCGGACACTGCTATGGCGAGACGTGGATGGAGTAGATTGCTTATTGAACTTATTTGGAAGATATTCTTGGAAAGAATAAAATAGATGACAGTCACTAAATGGAACATTAAAAATTAGTGAAAAATTTGAGGACAGGAGGAGCCTATATTGAATGCCAATGTTTGAGCGTTCACTGACCAGTAGCTTTCCATCCCAGTGACAAAATGTAGATAATAACAACAAAAGGAGTAAATTGAAGTGAAAGAAGTGAAGGAACCACCCGAAAGTGGTTCTTTAGTTTCATTAACCTAAAATGATATAGTCAGATGATATATTTAAAGCTTCCACGACCAGGCGAGCACAAAGGCGCCGAGGTGACTTAGAGATCGAGATTCGAGCCTCTCCTAGAGGAATTGGATAGAGGTGAACGAAGTGGTTAATAATATACTTGTTTTCAGGTAGGGCCTTATATCTTATTACTCGGAAAATAGGATAAAGTTGAAAATCGTTCTATTAAAAAAAATAAAACACAAACAGAGGACAATTTAATGAAAGACAAAATAAGAATGAAATTACTTGAAATGGTAGACACAACCATATATATAAAGGCAACCATCTAAAAATGCTTGAAGAAAAGACAAAATTAGAAATTCAAGTTCCTTCTCCTATGGTATCTTTCTAGTACGATCTGCTTTTGTAGGAAACATCAAATGACCCCTAAGATCATTAAATATTATATTTTAAAGGCTTGAGAAATGGGGCTGCTACATGTTTCGATCAATTTGCCAAAAGAGACATGCTTTCGCTGTGGAAGGCGAGGGCAGGTTGAGGAGAGTTGCGCACCCGCATCGTCTTAATTTTCTAAACAATTTCTGCTCTTGCACAACAATCAACTTTCAGCACACTTTATTTCCTCTGAATTCACTTATTTATTTACATATCTCTTTTCAAGGAGACGAGCTAATGTAATGACGTAGGCTGGTGACATCGAAAGTTAGCTGACATTTGAGACGTTTAAATCTTAAAAGAAATACCTTAATTACTAACGCGTGTAATTAGTGAAACTTGCCTTATGCAAATATATTACCTCCTAATTTCTTATATAACGTTAAGCGGTTTCCTCCTAATAAAAAAGTGAAATAAGACGGGATTGATGGCTCTACCTTCCCAAACAACATCACTTTCTTCATTTCGAAATCAAACCACCTCCTTTACTGAGAGTAATTACGAATTTAACAACGAAACATCCTTAAATAACGGAATGAAAACCGAAATAATTTTTTAAAGGGTAATTAGCACATTAATACGAAATGCATGCATGCACTGCTAGATTAAAGGCCAGTTCCAAATTATGCATTCCACAACGAGATTCAATTCCACCCTTCCACTTTCATTCCTTCTCTTTCCTCGTCCTGCCAGAACAAAAGGGTTATTATTACGTGAGGAAAACAAAAAGACAAAAGACAAAGAACCAAAGAAGGAATAAGAGTCAAGAAACGTCTTACTAATTTCTAATTCGTCGACCATCATCATCACGACCCCCAGCAGGCATCGCTTTCATCTTTGCGTCCTCATCTTGGGCACTGTCAAATTAATGTATCTTTTATCTTAAGGAACTTACGTATGACTTTCAAGTTTAGCATTAGCTATCATTCACGTTAATTCGTTCAAAATGAGTCAATAAGCATACAAAAATGCTAGCTGTTGTATGAAGTATATACACTGAAGTAATGAGGGCAGCGTCACCGTAACGTGACGTTATAGAAATTCCTAGACCCGTATAATTTGTGATCTGACATCTCGTGGGTCAGTGTGAACACCGGGTAGAATGTTTATGGCAAGGCGGCGTGAATTATACACTGTGTAACAAAATTTCACTTTTGTTTTGTCCTTGGGTTAAAAGTGTTATTTTCCAATTATTTGTGACTCTATTAAATAAAAAAAGTCAAATTAAATCCCCAAACTTTGCTTTTGTGGCTAGGACATTGAATTTATAAATTGGCCCATTTATGGTAAATAACATCTCTTTGATACAAATAGTAAAAATTTATCAAAAGTTTCAAGGGTTGTTTTTTTCAGTTATGGTATAAACAAGTAATACTGTCTTTAAAAGTTATAGAAACAAAAATACAGTAGTAATAGCTATTATTTTCCTTATATTTTGTTTATTTTTGTGACTTGGACATCAATGGCAGTTCTCTTACATTCTACATAGATTCAGCACTAATTTGGTGAAAAATAAACTGTAGAACTTTCTAGAACTTTCGAAAACTTTTTATATGTTTGAAGAATTTCTAGAATATTCTGGCAACGTAGACGAATGTGTATGTAAATACAAAGAATGTCTACTCAAGAGATCAGTTTAACTCTTGCCCTCACAGCGCATACATCGTCACTCTTCATTGATAGAAACATTCGTCACACATGGCACCAAGAAGATGTAAGCATCCAACAGACGCATTTTGTTATACCTGCGGCGAATTTATTAAGAAAAGAGCGAAAAAGTAATTTGTAGAGAGATATGATAAAATGTATGAGGTCTATAAGGCATATTTCGGCATGCTCGTCGGAGATCAATACAGAGGTCTGCAAAAGAACTCTGGAAGGTAATATATATATATATATATATATATATATATATATATATAATGTGTTTTGTTTATTTGGATATTGGATTTTATTTTTTATTTTTTACATTTCTAATAACACTAAGTGAAAAGTATTTGTATATTTATACTTATGTTTTCATTATGTTTTTTTTTACAGGATGATGCAGAGAAGAAAAGAGAGCTATGAATTTCGCAATCCCACGAATTTAGAAGGAACCAACTGACCACTCAAGCAATTGTTTCTTTTGCATGGTGAACCCTTCCAAACGTCGAACAGGCAAAATTGCGCCTGTTAACATGTATCCAAACCTTCAGTCATCTATTCCGCCAGTGCCACACAGTTCTGAGCTCCCCGTAACCACTCCTCCAAAAGGAGTAGCGGAGTTTTTAAAAATGAAAAGCTGTTCAGAACAGGATGAAGTCATTCATCTAGATTACAGAAGTACAACTGAGGAGAGAAACCCATACTACCCCAACCAAAGAGATCTTAACGACCTTGTCAGAGATCTTGCTCTCACAAAGTCCAATGCCAGGGTTTACACTTTGAGACTCAAGCAATGGGATTTGTAATATGACAGTGTGAAGATATCAGGTCAGAGAAAGCGAAACAAGTGTTTTTCAAGCTATTTTCTACGTCTAAATGAGCTATGGTCTTGTCACAATGTGAACGGTCTGTTTGAGGCAATTGGAATCATCTGTAACCGCAACGAGTGGCGCCTCTTCATTGGCAGCTCGTTCAGGAGCCTTAAAGCAGTGCTGCTTCATAACGGGGACATGTATCCATCTCTTCCATTTGCTCATTTGGTCCAGCTCAAAGAGGAATACAGCAGTGTCAAGATCTTTCTATTCGTAGATGCATTGAAATCTGAAGAGTATGGTTGGGGGGTTATCGGAGTCTTCAAAATGGTAGCCTTCTTGATGGGTCTCCAAGGCAGCTGTACCAAGTTTCCTTGTTGTCTCTGCCTATGGGACAGCAGGGACACCGTGGTACACTATCATCAGCGGGATTGGACACAATTGACCGATTTTAGTGTGGGAAGAAACACCGTAAAATGGGAGCCTTTGTTGGACCCCCGAAAAGTACTCTTTCCTTCTCTGCGCTTAAAATTGTGCCTTATGAAACAATTCGCCAGAGCTCTAGATAAGGAGTCTGCAGCTTTCAAGTATCTCTAAGATTTCTTTCCTAAGCTATCTGCGAAAAGGTGGAAACCGGGATCTTCGTCGGTCGACAAATAAAAAAGATCATTGAGTGCGAGGAGTTTCCCGAGAAGTTCACTAGGACGGAAGAAGCAACGTAGGGGAGCTTTATCGCAGTGTTTCAAGGCTTCATAGATAATCACAAACCCTAAAACTATGTAGAGCTTGTTGAGAACTTGGTGAGAAACTACGGCAAAATGGGTTGCAGGATGTCCCTGAAAGTCCATATTCTTGATTCTCATCTTGATAAATTTAAGGAGAACATGGGAGCGTAATCCGAGGAGCATGGCGAGTGCCTACAACAGGATCTACTGGACTTTGAACGCCGCTATCAAAGATAGTATATAAAAATCTGATGGGAGACTATATTTGGGGGCTAATTCGTGAAAATAATCATCATCATCATCACTAACTCTATAATTTAAGAAGGGGATTTTTTTGAGTATTTGAATAATAATTCCATCTTAGTTTGGTTATGACTTATGTTTTTTTATCAAATTTATTTATAATAATTCTTTTATAATATCAAAAAACAAAATTGTGAAGTTCAGAAATAAATATAGGTATCAAAATTTTGTGAACTTTTTAAAACCTAAAGAATTACAAATGATAAAGTTCAGAAAATTTACTTTTATATATCTTCTCTATAACTCTATATTTTAGCAAAGTGATATTTTGAAAGGGGGAAAATTTAGTTTAGAGTTGCTTTTTAAAATTATTATAATTGACGAAGTTCAAAAATTTATAAAAATTTAACCATGGCTGCTTTTTTTTTTAGATTTTAAATTTTACTCTTAGTAGCGAAGCGCAAGCTCCCCCCGTAAGGGGGAGTAGCGAAGCCATTGCCTGATTTACAGTATAAGCGTAAATCACGAAAAACTATTCATCTCTCATATTTTAATCGTCTCACTTATGTAATTCTAGAATAAATAAATGTTTTTTTTTTGTATCATGTCGTTTTGTTTCTACTTCATGTAAATGATAGTTCAAATTCGCCACTTCCTTCCAGAGGGAATCGGTAAATTTCATATAAATATCCCAAGCAATGGCTTCGCCACTTTTCCCTACGGGGGAGAGCCTGCGCTTCGCCACTAAGATTCAAATTTAAAATCTAAAAAAAAAAACCCCATGGTCAATTTTTTATCAATTGTGTGAACTTCGCCAATTATAATAATTTTAAAAAGGAAATCTGAACTAAATTTTCCCCCTTTCAAAATATCACGTTGCTAAAATAGTTATAGAATAGAAGATAAATAAAAATAAATTTTATGAACTTCACCATTTGTAATTCTTTGGGTTTTAAAAAATTCACAAAATTTCGATACTTATATTTATTTCTGAACTTCACCATTTTGTTTTTTGATATTATAAAGGTATTATTAGAAATAACTTTGATAAAAAACATAAGTCATAACCAAACTAAGATGAAATTATTATTCAAATACTAAAAAAAACTCCTCCTTAAATTATAAAGTTAGTGATGATGATGATGATGATGATGATGATGATTATCCTGGACGCAGAAGCAAAGATTGAAATAAATAACAGTGTTTTTTCATGTATTCTAGACACAAGCAAATAGAAATAACAGTTGCTACTCAAAGAAAAAAAATCCTGTTACACAGTGATCAGATTTCAAACCGTGTGTGATAGTGGGGGCGTGGCAGATAGGGCATTCCATTTCTGAAAATGGGTAGACATTTAACATCATCAATCCTCTGTGCTACGTGTGTGTACCGAAAAACCTCATGGCGACCACGGGTGCTTAATGATCGTGACAAGCGGTGACCGGCTAAATTGTCCATGGTAATAGACAAGCTACACTGGCTCACATCGCATCCACATTAAATGCAGTGTGTACCAGGCTTAATAGAGTACACTTGTTAACACTATGACACTGGATATTGTGCAAAACCTGGGCTTATGACGGCGGTAATTGAACTCTGTGAAAATGGAACCTGTAGCGTAGCCCAAGGAATTACGGTTCTAGTTTTTTTGGGGCTGATAGTAAGGTTAGGGTGTGGCGGAGACTCCATGATGACATGGATTCAAGTTGACAACAAGACACCGTGCAGGATAATGGTTGTTTGATACTGTGTGATCTGTTCATGAATCATGGGTTGGGTTTATTGATCCGTCTAAATACGTCATTGACCATTACTTACAATGTTTGGTGGCTATTTGCATCAATCTATGGACTTCATGTACCCCGACAACGATTGAATATTCCTCCAGGAGAATGCACCGTGTCACCGGGCTCAAGTTGCCAAGAATTGATACGAGGAGCCTTCTGGAGAGTTCTATCGAATATTGTGGACACCACGTCTCCCGGCATGGGCTTAATCGAGCATTTATGAGACCAGGTGACCAGATTTATTTGCACCCAATATCCGGCAACTACAAACATCAACGAACAGTGGACATCTATCGAGATGTCATTAGTCAAACATCACTCAGGAAATCTTCTCTTCTTTAATTAAAACGATGTTACGTCGAGTTGATGCACTTCGCCGGGTTATGGGGGATGCTATAAGATACTTGGTACATATCGCATGATATTTGACACTTGTGTATATGCCTGTGTACGATGTGTCCAAAATGTTCTCTAAAAATGTGAATTAACAAAATACTAAGCATCTAATTTCAATTCTTCTCCCGGCACATAAAGTTCTATGACCATGTGATGATATATCCTTAAGGGTGTGTGCGTGTGCAAAGGTATCACTACTATAGGAAAATTTCACAAAATCTCATTTAATAAATAAATACTAAAGTTAGTTTTTAATAACAATTTACTTTAATAAATAAATAATCAACAGTTATACAATTTTTAAGTAATAATCTCATCTAATAATAAAATATATTCACAAATATAACATCCATCTCTCTTTTGCGATCTCCAGTTTCTCTTAAATTACCATCTTACTTACGTTAAATACACTGATGGTTCCATAGGGATTGAATGCAAACAGGATTAGGCCGAAACTGACAACTCTAAAATTTATTAACTGATTTTGATATAATTGATAATTTTTTAACATTACGAAATGGTTAAATTCTGATTATTAATTTCTTAATTATATAAAAATAAAAAATACCCCAAAAGAATTACAATAATAATTATTATTATTAATTAATTATTGCATCTAAGAATAAAAATACCTAAAAGTAATTATTATTACATAGACTTCTCCTTGGCTGCAAAACGTAAACACTGGAATGACCACCACACAAAGTCACCTTGACTTTTAAGATGTAACAAGAGCAAAGGACAGACATCAGAAGATAAATAACCACGTCAGAGTTACGCCGTGGAAAGTTCTCATCAAAAGAAGAAAATTAAACTTCTTTGTTTCCGTTTTATCGCTAATTATTCCCCTTGGTCTTTTTGCTGTGCCGATAGGAAAGTTGAGCTTAGCGCCAGTCGTGTGAAATGAGTGTTCTTTTATATCTTTTACAGCGGTGTGAGTGAAACTGGGTATTTTTGTTATTTCATTTTGTTATAGGTGCCTTTTTTATACATATTTGCTTACAAATCTGATTAGTCCGTTATCACTAGATACAATCGAAAGTGACTCCCAACATAGATTATCCTTCAGTTTATGCAATAACTTTATTAATGAGCTTTTTAAATGCACACCTTTACATGTCTTATAATTTAGCCCATCAAGGATGACTGAGTTCAAAGGGTAATTAGAGTTCATGAAAACTTACCAGTACTTTTACCTGGAATTGAACGTATGAACTCCATTGCTGCATTCAAACACATTGCATATCTTTGATTAGAGCTGCTTCTTCACTTTGTATCACGGCGATATATCAGTATTAATTGTAATGCATCAGTTTTTCGTATTCAAGCAGCTGAGCTGTAGTTGTACAGGGTGTCCCTCCAAATCGAAATACATAGCTAATAGTTTCAATATGAAAAACAAGTTTACTAGGTTGTTGGTCCCTGATCAATTGACCTTTATAGTATAAATTACTTCTAGATCGCGGGGGTCTCTAGATTTTATTCTAGGTATGGTGACCTTCGGGACACCCTGTAATAATAAATTCTTTACGAACGGCTGTTACACGAACCGAGAATCTTGCAGCCGAGTTGTCTTCCTAGTATTTCAATACTTTATCAGCAATATTGGACTATCACTTTCCTTGTCCTTCTAAACTAACTCCTGATACACATGGTGTCCTTAAAGTCCGGACACATAGGGAATATGAAAATAGTTTTCTCGTTCACAAGACCTCGCCTCTTTGTCACCGTTTTCTGGGATAAAAATTAAAGATATGAGACACCCGACCCGAGGGAACGCAGCATAAATGAGTGTTCTCAAATCGACCGAAATTTGGGGATAATGCATCGGATTTATGTGGATCTCCCAAACTGCATCGAATAAAATGTAGGTCAAGTTTTTGTATTGAAAATATGCATTTTGGCTGTGTCCAGAGTTTAGGAACACCCTGTATATACAATCCATATTTATCATAAAACATATTTCCCTAATAGGTTTTTTCCATCAAAGCTCCCCGCTAATTTAGCTCTTATAGAAACTACTGCCATTTTGGCTTTGATTTAGATTTTCACACGAATTCGAGCCATTTAGATCTCGAAAAGTTGGTTAGATTTTAACAAATGGTTGGTTACACTACGTATTTGAAAACCAAGGCTACTATGATGTCTCTTGTATAATTCGGAACTAGATAATTTTAATTCAATATGAAACAGAAAACCTACGCATTTCTGAACTATTCTATCTGGGTCTGTTACATTTATGCTAATTATACTTTCACACAATTCCAACAACTGTGCTGCTGGGTGTGATCTTAAAAGGAGACAGGATAAAAAAAGAAATGATCAAAGGAACTGAAATGAAATATTGAAGTAAAATATTCATAGGCCAAAAAAATGTAACCTCAAGGAAAAGGTTGACGCATTTTTTTGGCCTATGTTATTTTATTTCAAAATTTCATTTCAGTTCCCTTGATCATTTCTTTTTTGATCCTGTCTTCTTTTAAGATCACACCCAGCAGTACAGTTATTGGCGGGCTATGTAGCTCATAAATGCTTTCTTGTTAATATCTTAAAATCAATAAAAATTTTATTTGTCTCTTGTAGTCTAATTAATTCTCTGGAGGTAACTAATTAAAACTTTCTTCCACATTCCGATCATTTTCTTTTAAAGATGGCTCAGCTTTACTTGATCCACTAAATCGAATATAAATGAAACACCCTTGTGATCATCGAGCAAATTCAACAGAGAAACATGAAAATTATTAGGGTTACAGCTATATACATATATCTTATCCCTACTCAACCAAAACAGGTAAGGTTTCATCGATCGGGTGATGAAACATGTGTATGATAAACATTGATATTTTAGCAAGATACAAAGTGAAGAAGAGGCTCTAATCAAATATACGTAGTTCTTTTTGACTCCACTGATGGAGTTCACAGGTTTCATTTGCGGTAAACTTAATGGATGGTTTGCATGAATCGTTGATGAAAAAGGGATGGAGGTTAGGTCAGGTTTTCTTTTTCCTAATTTACGCGTGAATCTTTACTCTGGCACTTTAGAGTCAAATAAAGTGGGGGAGTCCAGCCTTCTCCCCAAAGTCATATAGTCCGAAAGTCTGTGTATACGAACCCGTTCCGAATAGAAGGGACAAGCGATAGCGACCGCGCTCGTCCCGAACGTGCGCAAAAATCGCCCAGACTGGGTTATTCAACAAGAATGTGCCGAATAGTCTGGGGGACAACGCAGTCGTCGCCAAGAGGCGCAGGCGAGCAGGCCATCAAATGGCAATGCGTCCAATTCGGAGACGACAGAAAGCAACCTGAAGGCTTCGCAGCATTGTGGGGTAGGTCCATGGAAACAGTTGCGGTCTTTGCTCCTTTCTTCTTGTGCCCACGGGTTTAACCTGTCCCGCTTGCGCATCCGACTGCTCAGCATAAGCCTCAAGGTTTAGATATGATTTTTGCATAATAAGGAAAGGGTAAAATAGTGAGTCTTCTTCCTTATTTATCAGTCTAGTCCATCTTCTACTCCACAAAGGTATTCAATGTAGAATCTTCATTTTGAAATATCCTGAGGTAATCTTTGAAATAGAAAAGTCTAAAATATAATATGATAAGAGAAAAGGTGTGAGAGATAGGAGACCTAAACGGTCGTGGCCGTAAATCTAAACGCAGTGTGTATGTGTATAATCTTCCCCAGTGTAACACATTTGTATGTAGAACACATTAAAAGTGACAGGAGTTAAGTATTAGTGAGAAAAGACCGTTGCAGACAGTTGAAAGTTTGCTTGGAGGTCAAGCTAACCTTTGGACTTGGTTAGATAGTTGTATGCTGAAAGGTTAGTACAAAAGAAAGTACAGGTTTCTGGTTAATGTTATTCATGTCACGGTATTCTCTGATTGTGTTAATTGTTGCTAGGCGTTCAAACCGTTATTAGTTTGTACGTCTGTTGATCTTAGATCTATTGATCTTGTCTTAGTTTGTCTGTATTCGTTGTGGTCTAGCTTTTCAATTGTATCTACTATGAAAGTTTTGTTTGCTTTGTTATTTCATTAGATCTTCTTGTCAACTTCTTCCTTTGATTTCAAAGTTATTTTCTTCATTTTGACAATAATCGATAATTTATAGTTCGGTTTCCATCTATATGTTTTCGCAATCGATTAATTATCTGAATCGGTTATCTTAATCGTGGATTTTTGTCTTAATAGGAATTTAATCTTTGTCGTATCCGGAGTTTGCCTTTTTGTTTTCTATATAAATATCTCTTCTTCTTCTTATCTTCTCTCTATTGCCGTCATGCTACTTAGAAAAAGTTGATGGGGTCCCTATCTAGCCCTTTGCATCATTTGATTAGCTAGTTATTCACCAATCTAATCTCGTGTCTTTTCGATGACTGATTTTGCTTTTTTCTTTATTATATTATTTAGGGATTTAATAATTGTGTATGCACGTCTTAGACACTCTTCTTTCTATCTTACTCGTGTTTGTTATAAGATATATTGCCTTGTTTTGAATCCTCTGCAACTTTAAGAAGTTGCCACTTCACGAAATATATATGTCTCAGCGTTTTACCGCTTTGGGACACTAGTTTTAATTTCCTTGCCCCTTTTTGAGTTTTTTCCATCATATATATATATATATATATATATATATATATATATATATATATATATATATATATATATATATATATATATATATATATGTGATAGAACGTGTTGAAGCTGCGTTTAATTTCAACTCCTACCCCGTATTATTTAAAACCACGATGCTGCCCACGTGCATCTTCGATTCGAGGCTTGGAGTCTTATCTCAGCTACCGGATGCCAATGTTTAAACAAGGAGGTTATCGTCCCCCCGTTCGCCCCCATACGCCGACCTCGCCAGATCGAGTTAGGCTTATGAACAGATAAGGCATTGTTCCCCGGCCCGGCTGTGCGTTCCCTCCAAGCTTCCACTCCATTTTCCCCCACGCCAAGGAGATGTCCTGGCTATTTATATGGAAACTTTACCACTAAGATCAGATTGGAGATCCAGATTTTCGTCGCGAAACATCACCACGACCCTCTCTCCCTTTGTGCGCCAAGGGACCTCGACCTCGAGATTCACCATCACTTGTCCAGAAGGAGGACAATATTCCTTGAGTGCCAAAGGTTCGAGCCTTTCCGACGCCAAGTCCCAAGGCTTCCCCCCCCCCCTGTTGTTCAAGGAGAACAACATTAGAACAGCCATTGTTCGTTTTGAGCCCTTCGCCAAGAAACGGTTCTCTTCCCCCCCCTGTTGTTCAAGGGAGAACAACATTAGAACAGCCATTGTTCGTTTTGAGCCCTTCGCCAAGAAACGGTTCTCATCCCCCCCCTGTTGTTCGAAGAGAACAACCTAGAACAGCCATTGTTCGTTTGGAGCCCTTCGCCAAGAAACGGTTCTCACCCCCCCCTGTTGTTCAAGGAGAACAACATTAGAACAGCCATTGTTCTTGAGCCCGTAGACAAGAGACGGTTCTCATTCCCCCCCTTTGTTCAGAAGAGAACAAAGTAGAACAGCCATTGTTCTTCAAGCCGTTCGTCGAGTAACGGTTCTCCTTTCTAAGACGCCTCGTCAGGATCCTTTTATCCCCCCCCTTCGGCTGGAACTCGCCAGCGGACCGAATATTCCTTCAAGTACCTTCCACTGCACCCTAATGAAAAGTTACGTAAGCCAAACGTCACCTTTTGAGTATTGATCCCTTTTGTCAATTCTATCCTGTGCTTTAAATTGTTTATCGAGCCATCCCATCTCTTTAACTCTATATTTGTTTTTACCTTTTTTTAATCCCTTAAATCCTTGGATTAGCCCGAGTCTCCACGACCCTTTCCATTCTGTTTATGTCAATATTTTCCGTTTTTTGTGTATTGTTTATAGTTATTATTAATAAAACTCTATTTTATTAATGATAGCAATATTATTATCCTTGAGCTCAGTTCCACTTCTTAAGCATATCGAAGATACATAATATCGGCCGCCAGACAGTAAACGCACTCTAAAGATAATTAAGGAAGTTCCCTCAACGAATAGTGTTATATATAGTATCGTCGGGAGTCATTCTACGACATATATTTATATCCTATTTAAATTTGGTATCAGGTGTGTAAGGTTTAACGCTATATCTTTGCAAACACTGGTCTCAGTCGAGTAAAGCATAATGTTATTCGTTATAATAATAGAGTATAGTAGTTCCCTTTTGTTTTAACGATTGCTATCCCCCTTTTTTTTAAAAACTTAAGAAGCTGGAGTAGCTCAAGGAACGGTTATAATAATTTGTTTGTGTTTTTTTTTTGTGATTTTAGTCAGTGGTTATTTAGATTGAGAAACCAAGTACGGATAGTTCAGTGCCCATATTTAGGTAGGCTGATTCTATAGAGGCATAATTCTTGTTGCGAGGAATTTTAGTTGGTTGACTAGTGTGCCCCCAAGTGCAAAGATGACTCAGTTTGAAATCTTTAAAGCGCAAGGAGAATCCTGTGGACTCTCCGGAAAAGAACTAATTGAGTACATTCAAGAGGAGCAAAGAAAAGAGGAAGAAATAGAAAAACAACGAGAAGAAAGAGTAATCTAACGAGAAGAACGAGAAGGAAAAATACAACGAGAAGAACGTGAAAGAGAAATACAACGAGAAGAAAGAGAAAGAGAGGAACGGATAAGACAAGCTGAGCTTCAGATTGAATTAGCTCGGATTAAAGCAGAAGTTCAAAGAAAAAAGGTAGAAAAAGAAAGAGAAAGAGAGGAACGGGAAAGAGTAATCCAACGAGAAGAACGAGAAGGAAAAATACAACGAGAAGAACGAGAAAAAGAAATCCAACGAGAAGAAAGAAGGACGGACTCGCGCTCCTTCCCAGGAAAGCTGACAAAGTTTCCGAGCCCCGTAAAACCCCAAAACTTCTTTCCCCAAAACCAACAACGGGACTCCAAACCTCCTGTTAAGACTTCTCCTCCATCTCTCTTCCCGAAGCGACCAACCATATGGTTCACCTTTGGTGTAGAAAACCACATGAGCTGGAATTGCCCCCAAAATTCTAGGCTTAAAAGCGGACCAGCCCACCAAGTTCACCAGATTAATGCAACCCCGGCTCCCCCGGTGGTGCAGACCCAAGCAGAAACTTCTCCCCCTCCGTCAGGCCACCAGGTAAATTTTGTTTTTGGTAAAAGTTCATCGGGAACTTTGAAATATGAGGAGGGCAGCGTGGACAGCTGTCGAGTATTGACTCTCGTCAGGGACACAGGATGTACGTGTTTCATCGTGTCCGACGAACTCCTCCCAGTGGCCTCTAACCACGAAAAATTTGCGGTGGTACATGACCAACTTGGGCGGGCGAACCGATTCCCCGTCGCTAGATGTTACCTGCAGTGTCAATATTATAATGGCTGGGCTGAAGTCATTGTAGCACCCATAAAATTCTGTTCCGTACTTATAGGACAGAGCCCCCAAGTAAGTTTCGACCCTGTGTTTCAGGCCGCCCTTCCTCAAGGCCGAGATAAGAAAGAAGCCCAGGAGCCCGTCCCCATCAGAACCCCGATACAGTCCGATTTCTCGGAGACCCCTAACCAGGACTTTAGGACGGCAAAAGAGGAGTGTGAATCACTAACACCCTTAGGTGATAAGGCCCAAGACAAGGACACGGAGACTGTCCGTGGACCCCAAGAAAAAAAGAACCCCCAACGCGCCCATGGAGATACCTTCGTAGAACTGGACGAAGCATCGGCGCTTGAAGAAGATTGCCCCGCGGAGTCCCTTAACGTAATCCAGACAGTGTGCATCCAACCTGATGCCGATTACCCTCCTCCTTCCCTACCAGGCAAGTCTTTAGAACCCTCTGACCTGGATAGTGACGCGCAGCTGACACCACGTCCGAAGAGTCAGCTACAAGAACTAATTAAATGGAGTCACCATTTACCCGCCCTATTAGTTCTTTTCGAGCAACTGCGTGAAAATGGCCTCACCATTGGCCCCAGCAAATGCCATTTTGCTCACGAAACCATCAAATATTTGGGTTTCAAAATAGGACAAAGCAAGTTAGGTCCCCACGAGAACAAGATTAAGGCAATCGCCCACATGCCCCTCCCGATTACAAAGAAGCCATTAAGATCGTTCCTAGGATCAGCTTCTCCCTATCAGCGATTTGTTCCGAATTTCGCTGCAATTTTGGCCCCCCTATGCCCCCTTCAGGAAAAGAATTTCCCCGATCGTTTACGTTGGAATGATGTCGCTGTTTCCCATTTTAATCAGCTCAAAAGTAAGTTCATTTCTGCCCCCATTTTAAAGTTGCCCAACCCGGAAAAATCCTTTGGGATTAAGACCGACGTGATCAACGAGGGCATTGGAGGTGTACTCCTTCAATACGTGGATGACAGAACGAGTCATCCAGTTGCATATGCTAGTCGTCAATTATTACCACACGGAAAGAGATATGCCACTAGAGAAAAGATAGCTCTATCAATTATCTGGGTCATAGACAAATTCAAGCTGTACTTGATATGTAAAGAATTTCAAATAGGAACCGACCACCGTCCGTTAGCCTATATTAGGAATTTGAGACCCTCAAACGGCCGCATCATGCGCTGGAGTTTACTCTTGCAAGAGTATCAGTTTAAAATAAATTAGATAAAAGGTTCCGATAACCAGGTCGCTGACGCACTCAGTAGGAATGCGTTACCGAATAGCGTAGAATAATTGTATTCATAGGATTAGTATCTCCATGTAGGTATATACCGTCTTGTACGACTTAATTTAAGATTCTTTTGTAATATAATTAATTAATGTATATGTCTGAATTTTGTAACGCTCAATGTCTAATTTTTTGTATGTATATATATTTGTTCTTATTAATTTACGTATAAATTATTTTGTCCCGTATGTACTAAGTTTATATCACTCCATTGTTCCATGCCCTTTTTTTTTCTTTGATTAAGTTGTATTAAAGGTTATTTTCTCCTGTAATCTAAAGATCAAAATAATCATATGTATTGAGGTAATACTAGTTAGGTGCAGGAAGGTACGGTTGGTACAAGAAAACGAGTTCCCCACAACGGAGCTCTATCTTTGTCCCTTCTCTCTTTTTTTTCGAAGTGACAACTTCCCCTGGAATGGAGGGGTGTGATAGAACGTGTTGAAGCTGCGTTTAATTTCAACTCCTACCCCGTATTATTTAAAACCACGATGCTGCCCACGTGCATCTTCGATTCGAGGCTTGGAGTCTTATCTCAGCTACCGGATGCCAATGTTTAAACAAGGAGGTTATCGTCCCCCCGTTCGCCCCCATACGCCGACCTCGCCAGATCGAGTTAGGCTTATGAACAGATAAGGCATTGTTCCCCGGCCCGGCTGTGCGTTCCCTCCAAGCTTCCACTCCATTTTCCTTCACGCCAAGGAGATGTCCTGGCTATTTATATGGAAACTTTACCACTAAGATCAGATTGGAGATCCAGATTTTCGTCGCGAAACATCACCACGACCCTCTCTCCCTTTGTGCGCCAAGGGACCTCGACCTCGAGATTCACCATCACTTGTCCAGAAGGAGGACAATATTCCTTGAGTGCCAAAGGTTCGAGCCTTTCCGACGCCAAGTCCCAAGGCTTCCCCCCCCCCCCTGTTGTTCAAGGAGAACAACATTAGAACAGCCATTGTTCGTTTTGAGCCCTTCGCTAAGAAACGGTTCTCTTCCCCCCCCCTGTTGTTCAAGGGAGAACAACATTAGAACAGCCATTGTTCGTTTTGAGCCCTTCGCCAAGAAACGGTTCTCATCCCCCCCCTGTTGTTCGAAGAGAACAACCTAGAACAGCCATTGTTCGTTTGGAGCCCTTCGCCAAGAAACGGTTCTCACCCCCCCCCCCTGTTGTTCAAGGAGAACAACATTAGAACAGCCATTGTTCTTGAGCCCGTAGACAAGAGACGGTTCTCATTCCCCCCCTTTGTTCAGAAGAGAACAAAGTAGAACAGCCATTGTTCTTCAAGCCGTTCGTCGAGTAACGGTTCTCCTTTCCAAGACGCCTCGTCAGAATCCTTTTATCCCCCCCCTTCGGCTGGAACTCGCCAGCGGACCGAATATTCCTTCAAGTACCTTCCACTGCACCCTAATGAAAAGTTACGTAAGCCAAACGTCACCTTTTGAGTATTGATCCCTTTTGTCAATTCTATCCTGTGCTTTAAATTGTTTATCGAACCATCCCATCTCTTTAACTCTATATTTGTTTTTACCTTTTTTTAATCCCTTAAATCCTTGGATTAGCCCGAGTCTCCACGACCCTTTCCATTCTGTTTATGTCAATATTTTCCGTTTTTTGTGTATTGTTTATAGTTATTATTAATAAAACTCTATTTTATTAATGATAGCAATATTATTATCCTTGAGCTCAGTTCCACTTCTTAAGCATATCGAAGATACATAATATCGGCCGCCAGACAGTAAACGCACTCTGAAGATAATTAAGGAAGTTCCCTCAACGAATAGTGTTATATATAGTATCGTCGGGAGTCATTCTACGACAATATATATATATATATATATATATATGGGTTGGACAAAATAATTGGAACAGTAGAAATTTAGCCGTAATAATTTAATGAGCCATTATATTACGAATATCCATCCAAATTTCATTGTAAGTGTTTTGTTTTTATTGTAGATACATAGTTTTATTTATCAATTTTAATGATTATTTGTATTTCTTTTTTAGATCGTGGTATAGATGCTAAGATGCGTGACCTCACTGAGTTCGAAAAGGGGTCAAATTGTTGGAGCTCGAATTGCAGGAGCTTCCGTCACCAGAAAAGCTAAAGTCCTTGTTTTTTTTTTAATTACCATATCAAGGACCATGACAGAATTCAAGAGATAGGGCAAAACCTCCAGCAGGAGGAGTAATTCCGGCAGGACTTCGAAGCTCGCTCAAACAGACCGACAAGTGTTGAAACGCATTGTGATGAAAAATCCCCGGACAACTAACCCTAAATTGAGTGCAGAGTTGAATCAACATCTTACGAGCCCAGTTTCGACCAAAAATGTTAGCCATGAGCTCAATAAGGCCGGATATCATGGAAGAGCCGTCATCAAGAAAACTCTGCTTTCTCATCAAAACATTCATAAAAGGCTTGACTGGGGTAGAGATCAAAGGGGCTAATGGACAAACCAATGAGAGCAAGTAATATTTTCCAACTAGTCCAGTTTTTCTTTTTTTCCTAAATGCAAGGCGAGTTTATGTGTGGAGGCAGCACGGGGAAGCTTTTAATACTGACTGCTTTCTCCTACAGTGAAGCACGGAGGAGGGTCAATGATGGTTTGGGCAGCCATATCTTGGAATTCTATTCGTCCAATCTTTGCCCTGCATGGTAGGATCAACAGCAACAAATATCTGAATATTTTGGAAGATCAAGTCCATCCCATGTTTCAGACATTATTCCCTGATGGTGAAGTGCTTTTTCCAAGATAACAATGCCCAATGCACATCCCCCATGTGTTTAAGAATTGGTATGAAGAACACAGGAGTGAGCTACAACACATGGAGTGGCCCCCACAATCTCCAGATCTTAATATTATTGATCATTTTTGGTGCGTCTTAGAGCGACAAACTGGAGCAGGTATTGCAAGAGGAATCGCTCAAGATTCCTCTCAATGAAGTCAGGAAGCTATATGAATCAATTCTAAGACGCTTCGACGCTGTTCAGAAAGCACACGGAGGACCAACTCCGTATTAAATAAATATTCATTGAATTTGATACGTGTTCCAATTATTTTGTCCAACTCCTGTATATAATCCGGTAAAACGCTGAGTAATATATTTCATAAACTATTAAAAGCTTAAGAAAAAAAATGAGAGATTTAGAAGCGAATAAAATAGGGAAAACTATTTTAACTGCTATCGGAAAGTGAATCAAGAAGCTCGATTCAAATCAAACTCTTGTATTCCTTTATACCATTTCCTGATATTAGTATTATATAGGGGTCCAATTTTCTATAAAAAAATATTTATGTAAATGTATTCCTTATTTTTCCATCCGTTTTTATTTATCTGACAAATTTCTAATTCCGTCTATCCATGAGGAGGTTTCGTTAGTTTCGTGTTCTTGGTAGTCTTGGGCGGTCTCTCGTTTACCCTTGATTTAACCTTTCAATTGTTATACTTCGTTCTCCTCTGATTAATCTAAATTGGTGTTTTTTATATTTGTGCGCACGAATATGTATAAATAGCCACATTTTTGTAATTTTCACTTGGCGGAAGCAGGTATTGATATTTGAAGAAGGTCTGCTTTGAAATGTTTCGACAACTCTCAACGGCGGAAGAGATGAGAGCCAGATGGCATACCAACTGTTGTCAAAATTCACTCTCCACACTTAACGGCCTCGCAGTTAGTGTATAGGGGTAATTGTACCACTCTTTTTAGGCAGATAGTGCACTTGGTTCGGTTTGGTGTTTACCGATTCGATTCTTTGGGGAGTGCCTTTTGCGTGAGGCACTGACTTCAGGTGGTAGGGTTGTCTTCTTTCTTTATTGCAAGCTGAGTAAAGGTGATCAGGGATGCTTTAATGGAAAATAAATCTTCGACGCTGGATTCAGTATTCTTTATTCGGCGCGAACTTGGAAAGTCTTCGGATGTTCCAATCTCCATCTTGAGGTACCTTCTAATTTTCGTTTTTATATCAATGGGCCGCACACCCCACAGCAAACATCAGTTCATGATAGAATTCAGTTTTGTACATTCAATATGAGTTTGAAATAACACTAAATTTGTACATTTTTCTTACAATGATTTATTTCACAATGTTTTCATTATTATAGAATCTTACAATTGTTTCTTAATTATACATAAGATTTAAATAAGGTAGCTTTACCTTAATTCTTTAAGAAAATCTTTTCATAATTAGAGAGTTTAAGAGTTTAATAGAATTGAACATAGCTTTTCGTACTCTATTTTTGCTGCATATGGGTTGTTGTAATTAAAGATATATTAAATATAGCCAAAGTAAAACAAAGCCATTATATTAATTGTTTTTTATATGAATTAAAACATTTAGAGGAATAAGTTTTGATATTCAAATAATTAAAAAGGTGAGATCTTGGAAACATCCCTTTAATAGTTACCAAATGCTGGCATATATTTCATTAATTGCTCAAGGCAAAAACTCTCTATCAAATTCTCCATTCAGTTTAATAAAATTATATATATATATACTGGCCATTGAGTTGTAATTATTACCTATACTCGTATACACAGAATTTATAATTATTCAACCTAAAATATTATATTTGTATCCTTTGTTTCTTTTAAAAAAAAATAATAATAACGAAGTACCTCGAGTTAACAAAATAAATAGTTAGATACAAAATAATGAACTGCGTAAGAATATGACATCAAATTGGCAAAATCTGACTGAAGCTGTTTATTTTTTAACGTTAGGGGACAACATATCAAGTATAATGTTGATGATATTTATTTATATTAAATTTGCTAATTACTTTTTCAGCTAAACGTTTAAACTCAGGAGAGCGATGGTCTTAGTTTCAGATCTCATTGCTCCTAAAACCCAGCACGAGCCCTCTTCATTTTTTACCTGGTCTGGAGGTATCTATAGGCGCTTGTTATTGTTTTGTTTCTGTATGTTTACTAATTTACCAACAACACTTGCACAGTTCGCAACAACATAGGGAATAACTCCCCCCCTCCCCAAACTTTGGTCATTTGACTACTCTTCATTCGGGCTCTTCGAAAATAGAGATACTACGAGTTCGGGAACAATTTATCTTATTAGAACACTATTATCCATTCAGATTGTCTAAGTCAAATTTTATTTTGCTTTGACGCAAACTCATTAATCTTTTCCTCATAAATTATAAACATGCTTATCTTTGAGGTTTCTTTGAGTCACTTGTTTCATATTACACTGTGACCATCACAAGAGCAGTTAAATCTCTATAGAAATCCTTCCACCCAGAAGCCATAACTGAACCTTGTAGCTAACCCCGGGGAGCCAGGAGTACAAGAAGGACAGGTTATAGCCATGTGCGACGGAAGTGGAAGATGTGAGAACCCAATGTTAGGGATGACGATACTCTACTCGTGGAGCAAAGAAGCAAAATCCCTGAAAAGCATAGGACTTGAAGCGAATATTTCTCTTCATATCGAAGCCTATCTTTCGATATACTGTTGTCAGATAGACCCCTAGTAGAACTGCACTACTAGGAACAGCCAATCAGTGAGATAGGAGATAGAGAGAGTGCATTTATGAGCAAAGATAAAATATAATTAAATTCAAGGACCGAATGATTAACAGAGAATATTCCCTTCTCTTTAAAATAATTTTCAATGAGACAAATATGATGAAAAATAGTGAAGAAAAGATTCATTCGCCAGAAAAAACTGAAATGAAGAATTCGTTAACTTACAGACATGATTTAATTGCTTAACAATGGAAGCTTATGCAACAAGATACTGCCCCCAATAGGAAAAATGTGTAGTTAGGCAAAAGATTTATGGACCATACCTTTCTATGGAACTTGAAACAGAGTAGGCACATTTGGTAGAATGCAAGATACACTTTGTGCCTTTGGAGCGGTTAGTTATACAAACTTCATTTGTGTAATATTTTATTTACAATTTCAGGTAGGAATTCTTCTTGCCTGCTCAAGTTAAATGGCTGAAACTCGCATGAATGCATAGCTCGGTGATTGACTGTGTGAGGCTGACACTTGGTGTGAAGCAAGCGAGTGTTAAGCAGATGACCAGGTAATAAAAACAAAATATATTTCGCATCTCTTCTCAGTACCACCAAATAGCCCCGAGTGGCGTGAGGTTGCGATGCGTCGCTGGCTGCGCCACACTCTGGCTTGTATTTGCTTTATTTCATCTTGAACAATATTCTATGATTACTGAACTTTTTTATTTCAATCCTTCAATCAGTTGGTCGGGTAATTGCATACTTGCGAGTGATAAAAGAGCTAAGGATCGGAGTCCTTTTTTTGTACGGGTTATTCCTAAGCTCTGTAAATTAATTACGTTCTAACAGTGCCACGTTAATTTCGAGGTAGGAATTCTAAACCTGAACTGCATACTCCATATGAGGAAAATGAGAGATTGCTGTAAAAACAGAAATATGTAATTGTATTAGTAATGAAGTTATGAACCGTAGTTAATGAAATCATTAAAATACGACGCTGGCGTATTTATTGATCTTGTTCATAGTTAATCTCTTGATTGTACCCTAATTGTTTGCAAAGAAACAAATATGGCTAAGAATTACTTTAGGCATAAAGTGGTCAATTTTTGTAATCGTTTGCCAATTCACTAGGTCGAGTCATCTATAAATATATTTAAAAATCTTTGGACTCCTACTTTAAAAGCATAGGAATATTCTGAGGAATGGTCAGTCTAGAAATGGAGTCCAGGCACTTTAGTTGGCTTTGTTTTCTTATAATCTTATAGTAAGTTTTTGTTAAAACCTTTGTTTTATAGATGACCTACCAATACAAAATTAAAAACTCGCCGTTAGTAGGAAGTTTTTATAATACTCCAGACTATATTGACAAGCGTGCAGGAGAAATCATTTACCTTCGACATTATTACTTTTGTCAAGACATGGTTCCGTCATTGTATTAAAAGGATGCCATATCCTAGGACTTCATGATATATTAGGGCTACATGATATATACAAAATATATTGTTTCTACTTTCTTAATTCCCAAATATAAAGTTTTCTTGAACGGAAATTGTATCAGGAATAAGGTCTCTCTAAATGTTTATAAATATATTGAAATATAAGTGTTTTCTGTTTCATACTTCCCAAATTGTATTGCAATTCGTCTTGACGCTATGATGAATTAATATCTCTTTGGATAATTGATGCCCCGCGACCATCTGAGGCATTACTTGTATGTATCTAAGAAATCATAGTTGGAAGTCAAAATATAGCCCGTAAGAGGGTGTCAGATATATTGCCGTTTCCCAACCGGGGGCAATTGCATATTTGAAGGAGACACAGGAAAATGTTAAGATTTAGAGAGGCCACAGACTACATGAAGACGGCCACGGGACCCAACCTATTGAAGCTCAAATTATACTGTAGTTAGGCGGATCGATAAATATTTTTAGGTTGTTGAATTACATTTTAAAAAAATAATTGCATATTTTCCTTTTCTTTAGATATTTTTTAATAGAATTCGAATTTTTATGTATACAACTATTTTGTATTTTACAAGTTTATTGTACAAAATAGAGTTAAGCTGCATATGGCCGACTGAAAATAATGCTTATGAGAGCCACAGGAAAAAAATAAGGTTTCTAAGGGGGGCATTAGCCAAAACCGGTTGGGAACCTCGGAGATATAGAATAGGCAACCATGCTGCGACTGAAATCAGGACGATTTTGTGTCGTCACCGCCGCAATGGCTGTAAGAGAATCCGTGGATATGTTTTCCACGCATTTTCAATTCCCTTATCTTCATCACGTTTTTTTGCATATCTCTCATTGCAAACTTTCTGCGGGAGATGCCCCCATTGGCTTTCAATAAAAAAAAGCCAAAGCAAAGATTGAAATTAACAATATTTTTGTTACTTACGCCAAGAAGAGTTTATTTCAGGTGTTTTCATCCCTCTTTCCCTCCTCCTTTTGTACATATCTCTAATTTTCCCTCTTCCCCTTTATAGCAATGACAACTTAGTCCAATATTAAGCTACCAATTTAAGTAATCACTTCTGAGAAAAGGACGAGGGCGATAAAACATGAAAAGTGCTCTCGACCAACCAGGAATTACCGATTATTGAAGGTGCATGATTTACTCCCGCACGCCACCACCTCTCCCTCATCACGAGCAATTCGCCAACTTTTATGCTGCATCGTCCCTCGCCTCCCTTACGCCCTCTTAAGCCCGCACGTATCCTCGCCTCTCCCGCCATCAAAACAAGCATGAGTCTTTAATTAATCGCGACTCTTTGAAGACTTTTGGGCTGTTGATTCCTTGTCTCTCCGTCTGCCGCTCGCGTCCTCGAGTCCTTCGGTACCCGACCCTTAAATCCTGCCTCCCCACATTAAGCTCGACGTCCTCCCTCTAAATATCATTTAGTTCAAACCAACCAAACTCTCCTCCATTCCTCCACTCCCTTTGGTCCCTTTACTTTCCACTCACGCACAATCACCGATGCGTGTACGCGCGTGCTTTTACCCTCATCCTTTGCCATATTTCTCATTCGCATCTTTGAGGTTCGTTTTAATATGGGAGTTATTGTTCCGTTTTAACCTTGTCAATTAATCATAGTTTTTGCCCCGAAAGAGGGAAGGTGGTAGCGGGACAGAGGGGGTTTCCACCATTCATCTGAGGAAATAAATATATTATTGCAAGACCTTTCTTTTACCAATGTAGGGATTGGTGTAAGAGGTGCATTGAACAGACCGCAAAGAATGGAATATACGAGTAAAGCAGCTTCAATCAAATGTCCGTCGTTGCGGTGGGCAAAGTGCTTTATTTAGGCATGGTTTTTTCACCTTTGTGTGCCCTACTCACCTTAATGCATGCGGGAGAATCTGCAGCTATATAACTTCCATGCATCTTTACTTGCCCTACCATCATCCTTTTCTTTACAAAACTCTCCTCACAAACTTCCTGCATGATTCCCATTCTTTGCTAAAGCGATTTGATTTGTAGGAGGAAAATGTTCCTCTCTAATCATGTGATTAATTTGGACGGTACCAAATTACGCTTGCGATCTAGTAATCATGTCTGTAGAAACGCTCTTGAATGGGTCTCTATGGTATCCCTCACAAATATTAATATGAATCCATGTTTGTTTGACTTTGACCATTTTATTATTAAATTTATCACTTCCACTTATTGTAAAATCTTCATGTATTTGAGTCTGTATGAATCACCTTCTTCTCTATTATATATGATGTATCCTTTTATCTGTTTTCTATTCTCTGAATGACGACTGTTTAATAAAAAGAAAGTGCCTGACATCATATTTCTTTTTACCGCGGGTAATTTACATTCTTGGTCTCATGTGATTGATGTGAGCTTTCCCACTAAATTTATCCATTTCTTTGGGATTTTTTAACTTGCTCGTGGTGATTCTCCCGACAGTCTTCCACTCTACCTCCGAACATCATTTAGAATGACTACCAATTTGCGGGCATCAAGTGATTCTGATGGTAACCCCATTGTACTCTGATGGGAAAGCAACTTTTTAAAATTATTGTGTGGCTGTGCACACTGTAACCGTTTCATTTTTAAAGCAAATGGACTAACCATCCTTTACTGTGTTAAAAAAAACCTGAACTGGAATTTTACTATAAATTTCACCTACCGAAAGAGATCGAAGACTATGTTTTATTAGCTCTTTTTATGTTTCGAAATTCAACTTGGTGAATTTATTTTCCGTCAATTGATCGAAAGGCAATTACGTCGCGATAAAGTCATCAAATTTTAACGTGCGGTCTATCTATGGCTGCACCAAATGAACAAATTGTTATGGAAGCAGATATCACAAGGGTTTCTTTGGGTGAAATAGAGGCGAAATGGTTCTTTTCTTTGTGTGTGTATGTACATGTATGCAGACAAGCGCTCACTCACACGCTCTCGATTCTGAAAATCTCCATAGACTCAAAGGAGATAGGAATTAAATTATTCTCAGTTTCGTTTGAGCATTAATTTAAAGGTAAATAAATATGCGGCATTTAGACTTTAATTACATATTTAATCTGCGAATAAGCCTCTCAGTAATGACTTTGGGGAACTGATTTGAAGATTCAGGGCGAACAGAAATGGAAAAAGGAGGGGAAGGAAGCAAATTATGTGGGATTAAAGGACTTTTCCTAAGTTGCTGAGTTGTGCAACAAACTGATCGATACCTACTAAACCTTTTATTGTCTCTCAATGGTCAAAAGATAGAGAATTAAGGAATTGTTAAGAATGAATGCAATCTATAACTCCCTGGTAACTTACTTAGATGGGAGAAGAGTTTTGCATCTCTTAGTTACTCTGATACAAAAACGGTAGAGAGGAGAGATAGAAGAGATCTGACCTTTACTTCAATTAAGGATTAAAGGCAAGAATAAAGAATGCTTCGGATAATTAATTGATGAGGAAGGTGATAAATATGAGCTAATTTCATTTGTGGTTTAGAGGAGAGGAATTACATTTCAATAATTATATAGGCCTAAATAAAGAATATACATTTCATTGTATCTTTATAAATAATATTGATTTCAATTTTACTCCTTCACTTTTATTAACGGGAAACGAAATAGACAGTCGCTAAATAAAAAGTGGCTTTGTATGAAAAGAACGAAGAAAGAAACGATTAGAATGGAAAGAACAATGGAAATAAAATAAAGTTGAATAGTAAAAAGTACTTCTACAGCGAACGTAATCGTCCATAAAAATGCTGCACTTTAAACATAACATAACATAAAAACAAAGGATTCTCTACTCCCAGTCAGAGCATCCAAATACCCATCATGTTACCACCATAGTATAATCTGCATCCATTGGATTGAGTATAAAAATAAAACCATTTACACATATAGGCCTGCGAAATCAAGCTCTTCACATATGCTCATCAACCATACAGTTGTCTAGCTTTGCTTAGAAATGTGTTCAATTAGAGCTATTTACAACATCCCCAGGCATTTCATTCCAAGAGTCTACGACTCTCTTACTGAAATAATATTTTCTCAAATCCAGCTTACATCTCGATTTTTTATTTTTTTCAAACAGTGACCCCTTGTACTATCATCAGTCTTCAGCTCGAAAAACTTCCCTATTTATAATTTATTAATTCCCTTAAACATTTTAAAAAGCTGGATCAAATCTCTCATTAAGCACTTCCTTTCAAATGAAAACATTTTTGTTGCTCTTCTCCCTACTGCTTCTAGAATGTTGCTATTCTATATGTGATGTAAGAACCATGTTTAAATACAATATAACAGGTGTGGTCTAACATACAAATTATATAGCTTGAGAATAACTTTCTTCAACTAACATTTCTATCGATAAAGCTTAATACATGATTTTTCTTATTTATAGCCTTTAAACAAGGTTTTAAAAGCCTCTATGTTTGATCTAGTACTACTCTTAAACACTTTCAATTCCACTGATCCCCTGGCCTACTCTGGGCTCTAACCTTGCCTGTGATCGAGAACAGCTGGAGCGTGGACTTGTCAGATCATAAGGCACCTCCCCATTGACGCATGGCCCAGTTTCAGTGAGCCAATACCTAAGTCGCTTCTGCTGAATGATCATGAGCGGTTTCTAGCAGGCTTTACATGACTTCAGACTTTGTGTAAACAGTCTGCGACGGACTGTTCTGACGAATACATTAACTTGGCAGTTAATGCTGTTGCTGGACTGTGGTTTTGTTTACGTTTCTGAAGGTTCATACAAAGCAGAAACCTGTCGGTACGTTGCGTACTAATAATGGGTCGTTGAGAACAAGGTCGGTCTTGGATGTCCCTACTTTCTTTGATCCAATTCAACACTTCTGCAATACTGGAATGTGATTCGACGAATCTCCTAGAAATTTGTCGAAAGCTGAAAGCCTCTCTGTGCAGCGTGCGTATCAGATCTCTTTCCTTCTTGTCCTTCTCTTTTTTCTTCATTGAAAATCCACTGCTACTGTTACCTTTGGATATGGCGTCCAATAGGGTTACTTGTTTGCCTTGCTTAGATGTGATGGCTCCGTCTGTTTAGACCTTTTATTTCCATCTCATTTACCTTCTTTATGGGAATTAATTCTTTTCATCAAACCTTAATTTTACTTTTACTCGTCCTATTGGCTGGTGATGTCGAGTTGAATCCTGGTCCACAAATGCAACTGGCTAGAAGATGCCGTATACTATATTCTAATATCTATGTACTTCATAAGATTCTAAAAGATCTTATGATGGCTGCTACCAATTATGACATAGTTTTCTGTTCCAAAACTCTGGTTTCCAACCATAAAAAGACTTCAGAGCTGCTTATACCAAATTTTAATAAGCCTGCCCTTATACCAAGGGACTCGAGCCCGTGGTATGTCTGTTTACATTAGATCTGGTTATAGTGCACAACACTTAACCAGATTTTTATGTCACTGCCATGAAATGCAACTTGTAAAAGTCTCCAGCAAATATCATAACCATTACATTTTTGGACTTTATAGAAACCCTGATGCCAACAACGACTTGTATGACTGCCTGCTTACTGCTGTGGCCTAAATACAGTCTGTTGATGTAAAGGTATCCTTCACTTTTGTTGGAGACTTAAACAATTATCATCAAGATTGGTTAAATTATGTATCACCAACCAATCGAAATCATCTTGCAGCTTTAGAATTCTCTAACTTCTCTGGTTGTGAACAGCTGATTTAGGGTCCTACACACAATTCTTGGAACTGCCTGGACATTGTCTTGAGTGCCATACCAGGACTTGTCGAGGCTTCTGTTCTCGCTCCCATAGGTACCTCTGATCATAATGCCATCCATTGCAAAATTTGTCTTCAATTCACTGTTTCTGACATAACATTTCCCGTCAGGTATATCTCAAATCTAGAGTCAATTGGAACAATGTATGCATGAAGGTTAACCGTATTCAGTGGAATACTATTTTTAATTCTAGTGACCCAGTATTAGCTCTAAATACTTGTCTCTTAATATTCTACATAGAAGGGTTCACTCCAAAATAATTAAATCCCGTGTCAAAGATAAATCTTGGTTTGACGATGAATGCAAATGTGCCTTTGATAACAAACAGGCTGCTTACCACTTGTGGAGACGCAATCGAAGCCAGTTTCTTTGGGATAATTATGTTGCTCATAGAGCTGAGGCTCAGAATTTATAATGTTGCTGAACCTGCATATAATTCTCATTTACAGGATGGTCTTAGTAAAACTACACAGCCACACAAATGGTGGGGCTCTCTTAAGTCTTCATTGTTTGGTTTGGGCTCAAGTATGACTCTACTACGTAAACCTAATGGTTCCAAGTCTTTAGAGCCTTTAATTACAGCTAATTTACTCTATAATACCTTTAGATACAAACAGAGAGTTCAGGAGTTGTCGCTTCCCTTTACTTGTTTCCCCTTTCTTAAGTTAAAATCAGTTGCCTTAAAATCAACTGAGATTAAATGGTATCTTCTTAATCTAGAATCTAGACCAAGAAGATTCTAGATACTTATGGTGGGACGGACCCGGATGGCCTTTTCCCCCCTCATCTTCAAGAAGATCATCCCCATTCTGGCGCCTAAATTGGCTGTTGTTTTTAAATTGCTTCTGAAGACCGGTTTTTTCCTTCTTGATGGCGTAAACCAACATTACTCGAATTCCAAAAGGAGAATCGGCTTCAACTCTATCATCTGAATACCGTCCCATCTCAATCACACCTATCTTATCTAAGATCTTTGAGAGGCCGCTTGTTAAACGATTGACCCTGTATGGTGACAAAAGTGGTGTGATACCTGATTCACGATTTGAGTTCCGCAAGAGTTTAAGTACATGCGATGCACTTCTAACACTGATCCATGACCTTCAGTCCTCTTTGGACCTTGAGCACGAGTCACGTGTTGTAGCCATTGATTTCAGCTCAGCTTTCGCCATTGTTAATCACAAGGCTCTAATTCATAAACTGCAAATTTATGGTAGTGGTGGAAGCCTTCTTAATATTTTCAAGAATTTTTTGACAAATCGATCTCAGCGTGTTTCTGTTGATGTGACCTATTCTGCTTCTGTTCCTGTGGTCTCAGGCGTTCCACAAGGGAGCGTTTGTGGTCGCTTATTTTTATAATTTTGACCTCTGTCTTGGGCATTAACTTTGAAAATAAACTGATATCGTATGCTGATGACACAACTTGGTACTTCTCAATTCGGTCCCCATGTAACAAAGGAAAAGTTGCAGCATCTCTAAATAGGAACTTAGCCCAGATTACCTCTTCGTGTCAACTTTGGGAGATGAAGCTTAATGCTAATATGACGCATTCTATCACTATTAGTAGATCCCGTAAAATGGATCCAACTCATCCCAGTTTGGACATATCAGGTGAAAATATTGAGGAAGTGGATGATTTACGTCTTCTTGGAGTAATTCTTGACTCGAAGCTAACTTTTGAGAAGCACATTCGTTTCTTGTCCTCCTCAATTTCCCTTGATTTGGATCAACGTCGTCAGATTGGTGCCCTTAGCATTTTTTTCAAGGTATTTAATACTATTCAGCATCCGTTGCACGCAGCTTTGCCTGATTCTTTTAATCCAGTTCGCGTGACAAGGTTTGCTCTTAGTCTTAATTACTTGGCTATGAATTTTATGAATATTAGTACGACACAGTTTACACGTTGTTTTATATCATTGTTAATTAAAACGCGGAATGCTTTACCCAACGAGATTGTACACTCAAGGGATACTTCTTCATTTAAGTCCCGTGTAAATGGATTTTTGAAACAATATCTTTTACTCATCTTCTAATATTCCTTATTAATCTGGGTTTACTATTAGACCCTCACTTTCTTCATGGCTGCCCTTTCCTCTTTTCAGTACCATTTGGTATTTTGTGTGAAATCAATTTAGCAGTTGTTTTGCACCCTGAAGGGAGGCTTTGGTAGCTCTCAGAATAATAATAATATATTTATTTCCTTCATGGAATAGTTATGTATTTTGCCATTATTATATTATTATCAAATTCCGTCAATATGGAATAAAATATTAATCAACAAATATGATGTGTCATATGGAGACATTTTGACTGTAACATACTGCCAAATTCGATATTTAAAAAAAAGTTATTTGGATCCTTGTACTTTTATTTTACGTTCCAGATGTATTGGATACATGCGTACAAACATACGCCAACATATGTATAGACCCAAGGAGTGAGAAAAACCTCAGTTGTCCCAATGGTGGCAGGGGTATTCCTTAGGGGTACGAGTATGCTGGAAGTCAATTTTCAATATTTGCGGATGCGGATATATATAGCCTTCAAGATTTTTATCCAAAGATACTGATATATTCGGAGATGGGATATATCATTAATATAGTAAGAAATAGGAGAATTAAGAATGTAAAATTAAATAGTGATATAATTTGAAGTATGTGTTCCACGAGCGGAAATGGGACCATACCTTTATGCACTCAACACACTTTCTGCACATCCACAAGACATTTAAAAAAAGCTGTGTATTTTTGTATGTGTATACAAGCCAACCAAATGGCTCGGTTTATTTCTAAGTTCCATCCTAGGTAAAATATCAGGTACACACCTTAAAATCCAGAAGATTTCATTAAAAGGTCAGGCCGGGAAACAAAGACCTGAGCAAATATAAACTACTCTATTTAGATAGATCTTGATTCCCTATTCACTAAAGTTCCAGTAAATAAAACCTTATCATATTTAAAGGAAAACTTTCAGGCTTCAAACTTAACCTACCTGAACACGACGATATTTTCATTAATTTGATTTAAACTTCTACCTGTGATAACCTATTTACGCGCGAAGGGAAGCATAATTATAGACAGACAAGGTCTGCTAATCAAAGTCGCGTGGTCTCACTTATTCTGATTTATGAACTTACGACCTTCAAAACTCTCAATTATTCCTGGAATAACATTGGGAGGACATTGTAAATTATATCATTTGAAAGATACTGTAAAACAAAAGAAGGGTTTTAAATTTCGTTAGAATAGGCCGAATAATTATGATGTTATTGCCAAAACAAATGTGTGATAGAATTGCCTGAGGCTGCCGCGCCTCGCTTCTATCACATATTTGTACTCATGCTCCCCACGTGTATCCCACGAGAAGAGAGGAGAATGGCGTTCTCATCGCCTCAAACATTTCCCGAGTCTTATCTTCCCCCGCCCCAAGTTTAATCAAGGAGGTTCAATCCCCCGTTTGCCTGCAGGCGTCGATCTGGCCAGATTGAGTTGGGCTTATGGAAGTCCCCCATTGCCCCATACCCCGAGGGGCTGGCTCATGCTATTTATGCGATAGAATTTTGTATTTGAATCCGATCCCGATTATCTTCGTCAGGCATCACGACGATCCGGTCTCCCTTGTGCACCTAGGAACTCTCTACCTCGAAACCCCCCTTATTGTCCAGAAGAGGACTATATCTTTGAGTGCCAAGGTTCGTGCCCATCGAGACGCCAAGTCAACAGGCCCCCTTCCCTGTTGTTCAATTGTTCAGAAGAGAACAACCTTAGAACAGTCATTGCCCTTCGAGCCCGTTCGACAAAAAGTGGTTCTCGCTTCCCTGATATCACGTCAGTGGTAATTTAATTCACCCTTTTAATGTTCTTCAAGAGTACGCTTGGTTACCCCAATAACCTCATTTGTTCATCCAGAACATCTCCAGTATCCTGTCTCAAGGATCGCTCGTACTTCCGAGCCCCACTTCGCTCCCACTCCTCGAAGTCTGTCTTTCCCCCCTCGTTAAGGACAACCCCCCTAAAAACCCCTCCTCTGGGGAAGGAAATCGCCAGTCGGACCGAAGCCATTCCTTCAAATCGCCTTCACCTGCACGCCGACCTTATAAATACGTAAGCTACGAATTTCATTTAATTACTTAACTTTGTTGCCAACGTAACTCCGTGCTTTAAAACGGATTTAGTCGACCCTCCCTTCTTGTTTGTTTTGTCATTTAAATCCCTCTAAATCTTAATCCACCGCATAGTCAAATATAAACTATGACCATTTCATTTCATGTGCATCTCCCATTTTAATCCCCGGTCATGTAAATATTTTCCATGTGTCATTTTTGTTAGTTTAATTAATAAAATTCTATTTTGTTAATGCTGGCAATATTATTTATCCTTGGGCTCCGTTCCACTTCTTAAGTATATTGAAGATAAATAAGCCCTCTCCTGCCCTATTTATTAACGTAGAATAATACTCGGCCATCTGATTAAAACCCCGCACTCGAATATAGAATAATCCCCACAAAGAATAGATATATATTATATCGTTGGGAGCCTTTTCTACGATTAAATGATTACCTCGCTAACGTTGGAAGGACCTTGGCAATTATATCATTCGAAAGGGAATGTAAACCAATATAAGGGTTTCAAATTTCGTTAGAATTAACGAATAGTTACAAGGGTATTCTCAAAACAAAAGAAAGCAAAACAGGAACCGACCGACATAGAGAAACATAGACTCAAACGCGACTAAAAATATTATTTTCAATAAAGTGCTCTGTATCCCCTATACTGTATTTTTATGGAGTGGTTTGAATCGAAATTATGGTATAAAATATAGGATGGAAAAACACCTCAGATACATAGATGATTAATTTCTACTATACCCTGAAACTCTCAAATTTCGATCATTTCTTTAAAACCCTAAATTTACAACATCCTTCAATCAAATTTTTATTAGAGTGCGAAAATAGTCCTCGCTCATCGCATTCTTCTCACTTATTCCATCCTATTTTCTATTTATCCAAAATCTTTACACTAAATGCCTATATTCGAAGGATTTTTATATCATTGTCATATACACCACATTTCATAAATGACGCTCACCTCGAACAGGAAAAGTTTACTCCCGCTCCCAAAACAGCCAGTAAAAATCTCAATAACACCAGCTACCGATACATCGCCTTGCCTTTCAACCCTAAATTAACAGTTCTGAAAAACCTGTGAAAAAAATTAATTGATTCCTTCATAACGTCCTTTGTACAGCTGAAGGGTGAGGCAAAAAGCCTCGAAACTAGTCCTGTACACAAAATACGAATTTGTCCTTATATATATATATATATATATATATATATATATATATATATATATATATATATATATATATATATATATATATATATATATATATATATATATATTTATACATTTAGGTAGGAGTTTCTCTTTTATGCATGTTTTATTAAAGAGCAGGTCGAGCTGAGCTTTGATTAACTTTCTTTTTTGCTTCTCTAATTTTCTTATTATACTCTTTTCGCCTTGCGAAAAGTTATGAATAAGTATTTCAATATTCATAATTTATTGCAACTGAGCTTTCGGTCACGTTTGACCATCTTCTGAGCGAAATTATTTTACACTCTTTCAACATATCGAAACCGTATATTTATATACTAACGTTAATCCTGTGTTTAAATATAATACTAAAAAGTCAAAGAATGTGGATATCAAAAAGGAATGTGGGGCAAGGTTCATATTAGGACACCTAGGACACTTGGTGAATGAGAATTTTATTAGTATTAACCATTTAATCCATTAAGAGTGTTGAGGTTTAGTGAGTGGGTAATCCCAGTCCCACTTCCTGGACATATATTTTATTAAAGCACCGAGGTGAAGCGGAGGTGAAGCGTATCCAATACTTCCGGTGAATAAGAATAACCCCGGTGCGTACCATTTTGATCAAAACTAAGATGATCATCCCCTGAATGTGTGCTCCACTCAGTATAAGCCAACCATGGGCAGGTCGGTAGAATAATGAGTTTTAAGCCGAGTGGATTGCTAAATAATTGCCAAGGGTTCGTCCGAATTAGTTAAACACACATATAAAAAAATAATCTTTAATGTACGTGAATTTGAAATAAGCACAGCGTATATAAATATAAATAGGATTAATCTTGCACTGAATAAATAAGTCTAAAAAATGTCGTGGGTATTACTTGCAGATTACTCACTGGGATGTTTGCATCTTAATGACACCAGACGCACTTCTAATACTAGAGGGTATGGGCTCAGGAAGAGAATTCTGGTTCACAAATAAACTGGTGAAGTTAGGGGAGGGGATAATTCAATTAACGATACCTTTGAGTTCGTAAGTATTTTTGAGGGGTGGGGGCGGTCAAGATCTTCTTCTGGTGACGATGATCGCACCTAGTCCGGCCCTCCGAGGTTACCGAATTAGAGGGTAATCCTAGACCGGTGATATACTGATCCTTTGCCGGATCACGAAGGTCAGCCAAGCGGTGACTCAATCGGACTTCTTCCTCGAAGTACCTGTCCGATTATTTGGCTCCTGGAATGGGTAGCCAAAACCGATTACCTAGCTATGTCTAGGATAATCCGCAGATGGAGGTCCTGTGTAACCTCAGACTCTGAAGGATGGGGGGGCTGCGATAAGTTTGGCACCTACAAGTACCGTGACGGCAACAACCAATTCCCTGAGAAGTTCCTCCTTGCAGCGGGTGAACAGTTTCTTATGTGGATCGAGTTTCACACAAACTTGAAGTAGGTCCAAGGGCTTCTGCCTGATTCCAGGGAGAAGTCTTCCTTTTATTTCCCCCACGAGCAAAATCGAGATAGAGAATTGAATTCTCGTAAAATCCGTATCTTCACGCGAAATACCCTTTTTCATCTTTGGGCTGACGATATGTCATTCAGGGCTTCGAGCCATCTGAGATTTTACGGCGGTGCGAAAAAGGGAGACGAAGAATTCGAGGCAGGCGAGAGGTGCGTTTGGGGATACGAGAAGGCGTGCAGCTTTGCGTCGGAGTGTTTCTGCGTACATTTATGTACGCGATATTTAGACTTCTACAAAGAGTTTTAGAGTCCTTTGCGTAGCCGTCTGTTGTCCATTAAGCCTCTGTCTATCTTCTTGGATTAAGATAGCTTCCTTGATGTGAAGGCGAGTGCGGTCAGTTTCCCGTTTGATTACGGTGTTTTCCACTAAAATTTCTCTTGAGACATCTGTTCCTTGTTGCACTGAGTAGTAATATTTGATGGCCCCCATTTGCAAATGCATCGTGAGTCGACGAGATAAAGACGCGGTTGTCATTCCAATGTATTTATTCCAAGAATGAAGCTTACCGTCTTCATGGGGGCATTTGAATTCGTCAATTACATTGGAGGCTTTCATTTCTTTTGTTTTTCCTGTCTTAATGGTAATGAGGTGATTGCTAATTTCTTGGTTTTGTAGTATATTATTAGTTGTAACTTTTCTTCCGGATTCATACATTTTGTATTTTGGTGTATAATATTTGTTCTTTCGTCCGTTTTATCTGAATCAGTCATTTGTTTTTTATGGAAGACATTTATTGAGCGGTTCTTATTATCCTCTCTTTTATTCGTATGTAGATTTAGCAAAAATGTTTTTGTCTCTTTGTCTACCATAGTGTTGGAGAAACAATTGTTAATTAATACTTGCATTATTCGTTGAATTTATTTATAGAATAATGCCCATAAAGTACTGCATTTTTATGCGCGTTTGATGTACAAGTATGTTCATATGAAACTTATTTTGTATCTTTCTAGACATTCCCTTTCTCCATTAACACAACTTCCAGAACTCATTGTTTTTTTATACACCGATAAAAGATCAAGAAATTTAACTCAAAATCACTCTAGGCTGGGGAGGCATTGGAAAGACAAGCATCATCTTCAAAAGAAAAATGGCCATGTGCTTGAAAAGAAAAGTATACAACCAATGCATAAATCTCAACTATGACCTATGCAAAAAAAAAAATGGAACCTGATCAAAATCTTACATTAAAAGTTTCAACACTAAGAGCCCATGAACGCATTACGATGTCAATAACATGGCGTGACAAATGAAACCTTCAAAACCCAACCATTGGATGCGTAGATAAACAAAGCTTCAGGATATTATGATAGCTATAAGAAAGCTGAAATGGAGCTGGGAAGTCCATGTAACAAGATTCCAAGACGATAGATGGACCAGTCTAGAAGTCTAAATACCTCCATGAATTAGTACATACATAAATACACAAACACAGCTGCGTGTCCCCCCCCCCCCCTTATTGCAAATTTGCCTTTCCGCATCGAATCTCCTTCACCTCTTTTCGCGCCTTCGGGATAACCAAATTCGCGGCCGGCCAAACAGGAAAATGTCTGCCTCAAAAGACACCTGCCAGCCGACGAAGGCCTGAGTTTCTTCGCGCCGTCATAAACCTGCGACTTGAGACGAGGAAAGCTCGGATGGCGCCGAGGTGTGAATGTTGGCATGTCCTGGCGGCAGACGAAAGGTTTTTTCGCGCGACGATAAGAATTTTATGAGAATCCGGTGCTCTCTCTCGATTTTAGCTCTTGAGGGAAATAAAAGGGAAAATTCTCCCTGGAGTCGGGCAGAAGATCTTGGACCTAAGTTGTGTTTGGAGCTAGTCCCACAAAGGAAACAGTTCGCCCGTTGCAAGGAAGAAACTTCGGTAAATTCGTTGTTGCCGTGACGGTACTTGTATGTGCTAAACTTCTCGCAGATCCCCCGCACCCCTTCAGAGTCAGAGGTTACACAGGACCTCTTTCTGAGGATTACCCTAGACGCAGCTAGGTAATCAAATTTCGCTACCCACTCCAGGTGCCAATAATCGGAACGGACACTTCGAGGAGAAGAATTCCGATTCGAGTCACAGTTTGACTCGCCTTTGCGATCCGGCCTAGGATCATTATATCTGGAGACCGATCTAGGATTACCCCCACATTCGGTAACCTCGGACGACTGGGCTAAGTGCGAACATCGTCAGAAAAAGAAGACATTCACCATCATTCTCCAAATACTTACGAACTCAAAGGTATCGTTAAAGTGAATTATTCCCTTCCCTAACTTTACCAGTTTAATCGTTAACTAGAATTTCCATCCCGAGCTCATAACTTCGAGTATTACAAGTGATTAATTCAGTGTTTATTTCCCTGATATTATTCAATTCATTCTGTCGGTTGAAATTAAGACGCGAGCATCCTAGTAAGTAGATTTCAAGTGTAATCCCCACGACATTATATAGACTTACCAATTCAGTGCGAAGATTAATCCTATTTATACATATATATACTATTTCCTATTTTCAATTTATGTATATTAAAGTTTATTTTTGTATCTATGTGTTTTAACTATTTTGGACGATCCTTTGGCAATTGATAAGCAATCCACTCGGCTCAATTCTCAATATTACATAAGTCCACCCATGACTGACTTTTACTGAGTAAAAACACACTCAGGGGATCATTATCTTAATTTTGATCAAAAGGAAAGCACAAGGGTTATTCTTATTTACGGAAGTGGCTACGGTAGGTGTATTGGCTACACTTCACCCCACTTTACCTTGGTGTGGAATTAAAATAGATGCCAAGAAAGTGGGACTGGGATTACCCACTCACTAACCCTCGACAACCAGAAAAATTACCGATTGGACACGACTTGATAAAAATGACCAAAAACAAGATGTAGAGATGACTTCCCAAATATGCTAAAATATATACAAATTTTAATATTCAAACTTAATAATTAGTCAATTTATTTTCAAAAACAAAATTATTTCGGTCTCTTTCATGTAAGTGTTTGCTACGTTTTCCATCGTAAACGATTCCTCCTTCTCTGATAAAATTCACAAACTACCCCCTAGTTGATCTTCATGCTTCTTTCTTGCAAGCTCAACAAAGAAAAAAAATGCTTTACTATTTATACGCCACAAACCCATAGTATCTCCATGCACTAGCAAACGCTTGCGCTTTTGATAGTCTACAATTACTAATAAAACTTCCTTTTATAGCACATATTCCAGCTCTCAGCCACTAGTAAAATATAAAAGAATACTCATTTATTCAGCAAGGTTTCTGGCCATAAATGCAAGTTTTGTGTCTACAGTTTCTATTTATGAAATATTTAGATATTTTAACATATTTTCCTTAGTGGTCTGCATCAGGTAAGCTTTACAGGTCTCCAAATTAATCTTAATTCTCTGTTAAACATGATGTCAACATAGTGTTCAAGAAACGTGCTTTTGTACCTCTGATATAGTACAGTTGCTATGATGTAAATATTATTGCTTTAAAGCTTGTAAAATTTGTGGCTGATCGGAAGCATTAGTTTCTTTGCTATTAGTATGGCTCCTTAACATCACTAACATCGTTTAATCCTGCATAGGACTAGTAATTAATGATTTAAGGTTTTTATAAAAATTATTGAAAACTAGTAAATATCACATAGTACATATGTAGTTGCATCATTGAACCTCTGTGGTAATTATATATGTGCCATGGAGATTTTCAAATTTTCTACTTATATTTTCCATTAGAATTAATGATACATATCAAATCAATTCCTACCATTTACATTGCAAAGATAGATAGCCCATTCCACAAAGATGTTATCCGTTTTATTATGAATTTTATTCCGAGTAGAGAGATTGTAACGTTGCTTGCCATCAGTTCTTTTCATTAAGTGTGTTGCTGTGGAGGAATTTTTGCTCTATCTTGATATTTTTAGTTCACCACAACAGAAGTTCAGTGTACAGTTCATTTTTTGTTTAAATAATTGCCTATCAATTCTTCTGTTTGTCTTTGCATCCATCTTTTCAATATTTGATGATTCTTCCAATTTGCAGACCAAGCATTATTTATAGCAATATCAATAAGATCAAAAACTACTCTGATGTAATATTTAGCTTTCATCCTATCGCCAAACTAATAAGTTACCTTCCTTTGGTCCATTGTATCAACACCTATATAAGCATTATAGTGTTTTACACTAGCAGGGCACTCAATCTCCTCTTTTGTACTGGGTCCTTTTTCTGCACTTTGGAATCAGATAATGCTGATATAAAATTTGACAACATGAACTACTTTGTTATCCATCCAATTGATATAAAAATGTAATTTTATTTAAAACATGATATATGCCCCATTTTCATATCTTTATCATAAGGAACTTGTGATTTTGGAATATATTTAAGGGCATTCGTACGGTGCCTGTACAATATTCTATTTTTTTCTGTAAGTTGTAGAGCACAAGTCCTTCGCGCAAGGCATATTCTGATTTCCTTATTTTTTACTAGGGTAGTGCTTAAATTAAACAAATACCATGTTTTGGAATCACATCTGCACGATATTTTGAACCCCCGTTTGATTGGACTTCCTTTGACATACTGTCTAAGAATATTATGTTCTTATCATGTGGTGGTCAATTGATTGGAAGTTACTAAGATACATTGGAGACAAAAATGTTGGGTTAAAGTGATCTAATTCAGGTTTTAGTTAATATGCTCTATCGCGCAATTGATCAGTTTGTGCTTTCATCTGATCATTGTTATTAAAATCTATAAATCATCGAATTTCTACAAACTTCTTCAAAGGAATCAAGATAGATATGAATGGCACACTAATATCTGGCTCTCTTGACCGTTAATCACTCGTTGATGCTAAAATATGATATCCCATTATTAAGTACATTCCATCCAAAATAGTCTCATTGCCTGAAGGTTAGTAATAAAAACTTGATTTTTTTTTTACTATAAAATGTAGATTGAGATATTACAATTTCAGTTATAAGAAAGTCATAAACTTAGCTCTCTTTTCAAATATTCGGTTCATCACTTAGATTAATAAGAACTATCATCTATTCATAGGCTTACAAAATATCAGTCATCAAAACAAGCTGGAACTGATTCTTTTTGATATTTTCCTCCATCTAAATCTAGAAATTTTACTTGATGTTTGTTGTTTAGTAACATCCTGTACACTAATATTGGTATCAGAGCTTTCTAGTGCAATGATAATGGGTTGAGGAATAAGTTCTTGCGGTTTTATCAAATTTATTCATTACCATTAACAATTTTAGAAAAACTTCATTTTTAATTGATAACAATATGCAATTTAATCAATAATGTATTCTCCGTTGTTATTTACGACTTCTTCCCAACGTTCAACTAGTTTTTCGATGCCTTTGCAATAAAAATCTCTGGATTTTGACTCGAGGAATTCGTCTAACCAGGTTCTTAATTCCACATCAGTATTGAACAAAACGCCGCACAAATTGTTGGAGAGCGATCGGAACAGATGTAAATCTGATGGAGCCAAGTCTGGCCAATATGGAGGATGCGGCATGATTTCCCAATTAAGCGTTTGGATGGCGTCTTTTGTCATATTGGCAATGTGAGGACGAGCATTGTCGTGTTGCAGAAGGACTCTATAACGTCGATGAGGTCGCTTTTCACGGATAGCTTCGGCGAGTCGATACATTTGTTGAACGTAGAGTTCTGCATTGACAATCTCATTGTTCGCAACGAGCTCATAAAGAATGTTTTTTATTGGGGCTAAGCCATTGTTTTCGATGGTTCATGTTGACATAAACACACACTTTTCGTCGCCAGTGATGATGCGGTGAAGAAATCTCTCCTTATATCCACGAGTAGCCTTGTGACGAGCAAGCAAACCTCCGGCAATTGTGGAGCGTTGAAGTTTGTTGCTTTCGCTCAAAGCGTGCGGAACCCATACACCGAGTTTTTGAACTTTTCCCATCGAATGAAGGTGATTCACTACAGTTTTCTGATCACACACCAATTGTACAGCCAATTCTCTAGTCGATTGACGAGGATTTTCATGAAAAAGGTCGTTCAATCGATCTTCATCCAACTTAATGGGGCGACCAGAACGTTCTTCGTCATTAAAATTGAAATGACTGTTTTTGAAAGGTGAAAACCGCCATTAAGCTGTCCTTTCTGATAAAGCATTTTCTCTATACACAGCACAAATATCGCGACGAGCTTTGGCTGTTTTTGCATTGTTCCCGTCTTGATTGAAAATGAATAACAACAAGTGTCGAAAATGCGCCTTTCTTTGAACTTGACATTCCATTTTGAGGGTACAGAACAAAAATTAAATTAACACAACTTTTAAATAAACCTCAATAACTTATTACTCAACTTCAAGACGTAGCCTAAGCAAAAGCCTAAGAGACCTAGCCTAACCTTTGCAAATTTTGCTATCATTATTTATTATTGTTTCTTAATATGTGCACAAATCATGTCAACAAAACTGAAATCAACACAACATTAAAAAACCCCGCAAGAACTTATTCCTCAACCTAATAGAAGAATTGAGGGTTATATTATTCCTTATATGCATGCCTTCACTTAGCTGATTATTTGGAATTTTTCTAAATCATTTTCAATGAAGTTGATATCATCACATGATAATGTCCAATCCTTGATTATCTCAAATTCCTCTTAAATATCCCCTCAAATATCATCTCACACTCAACTTCAAATAGATGATCAGGTCAAATACTTGATTATATCAAACATCATCTAAAATTCATTTCAAATTTATGATCAAGTCAAAAACTTGATCACCTCAAACTTTATTTCAAATACACAATCATCTCAAAACTTCATCAGATTCATGATCAAGTCAAATATCTGATCATTTCAAACATCGTCCCCAAAATCATCTCAAATTTCATTTCAAATACATGATCAGGTCAAACACTTGATCATCTCAAACTTGATTTCAAATGCATGATAATGTCAAAACTTCATTTGAAATTCATGATCATGTCAAACACTTGATCATCTCAAGCATCATTTAAACCTTCGGTTTAAATCCATGATTATGTCAAATTCTTGATCATCTCAATCATTTTAAACTTCGGTTTAAATCCATGATTATGTCAAATACTCGATCATTTCAAACCTTATTTCAAATACATGGTTATGTATAACACTTGATCATCTCAAACGTCATTTCAAATACATAATCAAGTCAAATACTTGATCTCTCAAACATTATCTCAAACTTCATCTCATACATCATCTCTAACATCATCTCCAAACCATTTTAAATTCACAATCATCTCAAGCACTTGATCATTTTAAACATCATCTCAATCATCTCAAATATCATTTCAAATACATGTTCAAGTCAAATATCTGATCACTTCAAACGTTCATCTCAAACTTCATTTCAAATACTCGATCATATCAAATATTTTATCATTCCAATTACTTCATTAAAATTCTTCATTTCGAATTTACATAATTCAAATTATTTCCTCTCAAGTGTGCCCCTTCAGATACCTGCCCTTGAGTACTTATTCAAGTACCTCTTTTAATTGTCTCATCTCAAATACGTTGTTTCAGGAATTGTTGCTTAAACTTCACAACCTTATGAAGTTGTTAAGCTTCTCTGGCTGGGAGGATGTTAAGATTGCAGTTTCTTGCACCCTCTTACATATGTGTCCGTGTGAACTTGAACGCATGTCTGTCGAGGAAGGACAGCTTTGATTGGTTTCCTTCCGTAGTGGGATATCACCCCCTCTCCCCGGACCGTGCTATTCCTTGGCTATCGAAAACGGACCGGAGAGGTTTATAGTTATATGAGGGGGGAGAGGGTTGTTTCCGCCTTTTGGGAAATCAGGATGCCTACCGACCCCGCTCTCCTCCTGCCTTTATCATCCCCTCTGCTACCCGGTTCCTTAGAAACGATTTGCAGGAGGAACTTTACAGACAGAACACTTCCGAAGTTAGAAGAAGAGGGAACTAAGGGTTCATCTTTCCTGCAGGACCCTAAACGACTCCACCCTTAGCATAAGTTTCGCATCCGTTAATCTCAGATCAAGGTAAGCTTATACCCATGTTCTCTGCATCTGTGCGTTCACTCGAATTCATATCAAACTATCAAACACATCTCAAAACTCACATCGAATTCATATCAAACCCTTGATTCATTCTTTTTAATATTCGGTCTTTCAAATTCATGCATAGCTTTCTTTCTATTTTTTACCATTAACTAATGTCTAACTAACGAGAGTATTCGGAACTAAACATCATTTCGGATAATCTCTAGAGAGGCAAAATTATTTTTCCAAATCAATCGGTGACGAGCGTCTCTTATCTAAGCACCACCTACTTGCGTAACCCTGCCCTGCTTTTGGGGTAATAAATTTATCAAATCTGAAGGCAGCAAGATACGCCAGGACAAACAAGAGGGGAAGGAATCTGGAACTCTTAGTAGACCGTAACAAGCTTTGAAGAGTTGCATCCGACTTCCCCATATATGTGACACAAATAAAGCTACGCCGCCAGAAGTAATCCTGAGTAGCTGCAACTTCCCATTCAATCATCATAGCACACAGAGACTACTTGCCCCGAGCCACCACATCACTATACTCATGATCATCTCCCTCACGCCTATTCATGTCTCGATTCCATCACGAAAGTCCTTCACCCAGGCCAACTGAGAAAGGTACTGGGAACTGCTGAGCGACTATCAGCCAGCAGACCTGATGAGGAAAATCTCGAAGAAATAGATGTTGAGTTCTAGATTCTAACCAGCAGGATCATCAGGGCATAGAAGGAGAGCGTTCCAACTACATAATGCAGAACGCTCCCTCAGCCCAGATGGACCAGCGAGATGAGGAAGATCGCAAAGGACCATAAGAAAATATATGACTGGCTAAGGCGAATGGGAACCAGCAGAGAAATAGTCACCGGGATGGGTCACCTCGAATCAAAGCTGATGCAAGGAATTAGGGACAAACAGACTAAAATATGGGACCAACCTATTATCAAGATAGGATACAAGGACGATCCGAATAAATTTTGGAGACAAATAATGAAACTCAGGGGAACAAATACACGCGAAAAATACGCATCAAGAATGTCAAATCGTACATCGAGAGAGTGACAAAAAAAATATGCCAACGCGCAAGCGCAAGTACTACGGAAAATAGTGAATATTATGAACGTGGCCTTAAATACCGGATACTTTCCTGATGCGTTCAAACTTCCAAAGGTTATATGCATCCGGAAAGGAAACAAATCTTCCGATCAGCTCATGAACTATAGGCCTATATTCCTCCTGTATTTTATTGGCAAGAACTTCAAAAAGGTCATTGAAGATAGGTTGCAAACCAAGCTAACGGAGAGGGAAGCGAAGAACTACCAGCAATACGGTTTCCGGAAAGGAACAAAAATCGACACTGTGCACACTCTCCTCACCTAAAATTTAGCTAAATCCAGGGCAGAAGTGAAGTACGTAGACATTGTACTCAGAGACGTACAAATGTCCTTTGACAAGGTTTGGCTGAGAAGACTACAATACAAGATTGTAAAACTCCAGCTGAGCCTTGTCATTGAAAGGATTCTCTGCGATTACTAAATGGAGAGGAGAGACCAAATACAGATAGAAGGACACAAGGGACCGGAGTTCAGCCTCGAGGCTGGAATTCTACACGGAAGTTGTCTCAGGCCTCTACTGTACTCAAAGGTGATGTGATGTATGTGCAGTTTGCAGAGAACATCACACAGATTATCTCAAGTACCTACGACAACGACAGAGTGCAGGCCGGATAGACGGCAGCGAAGCTCGAAAACATACGAGGGGCGGTCAATAAGTTTTGCAATTCGGATATAAGGAAACGAGATATGAGGAAAAGTATTTTATTATTTTTCAATATAACTACCCTCGATTTCAATGCAATTGCGCCACTTGTCCTTGAGGCTTCGAATTCCCGACAACCAGAAATCTCCCGACTGCTGTTCAATCCACTCCTGGACGGCGAGCTGGACATCTTCATCGTCCCCAAACCGGCATCCGCGCAGTGCAGCCTTGAGCTGGCGGAATAAAAAGTAGTCGCTAGGGGCCAGATCTGAACTGTAGGGGGGATCGTTGAGCTCCTTGAATCCGCACTCGCACAGGGAAGCTTGTGCAACTCTGACCTTGTGGACAGGGGCATTGTCATGGAGGAGCAGGACACCGAGGGTCAACTTGCCACGCCGCTTCTGATGGATGCACTTCTTTAACCCAGCTTGTTTCTCTTCGTAATATTGGCGTGTGATGGTCCTTCCAAGAGGCGCATAGTCCACCATCAACACTCCCTCAGAATTCCAGAAGATAGTGGCCATGATCTTCCCGGCTAAGGGTTGGTTCCGGAACTTGATGGGGATCGGAGAGCCCCTGTGCTTCCAGGCCATGCTTTCGAGCTTGGTCTCGGGATCCCAGTGATGGACCCACGTTTTATCACCTGTCACTATGCATGACTTGAATCTCACCGGGTCTTGGTTGTACAGGAGCAGCAGCTCCTCCAAACTTTGATGACGTTGAATTCGATCATGAGGCGTGAGGTTTCTAGGGACCCAACGGGCAGAGACCTTGGCCATGCTCAAATTGTCGTGGATGATGTTGATAACACTTCCATGTGATATTCCAAGTTCTCGCTTGATTTATTCAACCTTCACCCGTCGATTTTCGAGGATCCTCCTCTCCACACGGGCCACATTGTCCTCGTTGGTCACGTCTGATCGGCGTCGTGGACGGGGTTTATCTTCAAGGGACTCACGACCAACACGGAACACCCTATTCCAGCCAACAATAGTTGCATAGGAAGGGGTTGTGTCGGTGTACACTGCAACCATGCGTTCATAGATTTCTTTTGCATTTTTGCCTTCCTTGGTTAAAAATTTGATCACTGTCCGGTGCTCAACCTTCTCCATTGTTAAAAATTTGTGACTGACGATCTCCGATCAGATACTGCTTCTTAAATATACGAGGCAGGAGCGTGCGGCTGCAGGTCCTGACTTGTCATAACTTGTCCTTACACCCACATAAACAGCCATCCCCCTTCCTCTGTTTTGCCCTACTGATTCGCAAAACTTATTGACCGCCCTTCGTAACTCGTCCGAGTGGAAATAAAAGGTAAATGCGAACGCTCAAATGTTCACCATTTTCCTCATGAACCGCAATCAGCTGGCAAATATTTATGTTGGCCATTAAAGCTACCGCTACTCTTTGATGCTAGAGCGATTGGGCTTAAGCTGACCACCGGTGGATATAAGCAGCACACCACGAACCGGATCCGCCCAGCAAAGGTAGTGCTTGGCAAACAGTTTCGATTGCAAAGGCTGAGCAGCAGCAACCTAAGGAAGCTCTATTTTTGCTATGTGAGGTCCAACCTGATATACCCGGCGGTACTCACCCAGACCGCACGGCTCACGATCATGAGAAAAAGGCAGACGGTCCATAACATAGCCTCCTTGATCATAAATTACACACGACAAAGCACAGTTACAACAATAAACGCCTTAATACAATCACACAAAAAGACTTGCACAAATTAGAAGCAGAGATACTACCAGCACTAGGCCAAAACTTAGACATTGACCTAACGAATCTAAGACATAAAATATCAGGACGAACAAATAGGAAAAAAAGTCTATACTAAACAAAAGTTCAACCAAGAACTAAAATAACGGCCTGAACGCCTAAAAAAGTGCAAAAAAAAGAAAGTAAAGAGAATTATATTAAAAAGAAAGAAATAAATCCTCTTCAACAAAGGAATAAATATGTTTGCTAAAAAACAAGCTACCTAGAGATTCCCTCTGCACCAGGGCAAAATATATATTGAAATTTTCTTACCATTTTTTTCTTCCACTATCCATCTCTCTTTCACCCCTACTTTAATCATCAAGAAGGAACTTTATTCTTTGCTGCTCACGGTTCACTTTTAGCAGAAATGGTGCAGTACTTGCTCCGATCTATAAAAGCATCTAAGAACCAAAACAAACTTTATTCTTTGCTGCTCACAGGTTGTAGGCGTACTATCAATGATGTTTATGGAATTGTAGGAGTATCATAACGGGGAATTTAACGGATTTCATCTGATATGTTGAATAGCAAACGCATTTTTTCACAGTTTGTCTAGCAAAGTTGGTTTAAAATGATTAGATTTTCCTTCATAACACCACCCCTGGCCCCACATCAATTGTTTTGACGAAGTTCTTGACTTGCAAAAACAGAATAGCACCCGCCATATTTGGCTGACCTTCCTCTCCTTATGTTTTTCTTATTCAGTAGTTTAAACTATGTCTGAAGGAGCGCAATTATGATACTAGTGAGGAGGTACAACAAGAATCGCAAGGGGTGTCAAGTCTCTCACACATGAAAACTTCTTAGGATTCATAAAATCGTGTAAAAAAAATAGGTTTTGCTGCATACATGCCCAAAATCACTTCCCCAAAGCCAACAGTGGAGATAACTCGCTCGGATAAGTTATTTTCCTGCGTTAGTTGATTTCGTTTAACCCATGAGTTAATAACTTTAAATGTTAAAATTCAATTTATGCGAGATTTTGTATCGTATACATTAGGATTTCAAAACTAAAGGTTCGAAATGGAATGTTTGTGGTACGACATAGTGCCTTATGTTATTGTTTTGTGTGTCATGGGACATCATAGAAATTGTGTGTCTTGAATAATTGTAAAGGTAGCTACTCAATTTATATTGGGATTTTATATACTAAAATAAAGGTTTATTTTAACTAATTTTGGTCACTAACAATATTATGAGTTTAAATCATTGGATTTCATCTGAAAGTGTGATATTAATATTCTAGAGTGTGAATATTAATCAAACATTACCTCTAGGTGTGGATTGAAAGACATAAATATAGGTTGGGAAACACGTATACATCTTTTATGGTCATTTGGTTTAAACTTAAGATTCTGCAGTATCCCTTAAAGCTTCGAAAAGTCTCATGTGTTCAAAGATAAGTTCTAAATGATACATAGGGCGTAACTGGCGGGCTCCCCGCTTTGTGCAATGTCTTTAGGCGTATTTGCATATTCTTTTATATATTATATTATATTTACGTACTATGTATAAATGTATTGCACACTAAACCTATACAAAAAACAAACTTCCTTCTTTTATTTTTAGAGTGAAAATAATGGGAGGTAATACAATTTTCATTATGATTACTCTCAGAATAACATCGCGACCTTATCGTTTCAGGAAATTTTATGGTCTAGAATTACGAGGTGCTAATGGTGTGCCAGAAACCAAGTAATTATATTACAAGTATTAATTAATGATTGTTTTAGCATGCTACATAAACAAATTAAATAACTCCTTAATTATTCTCTCAAATTTTATCAATAAATTTCTATTACACCAGGGGATGGGACGTTTCAGCGCCGCCAGTTCAGCGACTTGCCGTTTCAGCGCCAAGACGTTTCAGTGCCTTTCGTTTCAGTGCCAAGATAATTCAGCGCACGCTCGAGGGGTATCAATGCGGCCGGAATAAGGAAATTAAAAAGCTTAAATTATGAAGAAAAATTATTTCAAGTAATTTTCTTTCTTATTTTTCTAATGTCCATTTGGGAATTGGGATTTACTATTTTAAAAAGGACTTATATTCAATCATATATATGATTAGATTCTAATTATTTGTTGCTGCATTAGTTAAGTTAAACTTAATTTAATTAGTTCAATGCGGGTTGACAAGCCTTTAGCTAAGTCTAATGCTGCTGCCCAAAATAAAAGTTGGTCACTCCTCGCCTAACCGTTTTAGTCCAAATATGTTCCAGCGCAAGATTATTGTATAATATTTAAAAATTATAAAAGGATGAAATAATTTGCTGGCGAAAACTTTTCCATATATTTTCGTATTATATTTAAGTACCTTGAGAGGAATGCTTTTAGAACGAATGTACCAAAATATTTATGGCTTTAGTGTTAAACTATGCAGGCTATGGTAGTTAATTTATGATGAACATTCATTGGACTGGCGGATTCCTGAAATAGGGTCTGGGGATCATCTAACGACAGAGTAAATGAGCCATCTAGCGATCCTTTTGAAAACCTTGACAAAAACAAATCAACTTCTCTTTCATGAGCATCCTTTAAGTTTAATATATAATTTAGTATAATTATTCTACCTGTATTCTACTACTTGACAACATTCAAATGTTATCTATGTTAAAATATTATAATATTTAAAAGCGTTTTTGCTGTTTTCATGCTTGGGACTCCTTATAAAAAACCTTGCAATTTTTGTTTTTAAATATTCATGACAAGCGATGATCTATTTCTTTATCTGAAGGATTTTGGCAGAGTAGCCCATTTTATAATAGCAACTATTTCGAAATTCACATCAAACAACTGCTAATTCACGACAAACAACTGCGAATGAAGTTTAATAGAACCTGGATTATTTAATATTTGTAGATAATCTTCAGGCCATATAACAACGTCAAATCCACATAAAGTTTAACTATTTATAGACTATCTCAAGACCACATTTTAATGAATGCACCCCATGAAATGCTCCTAACCTAGCATATTAACCCTAAGCAGAACCAGCAAATCTTAACAGGATATATTTAAAGGATTAATTTAGGGGTGTATTTGATGCCTTTGTTAAGTCTTATCCATGAACAATCTTGTTGAATTCCCTAAAAGGCTATTTTAAGGTCACCTGGAAATTGTGCTCATATTTATCTACTACATTCCTTGTATATATATATATAAAGGCTCAACTTCCCAAATTTCAGCATTTCTTCTCCGAGATTACCGTTGATTTGAATTAGTCTTGTGGTCTCTTAAAATTTTCAACCTTAAAACATAGCTCATTCTGTAAACAGTAAGAGAGGAAATGAAAATTTTTGTCATGATGGATACATATATCGGTTTGATAAAGTTAGTAAGACCGAGACGGATGTAAAGTTTTGGCGATGCCATGAAAGTAACTGTAAGGCTAGAATTCATACTTTTAAATATGCGCAATCAATGAGCATACGCATCCTCCATCAGCTGTTGACATCGAAGTAGAAAAGGCAAAATCTGAAGCAAGAGATAGAGCTACATCAACTTGTATACCTCCAAGTGTACTTGTTAATCAGTGCTTAGGCATCTTGACTCAAGATGGTATTGCACAGATACCATATAGAGCATCATTCAGGAAAATGATTCGATGAACGCGGAAGGAAATATACAAGGTGAATGAAAGTCTTAATTCTCCTTAAGAATTAGAAATACCTCAAGAATTCAAGGTATACAAACCCACACTTGAAAGAGAGGAGAATCTTTGTTTAGTTGACGATGGTGCGGGTCATGATCGAATTATCATATTTGAAAGAGAGACCTGGTTGGAACATCAAGCAACTTCTAATACTTGGTATGTCAATGAAACTTTTGCGCGTGTTCCAAATCTATTTTATCAAGTCTGCATCGTATTGTGAAAAAGCATGGAGGTATTCGTCCGATACCCTAAGTGCTCTTACGAAATAAGCAGTACGAAACTTACAAAAGAATGTTCAATATTATTCAAAACATTGTTCCAAATGCAGAGCCAAGTGCAATCACTTATGACTTTGAGTAAGCTGCCATTTTAGCTATGAAGGAATCATTCCCGAATATAGAAGTGCGAGGATGCCTTTTCCACTTGGCCCAAAATGTGTTAAAAAATACTACAGATGGGCCATATAAGTCAATAGAGGAATAATCCTGGTTTTGCTTTACACGCGAAAATTGTCCATGCTCTCGCTTTTGTGCCAATAGAAAATTTAGATGGTTATCTGGATGCTTTAGGAGGTGCTTCGCATGTGCAGTTATCTGGACTCCTGAATTGGCTCGAGGATAATTACAGTGGTCGTCCTAACAGAAAATGGAATGGACAAAGAAGAACATTATTTCCTCAAGAGATGTGGAATGTCCATCATCGTACTATTGAAGGAGAAGACAGCCAAACAATCATGCTGAAGCGGCAAATAGGAGATTAAGATGCGAATTAGGAATGAATAAACCAACTATTTGGAACTTCATCCAGGCTCTCCGCAAAATTAAAAAAGGCCGAGACGAGTATATAGAGAAGGTTGCATCTGGACATGAACCTGCAATGAAATTGTTAACATACAGAGAAGCAGACGATAGAATTCTAATAATTCTTTCGCACTATGAAGAAAGAAATGTAGTTGAATATTTGCGAGAAATTGCTTATATTTATTGCCTTAAGATATGCAAATCTTGTCTACGAAATGTTTTAAAATCTTAGCCACTTTTGGGAGTCTATTAAATTCAAGAATAAATAGATTTTCATTGTAGGTGATCTGCTCACAAAGGCGTATATTTTTAAAAGGTCATTGATTTGTATAAAAAATTTAAGAGGTTAAATATGGTTCATATGTAAATGGTATTTAAAATTTTTTAATACTTTGTTTATCTTATTTTCTTCAGTAATTCAAATTCATTATTTGCTAAATATTAATTTTTGCCAATTTTTTTTTTAAATTTTGCATTTTTGTGGTGATATTTCCTTTGTTAGTATGTAACTCTCAATTGTGTTACTTATCTAAACATATACAAAAAAGTCTAATTTGTACTTTATTAAAAATAAATGAGGTTAAATAAGGTTTTTTTTTTATTCAATTACAGCATTCGTTAAGATACAAAACTTAATAATCATATTTGCGCTAAAATGTTACAGCGATATATTTGCGATGAAATAATCAAACGCTAAAATGACGGCGCTGAAACAGCGAGCGCTGAAATCTCAGCACTGGAACGGCAAAGCGCTGAACCTTCAAATCAAATATAAAAATAACCATTGGACATATACTCAAACACCTAAATAGATAAAGAATTTTCCTATCAGTTAGAGGATGGGAAAAGCAATTACTCAGGTACCCTAAAAGAGAGTCATATCACAGCGGATGTTTTCCAAACCGGAGTAATGTAATCACAATTTGAATCTAATTAGATTACAAGACAAAAAATACACACACATTACCCTCCAAACTAAACCATAATTTAGACGCTTATCAGACACAGGCCAATCACCACACCCTTTGCTCCTGCCATGTACTGATCTGCTGATTCCGATTGGTGAAGTATGGCTACAGAAAAAAAAATGCTTGAGATTCTAAGTTAGCGAGTTGTAGCCAGAACCATACATCCGCCTCCGTGTGTCCACAGCAACTTCTTCACGAACCGCTCGGTTTACCTCTCTTCGATGGCACCAGCTTGGTGTGTGCCTCCATACAACTCAGAACAATTTATGTAACAAGCTAAAGCATTTGTGTGGAGTGTTAGTAATAGCTAAGTAATATTGAAAATAGCAAACCTACCAAATAGTAGAGTAATTCCGTTTCAGAGTGACCCTACTTTAAATTGTTACTCTAGCGTTTTGACTCCCTCAGACGGAAGATATTTTAAGCAGGATTTCTCCACTCAAAAACATGGTCATGGCTAGGGGAAGATCAAATACAATTGTATTTGTATTTGAATTGTATTTAAATACAATTTTCATGTATTTATATTTGTATTTTGGCATCCAGAGAAAAAGTATTTTGTATTTGTATTTGTATTATGGCACCAAGAAGAAAAAGTATTTTGTATTTGTATTTTTATATCTAGTCTAAGCCATTTGAGGAGGATATGTAAACTCATTGAGAGCGAGTTAGAGAGAGAGAGAGAGAGAGAGAGAGAGAGAGAGAGAGAGAGAGAGAGAGAGAGAGAGAGAGAGAGAGAGAGAGAGAGAGAGAGACTGTGAGTGAGAGAGAACCATGATTTACGAGGTATTTAAAACCGCTTATATCTGGTACACACGGAGTGCGCACTTCTTCTGAACACGTGAGAGTTTCTAGAACATTCTCGAACGTTCAGAAATGTTCGGCGTACAAACTGTAGAGTTTATAAGGCGCGTGAACGGCGTACTTTCATTCAGTCTTTATTCGAATAGTGCTGTGTAAAGAATACTCTCTCCCTCTCTCTCTTGTTCGGTGGGTTTATTATGATAATAACATATAATAATAAGCTCACCAGACAAAGAATTAGTCACTTGTAACCATAGTAAGGGTCTCTTGCACGTCACTTTGCTCCATATGTTTATGCTATGGAATTCCCTGTGTAATGTTCTTCTTTCTGAAATGAGTGGTGAAGGACCAGAATTCACGTTTTGTAGCAATTCCTGCCTGGCAGCAAATCGATTTGCAATTACAAGCCTGGATATTCTACGACGGTCCCTGTCTATCAACACCTTCTTCCGTCCGCAATTCTGGCGAGAGTTTTTCACATTTTGTGAGTTCTGCCATTGCTTGTAAATCCGGATGATCGTACTCGTTGAAAGAATGCCAAATTCCGCCACCTCCTTCACATGATGACCTTTGTCGCGGCCAAATGCAATCACACCTTTTTGACATTTCATGACGTTGCCTTTTCGGCCCATTTTAAGTAGAGCTGATTTGCTTTCTACAGATCTTCACGCCACCCGCAACACCAATAAAGCCTAACTAACGTTTCGACGTAAACTGGGCTACGCCTCTTGGCTGCCTAAAGTTCCTACACTCTTCAGATGTTAAATTATGTTTTTTCCCCCTAGGTGACTAATTCTTTGTCTGGTGAGCTTATTATGTGTGTTAATTGAATGTTTAATTATTGAAAGAGATATTCTCTTGGGTTAACTCATTGATTTATCTTTCTGTTTCTCTTTTATTAAGTACTAGTTAAATTTTCTAATCAACAGGTTTCTCCATCCTTTATTTCCTTTTCACACATATTTGTTTATATTTTTAGGGTTACTTTTAATTTATTAGGTTTTTGTTTGTTTTAACCACTTTATTATCATTATCTTCTTTGGTTGATTCTATTTTATTGTTACTTTTTTCACTTAATGTTTTATGGGATTTTTTATTTTGTTACGATTTTTTATTAACCACTTTATACTTTTGTTTCTTTACTGTGGTATTTGAATTTTATATTTTGTTTTTTTCTTTTTAACATTCTGTTTTAGTACTCAGATATATGATTTATGATAAGGTAAATTTAAAATAAAAGAAGTATATATGTTTATTTATAATAATATATGAATTAAAATATGACCCAAATTTAAATTTAACTTAAATATAGCTGATATTTATTATATAATCTTCTATTGAATTGATACATGAAAAAAAACAGTAAATATATATAACTGAATCTACAATATTTGAATCTACTAAATAATAATTACGTGAACTTTAATTGCTTCTCACTTCTCAATTTTCACTTTGCAGATGGATAACGAAGACGTTGTTACACTAGATGACCCTTCAATCGGGGATGAGGAGGGCCGGGAGGACGTACAAATACCTCAACTATCAGCTTCACTGGCAAAGTTTTATTCTATCAATGTCAAGTCTACTGACAAGGAACTCAGAGCCAACTCATGGAAGTGAAAAAGACGTATTCAGCAGCGTTTACAAAGTTCAGTATGATGAACATGAGACCTTGAGAGCTGCAGAGGAAAAGAAGAGGCGTGAGAGCTCTGCGTCACACACACAGACCAAAATGACCTCGTTCTTCAAAGTCAGACCTGCACAAGAGAAAAACTTTTACGCTCATCACATCAAACTATGGTCTATAGTAAAGAAACTCTCAGACTTCATTGCATATGACCATCTGCCTTTGAGTATTGTTGAAAGTAAGACTTTTATAGCTCTTCTGCATGAAGCAGAACCATGCTTCGTGTTTCTAGGCAGAAGCACACTTAGAAACTGTTTACTTCTGCAGAGATCGAAAACATCGAGTCGCAATTGATGACAGAATTCGAACAGCTCAATCATATGTACCTGGCATTAGACCTCTGGACGAATCGGAAAATGATATCGTCTCTTGCTGTCACTGTACACTTCATCAACCAATCATGGGAGCTAAAGTCGCGCGTTATTGCTTGCGATCAGTCTATAGAACGACATACAGCTGTGAGCATCACTACAGCATATGAGAAAAGGGTCACTAAGTTCGGAATTCGTGGTAAGTTGAGGAAGGTGGTTGCAGACAATGACTCATCTATGGTGAGAGCATTTGATGTCTGGCTACCAGGATTATATGGAAATGAAGTAAGGAATAAAAGTAGCGGTGAAAATGAAGACACCACTGACCTTGATATTTTGGAAGAAGAACTTGATCTGAATGAGGTGCTTGCCCTTCTTTTACCGGATCGGTCCAGTTGCTTTGCATACACACAATAACACTGCATACGAGATGCTTTCAATGATCCCTGTGTCAGAAACAGTGCAATTGCAACTGTGATACACAAGTGCTGTAGTATTTTAGATGTAATACGTCAATCTACTTTGGCAGCACCGTTATTGGAAAAGATTGGGGTTTCACTGCAGTCTGCCAAAGCTACTAGATGGAACTCTCGATTGACCAAGCGTAAGTCAGTTCTCAAGGAAACCGACGAAGTAAACTCAACTATTTGTCTACTAGGATCAAACCGAACTATAGAAGAGTTGAAAAAAATGGAAATAGCAATGCTGAAAGAAGTGCTACAAGTTTTGGAACCGTTCCAAGAGGCGATGACGCAAATGGAAGGAAAAAACATGGTTACACTTTCTTGAGTTGCACCAGTTGTATTTGGCCTTGATCACAGCCTTAAACTAGTTGCCTTAACTTGGCAAATGCACTACAGTCTTCTATAAAGAAGAGATTGCATCCATTTCTTGAGAGGATTGATGTCATTGACGCAGATCTCATGGACCCCAGGTTTAAGCTGGCATGGATGCCAGGTAAGGAAATGCAAAAGGAAAAGGTTTCGAGGATTGTGGACTTAATTCTTTCCGAGTCAACTCAATTGACTTGTGTTAACAGGACTGCAAACCATGCCTCACATCAGGAAGAATCGATCTATACAGCAAAATGCCACAACATAGAAACACTAAATGCCTAAATGTTCATTTCACTGACGACATCAGTCAATTAGTTGTCAATCAATAGAGAAATGAGGAAATTCAGGTACGGAAGACAGCCATCGAGATCATCAACATCTCCAATTCGAGGGGGACTGGAAAATAAGAACGGACAGACAAAAGTTCACCATAGTCCCAATCTCAAGAGAATAGGTAGTCGATATCGAATAAGAACAATTCTAATCATATCAACCCCAAACTTCACCAGTGCTAAACCCCTTATACTCCTTAAGCATAAAGAAGAAAAAAAAAGATCTATCTTACATTAGGAAAGGAGTACCTCATGAACCCTGACCCACCCATAAACAGCTTCAAAATAAAGCTATAAACAACAGCTAAAGACAGAAGGAAGAACTCAAAGAGCCATAAACCAAGAAAGGAGATCGAACCGCTCAACAAAATTTTCAAGGAAGGTCAACTCTCTTCCTTAAATATTCGAACAAAACCCAACGTCGAAAAAAACGGTACATTCAAGGCCAGATTCTAAGGGGAAAATTTCAACAGGAATAGTGGAAAATCATTGTACACCTGGGAAAAAAAACAATATTAATTTAGTTATTGGCTCCTAAGGATCAATGAAAAAATAACTCCTATAAATACTCTAACCGATTAAGATCAAATAGCTTAATTAAGTCCGCAAGAAAGTGACCAAAATAGTGACTACCTGAGCAATATTCATTAATGTGAACAAACAATTAAAAGTAAAACAATAGTGCTACCCTTTAGACCAGCAAAGATAGTTAATTGGAAATGTTTAAAAACAGCGAAAAAAGTAAAATAATGTAGACCTTTGAGTAAATATAAAGGTCATAGTGAGTGTCTCAAGTGAAGTAGCAATAAATAGAGTGAGATTAGAATAATAGTGGAATCAGTGAACAAAGTTAGTAAAGCGGAATGAACGAAGCCTTCAGGCCTACATTGTACAAAAACAAAATATACGGACACAGTCATTGCAAACACCTAATACATCCTAACACTATACAGCTCAAAAATATCTCAACAAAAAATATTCACACAACAGCATGAATGCTAAAGTACACACAAGAAAGAAAATAACAAAAAATGGACTGAGAACAACAAAAAACGGGTCTGCTGACCAAAAAGTCGCGTGCACTCACTTATTCTGATTTGACTTTACGACCTTCAAAACTTTCAACAATTCCCAGACTAACCTTGGGAGGACTTTAGCAATTATATCATTCGAATTACTCGTAGAATGTAACACAACGTAAGGGTTTCAAATTTCGTTAGAATTAGCCTTTTAGTTATGTTATTGATAAATAATTCCCCCACTAACCTTAGGAGGACTTTAGCAATTATATCATTTGAAGAGGAATGTAAAACAACTTAAGGGTTTCAAATTTCGTTAGAATCAGCAGAATAGTTACAATATTATTACAAAAATAAAAAGCAAACAAACCGGTGACCAACTGACATAGTGCGATATAGAGTCGCCTGCGACTAAAAAAAAGAAATAAAAGGGAACTGGACAAAACAACTCGTGGTTCAGATTCCACGTTAATCAGTAGGCTCCTCTAAAATGGAAGCATTCCATTATATCATCTTATTTACCTCTATAAGGAAGACGGTAAATTTAGATTAACTTCTTTTCTCCTCTATACTTTCTTTTCAAGTAGCTTTCATCTACTCCGGTGATCGTTTTCCTTCTTGCCTATCCTAGGAGTAGAAAAAGGTGCTTGGGGATGCCGAATCGTTTCTTTCTTCGATGAAGTTTAAAAACATATGCCACATAAGTGTTTTTTCTCTACCCTCGTCTCTTCTGATAAGTGCTTGGTGGATAGAGTAAAAAAGCATCAGATTAAAATTAACGATGAAACCATCGCTGTCGAACTCAAGCAATATTATATATATATATATATATATATATATATATATATATATATATATATATATATATATATATATATATATATATATCGTAACCGGCCGTTTTATCATCGATGTTTCATCGCACAACCGTTTGGTCATCGCTTGTTTCGCTGCAGACATCTCGTTGCCGAACTTATTATTTTCTTGTATGGACTTTATTTTTTTTAATAAAATGCATTTGTTTAAAAGCTATACTATTTTCCCTAAACTCTATATTGATTTCAAGTAACAATTGAGTAATTTATTTAATTATGGTTATTTATATTTCTGCCTCCCCAATCCCTGATAATCTAATGGTAAACAAACAATCAACGTCCTAAATTGGTTGAAGTAAGGCATTATGGCAAACTTATTTTATTTGTAAGTTACGAAAAGCGATCAATAAGATTTGAGAATCGGTAGGGCAAAACAGAGGAAGGGAAATGGCTGTTTGTGAGGGTGTTAGGACAAGTTATGACAAGTCGAGACCCGCAGCCGCACGCTCCTGCCTCGTCTATTTAAGAAGCAGCAGCTGATCGCAGATCGTCAGTCACAAACTTTTCAACAATGGAGAAGGTTGAGCACCGCGCAGTGATCAAATTTTTGCCCAAGGAAGGCAAAAATGCAAAAGAGGTCCATGAACGCATGGTTGCAGTGTACACCGACACTGCCCCTTCCTATGCAACCATTACTCGCTGGAATAGGGAATTCCACCATGGTCGTGAGTCCCTTGAAGATGACCCCTGTCCAGGACGCCCGTCAGACGTGACCAACGAGAACAATGTGGCCCGTGTGGAGAGGATGATCCTCGGAAATCAACGAGTGAAGGTCGAAGAAATAGAGCAAGAACTTGAAATATCACATGGAAGTGTTCTACACATCATCCACGACAATTTGGCCATGACCAAGGTCTCTGCCCGTTGGGTCCCTAGAAACCTCACGCTCCATGATCAACTTCAACATCGTCAAAGTTCGGAGGAGCTACTGCTCCTGTACAACCAAAACCCTGCGGGTTTCGAGTCACGCATGGTAACAGGTGATAAAACGTGAGTCCATCACTAGGATTTCGAGACCAAGCTCGAAAGCATGGCCTGGAAGCACAGGGGCTCTCCGACCCCCATCAAGTTGCGGACCCAACCCTCAGCCTGGAATATCATGGCCACCATCTTCTGAGATTCTGAGGAAGTGTTGATGGTGGACTATGCGCAACGTGGAAGGACTATCACAGGCCAATATTACGCCGATGAACTGGCTGGGTTAAAGAAGTGCATCCGTCAGAAGCGGCGCAGCAAGTTGACACGCGGTGTTCTGCTCCTCCACGACAATGCCCCTGTTCACAAGGCCAGAGTTGCACAAGCTGCCCTGTGCGAGTGCGGATTCGAGGAACTCAACCATCTCCCCTACAGGCCAGATCTGGCCCCTAGCGACTACTTTTTATTCCGCCAGTTCAAGGCTGCACTGCGTGGACGCTGGTTTGAGAACGATGAAGATGTCCAGCTCGCCGTCCAGGAGCGGATTGAATAGCGGTCAGGAGATTTCTGGTTGTCGGGAATTCGAAGCCTCAGGGACAAGTGGCGCAAGTGCATTGAAGTCGAGGGTAGTTATATTGAAAAATAATAAAACACTTTCTCTCATATCTCGTTTCCTTATATCTGAATTGCAAAACTTATTGACCGCTCCTCGTATGAGCATTGAATTTGGTAAAGAAGTGGAGTTAAAGGTTAGAATATTGAATTGATTTTGTTAATAATGTGTGGCTTAGAAAATTCATTTCCTAGTTCTGTGTTTCATTACTACTATATATATAATTATACTATTATCACTCAATAAATAAAAATATTAACAAGTCTACAGGGAAAACTCTCCTTTGTAGTTTTGCATTAATAATGGGTATTAGGACTATATTTACGATAGTTTTTCGCAAAATTATTCAGCGATCGTAACTATTTCATCCAATTCAGTACTGCGATCTCTCGTGTTACACTCGTTACGACGCTCTCAACAAAGGACACAATGATAGTTTTGATGAAGCTAGACACGTTTTATATTCTTTTAAAATATAAATATGTGTTTAAATTGCAATATTAATTAATGTGGTTTTCCTCGGTGGCGAGCCCGCGCTCCAGGCGAGACCTGAATGCTGGCCCAGAGGCAGTTGAAGGCGGACTTCAGCTCGTCGACTTTGCTGTGGTGGACTCTGCAGGCCCCAGCCATTCTTTAACGTTCTTGGCCATTTGGACCGGGGCACTTTCCTGCTGAAAGACTTAGTATGTCTTCTCCGTGATCTTTCTCACCCAGGGCAGGACTTTTGTGGCAAAATTATACCTGTAATCGACCGCGATGAGCCTGTAACCAGACGCGAACAACACCTGTGGCATCTTATTGCCATTTAAAGCCACCACGATGAGCAACGCCACAGAGGCCGAGTGCTTGGTCGTAGACACATAGCGGACCTCGAAGACGTCCTGGACGAAGGTTACCAAGCGGCCGTGTGCAAAGCGTGAGGAGGACCGGATCGACCGTGAAGTTATTTTCCATCATAAAAAAATGAGAATTCGATTGCCAGGAATCTTCAAGTCGTTTATAACGACCCCGACGTTGTCATTGCATACGGTCGGTGAGCATAGGCCTTTCCGCATACCTCAAGCTCTTGCCGCTATCCTCCTTTATGGCCCTGTACACCTTGGCCACCAAAATGTTCTTTTTCTTTGCGAGCGCTATCATTTTGAGCTTCGAATTACTTTCGAAGGATATTTTCACAGCCAAACGGTTGGACCTGAGGAGACACCTGAACGATATCGATCTTTGAGGTCTTCCCCATCTTTAAGCTTCTCCGAGGCTCTGTGGACGGGCATCCGGCTGATGTTAAGCAACTTGATGTTGTTGGATTTATTGTGGCCTGCGCACAGGAGAGCAGAGATTTTGATTTTTTTCATTCCATCTCGACACACCTGCAGACAATGCAAAAGACTTTTTAATGCCACATGCTGGAGAAGTATAACTTCAAGGTTTTTTTGACAGAACTTCTTTATCACACATGTAAGCTTCTCGAAGGATAAAACCCCCCGAGTGTAACAGAACTTTTGCAAAGCCCTATATACAAATTTTTCCTTTTACACATCAATTATAATTCATCCAAACTTAGCCCGCCTGATTACAAAAGGTATTGCCCATAATTTTTAAGGATTTAGTGGCATAATTTTTGAGTTGCTTTCTTCCCCAGATTAAGTACACTTTAAATAAATGCTTTTAAACAAAATTTTAAATGAATGCTTTGAAAAAAAATGCATTTTATTCCAAAATAAATTCCATACAATGACTTAATTTATTTGGCAACGAATGTTTGTCGACGAAATGGCCGATGACCAAACGCTAGTGTGACGAAACACCGGCGAAGAAAAGACTGGTGAAGAATTCAAACCAAATAATGGTAATTTATGATAAATTACGGATATAAAATAAGCATGGCTACAAGTTGAACATGTTAGGATGGATGAAAATGTAAGTTAAGTTCAAAAGAGCATTTATACTCCAAAAATATGGTGGTCAAAATGATCCGGCCAGATAGCACAACAGACATAGATGTGAAAGTACAATGATATAAATTACGCAACAAATAATTTTCGGTTGTTACAATATATTAGTAGTTGGCATGTAGACCTTTACTATCAATTATACAATGAGATATTCTGCTACAGGAACGCACTAACCGAAGGCACATTTCTAGTGTTATTTTTTTCCATTCCCTTTGTAATATTTCCCAAAGTTCTTCGAAGATGCTTGTGTTTCTCTCCTTACTTCTCTCTCCTATCGTCTTCCACAAATTCTCAATCTAAGTTAGGTCCAAGCTCTGAGTAGGCCAGTCAATAACACCCCCTTCGTGCTGATCCAGAAAATTCTTCACGGTGTTTGCCGTGTGGCAAGGTGCATTATCCTGCCTAAAAAAAAATGGCAGGATGGAAAGAGGTGGCTCTCGTATGGGGCACAACATTTGCTTGCAGAATTTCTTTGTACACTTGAACATTCTTTCTTTCCTACAAGCGGACAAGTAGGTCATAGCGTGCAGCCATAATAATTGTCTTGCCCTGCTGTTACATTGACGGACATAATTGATTACACACTACATTATTTGAATGTAATGTGTTTTTTTATATTTGAATCTTCATAAGAATGGTTTTTACTTTGTTTACATACTTGCTTGTTCAATATAATGTATTAATCTAATAAGCTTTTTATACCAGAGTTTTTATAAGATCATTTTGAAATGTCTTCGCATACTTGAGACTTCACTTGCACTTTGTTTGCATACTTGTGTATACACTACACTATACAATAAGCTTTATACTAGACACACATACATATATGATTATATGGCCAATAATATGAATGTTGTAATGTAAGCCTTGGACTTTTTATACTTCTTTATACTTGCTATACTTTAATCTGATGCCTAATCTTCAGAAAAGAACTTACTTGACTACTCTTCACTTTTTCACTAATTTATTTTTTAATATAATTTAATTTTGATTAATGTTTTATGTTTTTAATAAATCATTTCTATCCATTTATACGTCAGATTTTTCATTAAAATTTACTATATTTTTTAAGGTATTTTGAATGTTTGGTTTGTTTATCATCTGTTCTGTTATTGTTAAAATAAATGTGTTGCCATTTTGTGCAATTGTGGTTATACTCTCTGTGATTTTTATCCTATATTTGGGTCTTTTGCCTTTATTTAGTGACTGCAGAGAAATAGGGGGGACTAGCACATAACCGTACGTCTCATCCGAAAATGGGTATGTAAAATGGATAGATGTACTACCATACCCACAACACAACCACCCCTCCCCCTTAAAAATGATGAATTTCTAATTGGATTTGTGAGCTTTACCCAGGTTCAGTGTTTACTAATGCATCCTAAGTGATTTTGCAATGTTTCACTATGTCTTGTACAAAGACATGAATTTAGAGTTTTTTGCGAAAGAAGGACCGTTGAATTTAGCTGGCGTTGACGCGAAAGAAAATCTAATTTGTTAAAAAAAACAGTAAATAGACTAAATTGACATTATTGGAAAAAAGATATTTCATTCGAAAACTAATAACCTTAGTATTACCTTTAAAATTAAATTACTGAATTTGAACATATAAGCCTGATAAAAAATGCTATTTTAACAGAAAAGTGGTCTGGCGGATTTAGAGGGTTTTGCATCTCAACTCTTCATATATATATATATATATATATATATATATATATATATATATATATATATATATATATGTTAAAGACCATAGTATATTTCGCCTTTATTAATTTTATTTGGAAACTTTATATTTTTCTTATTCTCTTTAAGTTCATCTTGTAGATGATAAACAACTTATCCTACGTTCATTTCTATTTGAAATTAAATGTATTTGATAAACCAAACTTGACTTTAATTGCTGAGCTTTTGATCTAGGCGATCATCTTCAGAGTGTTTTTCCTCCTTTATCGGTGAAGAATGGTGTAGTCAGAAATGGTGAAATGAAGGTAGGTGAGAGAAGTACAGGGATTGATGCATTAGTAAAGACTGAAAATTGGTAAAGCTCACAAATTCAATAAGAAATTAATCATTTTTAAGGGGGATGGGTGGTTGTTTTGTGGGTATGGTAGTACATCTATCGATTTTACATACCTATTTTCGGATGAGACCTACGGTCATGTGCTAGTCCCCCCTATTTCTCTGCAGTCACTAAATAGAGGCAAATATCCAAATATAGGATAAAAAACACGCACAGTATAATCACATTTGCACAAAATTGCAAAAATGTATTTTAACGATAACAGAACAGATGGTACAAAAAACATCTAAAATACATTAAAAAATATAGTAAATTCTATAGAGGTGGAAAAAGAAAAAAAGGTCATAGCTAGGCTAGATTCGAACCCCTAACTCGGCGTCACTGAAATTAATGGAAGGAAAGCTTAATCCCATCTGCCATTCTTCAGCCTAAAATCTCAGTAGAGGGAGATCTTATAAGCCACCCTACCTCGACCTCGCCGCATTAAGGGCTTAAAACTAAATGCACAATAATGAAAAAAAGAGGTCCTAAGCACAACTTTATATTTGCCTGTATGTGTTTGTAACTAGTATTTTTAAACTCAAAAGATTAAGGTAAATTATGACGCTATATCTTATAATCGAAGAATAAAAATAGCTGAACGTAATTAGATCCCTCCTTTTCTATACTACGCTTTCATTCACCAGAAAATATGATTATTTGAGGAACGCGCGTTCGCTGCTAAAACACGGTTTCTTCTTAGTTTCTTTGGAAATTTTAAAGGCTTGCAATCAATATTTTGCCCTCCCAAATTATAATTACACAATTAGTAGAGAAATGGCTTATATATATATATATATATATATATATATATATATATATATATATATATATATATATATATAATAGTGTAAATGGGTAGCATACCTTCTTGAATCTAAATTTTGTTAAAGACCATACTATATTTCGCCTCTATTAATTTTCTTTAGTTCATCTTGTAGATGGTAAACAACTTCTGCTACGTTCACTTCTTTTTTAAATGAGATGTGTTTGGTAAAACAACACTTGACTTTCTAGCTATACGATCATCTTCAGAGTGTTTTTTTTTCCCCTTTATCGGGGAAGAATGGTGGAGTCAGAAATGGTGAAAAGAAGACGGATTTTAGGGGATATTTATTCCTCCTCGCTTAAACGTTATGTCGAGGGAACGGGCAACTCCTGTGTAAGCGGAATTTAAAAAAAAAATATTGTTCGATTCCAGCCCATAGTCTGGATGTTGATAGTTTGCCTTGCTTCGTTAATTAAGATGGCTTCTAAGGTGTTCAATCTAGCTTTATTTCCCTCTTTTCTTTTGATCGTTGTGTTATTAACCGATATGTCCTTGGTTAAGCTGATGTTATGCACAGTCTTCATATTATTTAGAGGGGCCTCCATGTTGCAGGTGCATTTTCAAACGCCTCTAAAATGTTGTAGGAGTCATCTCAACATATTTTGAGTTGTTTTGAAGTTTACAGTCTTCAGTCGGTAGGGTAAACTCGTAAACTATGTTCGTAGACTTCAGGATCGAGGAGATTTAGCAGATGTTGTTTTACATAATGAGTTTGTTAACTTTTGTCGTTTTATAATATATAATCATCTGAATCTTGTCCCATTTGCTTCTTAACTTTGATGTTCTGGTTAAAAATCTCTTTGTTTTTTTTTTCGTCTATTTTATAGGCCAATGACATCTGATTTATATAGTACAATTTGATGTTATTTACTGCTTCCTGATTACTTTCCGTTTCATCCGTGTCTTTGAATTGCGTTCTTAAAAATGATTGAAGTTGTTTTTCAATCATGCTGTTCGGCAAACGGTGTTCACGAGGGTTTGTTTTATGCGGGAGATCTCTTGATGGAACAGTTCTCACGTGGAGAAGCATTTGTATGCTCGTATGTATGAGCCCATTACACTTTTTTTTTACCTTTCAGGACATTCACTATCCCCGTCGAGGCATCTTCCCATGTCTGTAACTTTTCTGTACACTTTTGTGACGTAATTACCGTTGTTATTGTGTACCTCTACGTCCGAAAAAGGTAATTTATTGTCCACGCTCAATTCATAAGTGAATTTAAACCCCGGAGTTCTCCTCGAATTGCTGTTTGATGTTCTTAAGATGTTCTTCATTTTGGACGTTGATGTAGATGTCTTCTACGTATCGGCAGTATGTGTGTGGCTTATTTTCAATGTTGTCTAATAAGCTCTCTTCAAGTTGCCCCATATAATAGTCGGCAAAAGTCAGCCCCAGGGGCGATCCCATAGTTACTCCATTGACTTGTGTGCAGAGATTTCGTCCGAAGTCATGAACGGAGCCTCTAATGTGCATGAACGCAACATATTCCTTAAGATGTTTTGGTCAAGATTAAAAGGAGACATTGTAAGATGATGGTATAAATTTTGTATGGTGATGTCGATGGTCTGAGAAATAGGCATATTATTAAATAGGCTTTTCACATCAAGGGATGCTATTAGTCCTGTCGGTCTTGTAGAATGGAGTATATCGATAAATTCTTTCGTGGACTTTATGCTATATTTTGAAGGAATGTATGTTTTTATTATTTCATTTAAGGTTTCAGTGGGTTGTTCGTCTTGTGTATTTTTACGTTTCCATACAAATATCCTGGTGTATAATCACCGACAATCTTTTGGAAGTGAAGTCCTCCAATGAGTGCATTAGTTTTAGTTATTTGTCCATATATTATCTTTTTTAAGCCTTCTGTTGAATCTTTTTTCATTCGCTTAAATTTAGTGGTTCAGCTTAAGATGGTATTCACTTTACGTAATGTTATATTCATCTTTGTTTAGAATGACGTATATGTTAGATTTGTCAGCTTTTCTTATGACTATTTCTTTGCTGTTTTTTAGAGAGCTGATGGCCTTTCTTATATCTGGTGTTATGAGTTTGCTGCCATTAAAGCACCTTCGTTTGGTGGCTTCCGTACGTAGTTGGTCTTTGAGGTTTGTGGTTAATTTAAATGATTGGTTGTTCTTGTAATTTCAACAGGGATTAGAACAGGGTTTCTAGTTCAACCTTTTTTGGAATCGGATCAATTTGGTTTGTAGGTGGCAGTTCAAACCGAGATTTAGAGCTTCTTTTTTGCTGGGGGAGAGCGTATGCCAGGTTAGATGAATGGTGTGGTTGCTTCCGGCAATTTTATTCGTTCCTTATGCAGTTTATTAAGCTTTGTGGTCTTAATGATTCTTTCATAGAGCCTTGTGTTTCAAGTGGAATTTCGAACTCATTGAGCATCGAGTCATGTTTGCGTTTCCTCGACATCACGTTCCAGTTTGAGGATGGTTTTCTTTAATCGTTCTATTTGCCTTTCTACAAGATGGCGACGAAAGGCTATTGTGGTTGGTTCGTTTTTTGCTGCTAGTTCATGAGTTTTAATATTAGTGTAAATGGGTAGCAGACCTTCTTGTATGCAGATTTTGTTAAAAACCATATTATATTTTGCCTTTGCTAATTTTATTTGGAAACTTTCCATCCAGACTACCGGCTGGAATCGAACATTAAAGTTGTTTTAAAATTCAGCTCGCACAGGAGTAGCCCGTTCCCTTGACATAACGTTTAAGCGAATAAGAATAAATATCCCCTAAATTCCGTCTTCTTTTCATGAATTCACCGCTTGGACAGTCGATACAACGCTCTTATTAAGCTTGGTAAACCAGACGCCCGCAATTTTTTTTCAATGATTACCCGAAAAAGAAAATTTACGACATCGTGGAAGAAAGGAAACTTTAATCTTAGAGCTAGAAAGTAAGAACTGAAAAAAGATCCACCTATCTAAATTTTCATCATTTTCATTCATATTTCATTTTTATCTATAGACTCCCTCACCTTTTCCTTTCCCACACAAAAAAATCCTCCTGTAAATGGAGGCTCTGAAAAGAGAGAATGTACTTTTTTAATGTTGGTCAACATCACGATCATGACTGCCTAATTCCCCCCACCCCAATGCCTTAGCTAATGAACGCCGATGTTTCAACCTCGTCCCAACTATACATTGCAGTAGCAAATGCATAATTGGAGGTACGGGAGAGGGAGGGTTGAGGACTAGCCCACTGCCAGATACCCGTAATAGAGGAGCCCCGGGGCAATGTGCCAGGTTGCAACCTTTCCACGGGAGTTTAACTACTCTTCCTCTGAGGGGCCCGAGGACCACTGATGTACACACAACCGTCTCAATGTACGGTAGGAAGCAACCCCGGTGTTTTAATCCCCTCGAGGCGGCGGCACCCCAGGCTAGCGATGGTTGATTCAAATGTCCGTCACATTTCACCCTTTGAGAGGAGCCTACCCGGGTCCACTCATTTGATCCTTCATCCATAAGCAGACCTAAGGGACAGTGGGGGGAGGGAGCCAAACATGCACACGCAAACATGGAGTATCGTAGACTACCTTTACGGAACGTACCAGGAAGAAACAAACCGGAAAGTGGACTACTAATCAGGACCCTTCACACCGATGTAAAAATCGCAATAACGAAGCTAATATAGTTACCAAATGGATATATCGCCCTCTGCCACGAACAAGAAGATTTGGAAAGACTGGTGGCAACAGATGAACTCAGAGCCCTGAGCAAAATAGGCCTTTCCCCAAAACTGTCACCACAATTAATGGCCAATCGCTCCTTTGTGTGCCGGAAAGGTAGATTTGTATGTCGGCTCACATACGGCAGAGGAAATTAAAGAGGAATTAGAAAAAGAAAACCAATTTCTCAAAATCACGGAATTAATCAAATTCGGACACCACACACACATTTTTAAGGTAGTGTGTGCCTCATCAGACATGGCCAATAAAGCCACAAACCACGAGATATTAGCTTTCGGAATGCAGTTACCCCAAGAAAAAATAGAAATCGAAAAGTTTACCAAAGTGCAGACTTGCTTTCAGTGCTACGCGATCGAAGATCACGTTACGATAAACTGCCTCCGAAAGGACATCGAGATCTGTTCGGAGTGCAGCAAAATTGGTCATAATTTCCGGCGATGCTCAGAACAAACAAAAAATGCATTAACTGCCAGGGCCCGCATATGACCATGGCCATTAACTACCCAAAGAGGAAAATTGCAAAGGAAAGGAAGGAACAAGAAGAAGAAGAAGAAATTCAACAATAAGGACAAATCAAACATACGCCAGCGTAGCAAACGCTACAGTAAAGGAGATTAAGGAATCGCAAAGACAAAAAGTAAACATAAATGTGAATAAGGGAACCGGTCTAGATATTTTGGCGTGCATTATGTTCGTTCATGTGCACAACATAGCCCAACCAAGGACATTCGCCGAAACGCTAAACTTATTACTGGAGAAGAACGGCATAAGTAAAATATTGAGATCCCCAACCCCCTTTCTGCACTTATTTACGGCCAACGGAAAGACACTGCAGGTCAAAGATATGTTGAAAGTAAGGGCCACATTGGCGGAAGTAGAAGAACCAGAGGATTCACAGAATCAAATAAAGAGGAAGGAAAGGCCACCGACGACCAAGAAAAGGAAACTAAAACTACCAAGAGAAAGAAATCCCATAAGAAAACAAAGAAACAAAACAAAAGAGAAACCACAGAATCCCAGAACACAGCAGATTCAGAAATGGAAAATGATGCCGAAGGCTGCCAGTACGAGGCGAAAGATTTCAAACTCAAAATCTTTGTTCATGAGGCATATTCCCTAACAAAAGGGGCCAAGCCAACGGATATAAAAAAAAGGCATCGACAGAGGAACATGCAAATGGACCTACGTCACAGAACACGAAGAGTCCTCCATTAAAAAACTAATTGAAGAGAACTGAATTAGATTTTACCCTAACGACATAAGACTAATCAAGAAGAGACCTTCGAGAAGGAAACAAACGGAAAATGGAAAAATGCAAGAGAAAAAAAAGGAGCTACAAACAAAAATGAATAAATTTAACAACATGAAGCGCACCAATAGTAAATTAAAAATTCTTCATTTAAAGACAGACGGATGGAAAACAAAATCCATACAATACGGAAACTTCTTTCGCACAATAGACCCAGAAATAATAACCATGCCCGAACACGGACACAAAGATGAAGAGCTTATGAAAATATATAACTATGAAATCATCAAGAAGAATCCCACCGGGAAAAGGAATGATGATATTGCAATCGCCATTAAAAAGAGCATGCTATATGCCCGAGAAGGAGAGGCTGATGATGCGTACGCTGCTGTGACGTTGCAGATGGAATTCTCTCCGCTCACAATAGCAGGAACTTACCAACCTTCTCGCCGCTCATACATGCATTATCCACTCGGTGATGGAAATATTCGGCAAGAATAACCCAACCATACTGCTAGGCAACCTAAACACAAGATTGCCGGAGTTTGGGTACAGAACCAAAAACAACACTGGGAAAAATTTAGAACTCCTGTTGGACAGAGACATTCTAAAACGAGCAAAACTAGACTTCCAAACCTACATTACCGGAAGAACAGCAACTAAACCTGGACATTGTGTTAACTAGTACCGACTTTTCCTATAACATTCACATGGAACCAGTCCCTGTCCCATGTAGTGATCACATTGGTATTCTGGTTACCGTCAACCAGACTCCAATTCAAATCCCAATGCAACCAAGGAAATCTTACAAAAGGGCAAACTGGGAAGCGTACAATGCAATACTGGAGGGTTATGCACAACCGGAACTAAAAGGTAAAAACATCGAGGAACTGGAAGGAATAACGGACGCACTAATTAGGAATATCATATTAGCTGCCGAGAGATGTGTGCCAAAAGTTAAATACAGAACGCTTCCCCATCCAAAATGGACGGAGGAGATGAGAAGGAAAGCGAGAAATATACAACGAAAGTACTCAGAAATAAGGGAAACTGGCACAAATAGAACAAAAGGTAAAAAAATAAATCAACTAAAGAACGATATGTTATTCCTTATAGAAGAACAATAAAGAGACTAATGAAACGAGCTTATAAACAAAATAGAAAATACAGAAGAACCCGAAAAATCCTGGAAATTGATTAATTTAATAAAAGGTCGTCCTCTTAGGAAAAATATAAATTAGAAACAAACAAAGTGAACACATATGAAGCACAGAGGAGACAGCAGACATATTTAGGGAACACTGGAAAAAGGTTTATTTCATCAATCAAGAGGACAACCAAATTTCCGACGGTGAAACTAAAGAAAGAGTCGATAAATTCATAAGAATGAAAAGACACATACTTACCACGAAATAAGAGTGGACAGTAGCACACAAGGCAACTAAGGACTAGGAATTTAGATCACCGAAGAGGAACTGAAAAATACCCCCAATTCTTTTACACAGAAGACACCAGGGAGCACTGGGCTCACAAAGTACAATTGTGAAAAGGCTCCAGGGAACCTAATTTAAGCAATAGTCGATCTTTGCAATGCATATCTTAACATATGAGCTTATCCAGAGAAGTTTAAGACAGCAAATATGGTATTTCTGCTGAATTAAGGGACCCATCTCACCTGGTTTCCAGCTTTAGGCCGATATCTCTATTAAACTTTCTGGGTGTGGTCCTTGAAAAGATACTGAATCAGAGACTAGTCGCTCTCCTTGAGGAAAACGGAAAATATAACGAACACCAATTCTGATTCCGAAAGGAGAGAGACGCGAATACGGCAGTTGCTATACTGATAGAAAAAGTCGCACAGGCCAAAGCAGGAAAGAGATATGTGGACGTGGTCCTCCGAAATATCGAGAAGGCCTTCGACAAGGTCTGGGTTGAAGGGCTTAAATATAAGCTTCTCTAACTCGGTCTCGGCCTCAAGGTGGAGAGGATGTTGGCTGACTATGTCACCAATAGAACAGCCTTCGTCTCCATCGAGGACCAAATAGGACTATCCTTCAATTTATAGACGGAGATCCCACAAGGGGGGTGCCTGAGCCCCATCCTCTACGCTATCTTCACAGCTTAACTCCCGCGCTCAATAACACCAGGCTGCTTAAACATCCAGTATGCAGATGACATAAGCCAAATCATTCCAACAAGATACACGAACCCAAAATGGCTGGCCAGAACGATGGAAAGGAAAATTAAAAATATATATGATTATGAAACTAAATGGAAGATAAACACGAACAATTCACAAGTTCGAGGTCATTCCAATTTCGAGACTCAAAAAGGACCAAATCACCGACGATGGCACAAACTGCAACTACGCAACGGAGGGAAGTGTACTGGGGCTAAACAATTTATCAAGGGGTTACCTCGTTCATACAAAGGTAAGCATAACCAAGGCCAGAAGTGGCCTGAGATTGCTACACTACTTAAGACATACGAGCATAAGAAGGAAAAGAACTTTATACAAGACCTTTTTCGGATCAGTCTTAGTATATCCCCATATCCCTTTGCACACTATAACAAAAACCAATAAAAATAAACTACAGAAGATACAAAATAAAAAAGCACGCTTAATAAAAAATACAAAAATAACAGAAAGAAAACGCATCAGCGACCTAAGTAAAATAGCGAAGATCGTCCCTATAAACCTAGCCCTGGAAAACAGGGCAAGGAAAGTATTGGAAAAGATCGAAAAAAAACACCGGGAGATGAGTACAGATCTAAGAATACAAGATTAGAACTATAATCAAAAGAGGTTCCCAAGCAGTAGGCTCCACAGACGACAAGCGAAAGAACTAATACATGTATAAACATAAATACAAGGAAAGAAAAAAGCAAGAAAAACAAGCAAGAAACAAAGACAAAGGCATGAATGCCTTAAATATACACAAGAAGATATTAGACATGAAAAAAGTAAGAAAGTAATGAGAAGTAACGGATAAATAGATATTATGCTGTGGTAAAAAGTCAGACTGACAAACGAGGGGTCATTAATTAGAATAGAGGAGGGAAAAGTATTGATTGCGGCTTTTATAATTTCCAAAGAAACTAAGAAGAAACCGTGTTTTAGCAGCGAACGCGCGTTCCTCAAATAATCATATTTTCTGGTGAATGAAAGCGTAGTATAGAAAAGGAGGGATCTAATTACGTTCAGCTATTACCATTATAAGATATAATGTCATCATTTACCTCAATCTTCTGAGGTCAACAATACTAGTTACAAACACATACAGGCAAATATAAAGTTGTGTTTAGGACCTCTTTTTTTCATAATTGTGCATTTAGTTTTAAGCCCTTGATGCGTCGAGTGCGATTTTGGATGGCTTATAAGATCTCCCTCTACTGAGATTTTAGGCTGAAGAATGGCAGATTGGATTAAGCTTTCCTTCTATTAATTTCAGTTACGCCATTAATTTCCTACCTCCTCCATCGTTGACAAAATTGATATTAATAATAATAATAAGTCTTTTGTAATGCGCTCTTCAACGCCTGAGGCCTTCCCAGAGCGCACGTTGTGCTGAGAAGAGAATGTAAATTCAATGGAAATTCAAGAGGGGGGAGAAGGAAATACTGAAAAGATGCGTTTTCAGGAGACGCATAAATGTTGTAAGAGAGGGAAAGACCTGATTTCAGCAGGAAGAGCATTCCACAACTTAGGGGCGCAGATTGAGAAGGAGCATTCCCCCATTGAGCAGAGGCATGACCGAGGAATATTCAAAAGAGGTGCGTGTGATGACCGAAGGGTCCGAGGGACATAGCGTGGCGAGAGGGAAGAAGAGAGGTAAGACGGGGCCTTGTTGTTTAGGGCGTTAAATGTGAAGAGAAGTGTCTTGAAGTGAGTACGGGATCTGACAGGGAGCCAGTGCAGTTCATGCAGCAAGGGTTTCGAGGGAGAGAAGCGAGGACAACGGAGGAGAAGCACGGCGGCATAGTTTTGTACAAGTTGAAGGGGGCGGAGAAGGGAGGATGGCAGATTCACAAGCAGAGAGTTACAGTAGTCAAGGCGTGGGGTGATGAAGGCACGAACAGCAGTCTCAAGACTTTGACGATCAAAGTGAGAGCGAATGCGAGAGAAGTTACGAATAAAACATAGAGAGGATTTGTTGACATTGCGGATATGAGGCTTAAAGGAGAGATGCTCATCAAAAAAACCACCCAAATTCCTAACGCTGTCACAGACAATGATAGTATTACCACCCAGAGTAAGCGAGGGAAAGAGAGATTTAGATTTTTTCACAAGAGCAGGGGTGCCGACGAGAAGGACCTCAGTTTTGGAGTGATTAAGCCTGAGGAAGTTGGTAGAGAGCCAGTCAGAAATGGAGGAGTAGGCAGCCAGGAGGTCAGTGGTAGAGTAGGCAAGAGACGTGGGGGATGGGGAAACAAAAGTTTGAGTGTCATCAGCATATAGGTGGAAGGAAAGACCGAGATCACGGAGAAGGAAACTAAGAGGGAGAAGGTAGATACGAAATAGTAGAGGACCAAAAACATAGCCTTGTGGCACTCCAAAGCGAATGGGGGTAGAGTCGGATGAAACGTCGGCAATCACAACGGATTGGGTACGAGACGAGAGGTAAGAGCGGAACCAGTCAAGCACGGTGCCTGATATGCCAAGGAAAGAGTGGAGACGATCAAGTAGGACGGTATGGTCAATAGTATCGAAGGAAGAGGAGAGGTCGAGTAGAACGAGCATGGAGGCACAACCCCTGTCCCCGGCTCTTCGTAAGCAATCGGACACATTGAAAAGGGCGGTTTCTGTGGAGTGACCTGACTTGAAACCAGATTGATAGGTTTCATCAATGTTACAGGCCACCATGTAACTGTTGATGCGTGAAGCAACCACTCTTTCCAAAACCTTAGAGAGGAAAGGACGTTGCGAAATCGGGCGATAATTGAAAGCGTCAGTGGGGTTTCGTTCAGGATTTTAAGAATCGGACTTATGTAGGCACGTTTGAAGGAAGAGGGAACAAGACCAGTTGCAAGTGAAGTGTTGAACAGGTTAAGAAGCGTTGGGAGGATAGCAGGCAGAATTTTACATAACAGTTTAGGCGGAAAAATGTCCTTTGGGGAGCCCGATTTCTTAGAACGCGAGAGCAGGACTGTAAGCTCCAACGCGGTCATAGCGGGGGAAACGATAAGCGGCTGAGGCGGGAAGTCAGCGAGAATGGCAGGAGCCGGAACAGAAGGCTGAGGGAGGAAGGCACGGAGGTTAGTGACCTTATCTGCGAAGAAATTCGAGAGAGTAACAGGGCTAATGGGTGGGGAGACCTGGGATGGGGAAGTAAGACGGGAGAACAGGCGGAAGACAGGACGGGGATCATTCCTATTATCATTAAGCAGATTACGTGAGTAGGTTTCACGAGCAGATTTTAATTTCGCCACGTAGGAAGCTGTCGCAAGTCGGAACGCCAGCGAGAGAGGGGTCGTGTCTTGCCCAAGGGTGCGAGCCTTTCTAAGGACTCTTTCATGGGCACGCATGGACTGCCTTGCACGGAGGAGTTCCATATAATACCAAGGGGCACGGTGGCAACGGGAGTTCGAAGGAGTGAAAAGGGGAAGGTGGGCATCAAGACAAGAATAGAGAATCTGGTCAGGAGAGGCAGAAGCATCAATGGATGGAAGTTTGGAGGCCACATCATTAGATAGGGAGGGAATATCAATGGAGGCAAGTCGACGAAAAGGCTTAGGATTATGAGACAGCCGGGGAGGTATATGGAATGGGATAGAGAAGTTGAAGTTGATAAGGAAGTGATCAGATATAGCATTGAACAAATTTGTAGTCGTCAGGTTGGAAATAAGACAGTCAGAGATTACAAGGTCTAAAATGTTACCGTGAGAGTGGGTAGGAGAAGAAACGTGTTGGGTAAGGGAGAAGAGATCAAGGATTTCAGAAAAGGCTTTGAAATTAGGATTGTGGCTAGGAAGGTTGAAATCACCGAGGATATTCTATTTTTGTCAATTATAATACAGAGGTTTCTTTCGTTAATTTATAATGTGGCTGATGCATCCAAGAATATTAGAACAAAATTTCCAAAAGTGGAGATTTTTAAATATGCGGGTTGTTCAATTTAAAAGTTAGTTGAGCATTCGAAGCACAAGAAGCTCTGGAAAATTAAATATTTACACCTGTTTTTGCCAAAAGAATATGAATCCACTTGGAAGAGAACTGGAAGAATAATAATACTATTAATATAATTGGAATATATAGGTGTTCATAGTGGTCTAAAAGGCACCGAGAGAGGGAAAGGAGCATATAGGGACTTCAGGTCATTCAACGCCTTAGGGGGACGAATAGAGTAGGCTCAGTTACACATGAATCACAGATAACTACTTACAGCAAAAAGGCAGAGGATGAAATGGAAACTGTCTGGGGTCGGGTGAGGTTGAGTGAAAATGGTAAGAGCGGGCACCGTAGGTAAAACCTTAAAACTATGCGAAATCAGAGGGAAAATCTGTGTTATTCACGGAATAACGACATTACATGAGAAAAAATCCTTGTTGGATAGGTAGAAAAGATACATAGCTTAAAAGAGTTGAAAAGGTCAGTGTAAGCACGTGAACTAGTACGATATAAGTAGCAATAAGTCGGGCTGGAAGCAAGAAAAGTGTTGATGAGGTACTCAAAACATCTCTTATTAAAATGTGACACATCTGGTAAAGATTTAAGAAGATGCAGAGAACAATTACAGACCATAGTATCCTGAGCCTAGAGGGAAAGCTGACTATAACAGGTAAAGGTCAGGTTTTTAACATGCTCAAAAATGGAACGGAAGACAGACTAAGGCTCAAAGAAAGAACGATAACTATACACTCAGCGTTATTAACAATATACTAACTAACATCTCACTCGTGTCATTGTTGAGCATCAAAACCCTTGTCTGAGGGTAATTCTCTGATGCTCTGATAAGCGGGACAAGGATCCAAGGAGACCCAGTGAACGAAGGTGGGGATAATAAGATATATGTTTGAGTGTTGTCAGCATAAAAAAATGAATGGTAGAGCGAGACGTTGCATAATAAACTCAAGAGGAAGGTAAATATGAAAATGCTGAGGACCTAGGACTTTGCTTTGCTGGACGACATACAGACTTCGGCGGTTCCTTAAGATTCATTTCCAAAAATGTTGAGAATGGGAGTGAAACGAGAGGTACTACAGGAATCGATCGAAGACGATTATAGTAATAACCGAAAATTCATTTAGTCGAGCAAAGGGAAGGATAGAGTTATTAACAGCTTTGAAAGCTGCCATGAGATTCAGTGTTGCAACAAGCTTATAAACGAGACATAAAGACATTTAATGCTATATGAGGACGTATAGCTAAGAATCTTGGTGGATAGTAGCCCTTAGAGGACATTCGAAATGAACAGGAGCTGAGAGATCGGACGGTTTCTGGCGACATTAATTTGGCTCAGGCTTGGTTTCTTTTGAATGCGGTGAACGTCAGCATGTTTGAAGGTGAAGGAGGAGAACATGGAGGATTTCACAATAAAAACTAGGGAGGAATTACTCAAGCGGAGAATAGTCCTGTTTTAGAAGAATGCAGGTATATATTCATATATATTGGAAAATTTAGAGAAGTCTCGAGACAAATTGGTGTGGTTAGTATATAACAAAATTTTGCAACCCAAACTGCATCAGGTCTCGGGGACTGGGCATCGTTTCTCATCAGGGAGGTGACATTCAAGGAATCCATCTAATGCATCTAAAAGATGCATTTCAATAGATCTCCTTATATTTCGCCTACTTTCTCCCCAGAGAAAATGAGAAAGTTATTCTTGATTTATTACGTTATCTTTACTAAATATATATTTTTTTATAGATAGGGAAATTTCGACATGACTTGAAGCAAACTGGCGTGGTAAGTATATAATAAAAGTTGATAACCGACACTGCATCAAATGCTGGGGTCCGGGCATCGTTCCTCACGAGGTAGGTGACATTCAAGGAATCCATTTAATTTTGATATCCAGCGCCAAATCATCATGATAAAGGTAACTCTTTTGTAATATTCAGATGGCTTCAATTCCTCCGTCAACTAACTTTTTTTCATTGAAAATTGATTTTGTATGATCCCTAACGTCGTTTACTGTTCGCCGATACGTCAATATGTTCCTAATAAAAGAAGGAGCCATATATATATATATATATATATATATATATATATATATATATATATATATATATATATATGTATGTATATATATCGAGTAGCCCAGCAAATGCTTCACTAAATTCAAACAACTTGAATAACTCAGTCAATATTGAAATATTGGATATACTCGTAAATAAAAATTCGTATACAACAACTTATATCATTCAAATATTCAAATAAAAGTCGTCTCTCAATATCACCTATGAATGAAACAAAAACAGATAACAGATATGTTTTATGACTGAAGTTTACGTCAAATAGACAAATCTGGGCTTTTCTATGAGCGAATCGTCCGAATGTCCTGTTCGATATAAAAACTCCGGAATAAAGGTTCTCATCAACAGAGCTTTCTCTCACTCTTCTAAACGGATATCACCTGATGCAGAATTTAAAAGAGTATCTCAGCTGCTCGTCAACAACGTTTACCCACAAAATTAAATTGAAAATGCCATATAGCAGAAGATGGACTCATACAACAATCCAAGACCCCCCAAAAATTTTAAACCATGTGATAGACCCATATTATTGATGCAACGTCGGTGAATGTTAACATCGTACACTGGAATGACATTCACAACCCTGTCTCGGTGGCTAACAGCACCTTTCCAAGACGGAGCCATCAAACGCCATCCTGCGAAGAATCCGACGACCCTCACCCGAGAAATGCTAAATCATAGGACAACCATCATTCTAAGGGAGAGTGATCGACGAAGACTGCGCACGGCTGAAGCCGTCACAAAATGGAAAAGAAGACCCAAAATAAACATCCAACTCGCAGCCAGAAACCAGCTTGTCCACCAGTCGCAGTTTTAATATCAGCTGCATTGATATTAAGCTTTTATGCACGTACTTTTTAGGAGTTCAGAAAAAATAAATATGAAGAAAGAATGCTTAAGAATTTTTTAAAACAAAAATAATTACAAATCGTGAGGTTCAGATAATGTATTACACTGGTCTGCGTCAAAAATGTACCTTAGGTTTTCTATAGTGTTTCTTAATAAAATTGACCTCCTAAATCCGAATCTGTAATCCGTTTTTCTCTATCACCTCCAGTTTTTGCGATAAAGGGGGTGATAATAATTTTATAGTTTATACATCTATATTACATCAAATTTCAATAGTTTTTGCACTGCTCTATTCGCAGTAAATTTTGTGTACATTTTAAGTAATTATGCAAATAGGTTTATATTTTGCAGATTAAAAATTGCTTAGCATTATAATAATAATAATAATAATAATAATAATAATAATAATAATAATAGTGGTTGAGTTAAAAATAACAGAAAATGTAAGAATAGCTCCGACAGATTTTGCTATGTTTGCGGCAAAGTGACTTTTCCCGAGCAGCAAAGTACAATCCCTCCTGTAATTAAATCTTTGTATCATGCATATTTTGGAGTAAGGCTAAGAGATCAAGATAAAAGTTTTGCACCACATATCTGCTGCAAGGGATGCTACATAAGTTTAAGACGCTGGAGTCAGGGCGAACAGAAGTCCCTCTCTTTTGGTGTTCCCATGGTGTGGAGAGATGGCAAGGACCACACTACGGACTGCTATTTTTGCATGACAAGTCTTAAAGGTGAGCATTGTATCAAGTATTTAAGCTTTCTGTTTTATACTGGCTCCTGAAAATGTCATTATTATTCAAAGACTTAGCATAAAATTAAAAACTAACATAGTTCACTTCAGCATAACATATCCTTTACTAAACATTTATGTACTATCTGCAACTCCAAATCAATTCCTTTATGTAATATGCAATTATATTTTCCACAGGTATAAATAAGAAGAATAAACATAGTGTGGCATATCCGGATGTTCCTTCTGCCATTAAAACCCTGCCCCATGGCCCAGGAATTCATATACCTTCTTCCCCTGAACATATAGAGGTACATGGAGAGATTAATATGGAAGTTGACCAAGATTATGACACATCTGAGTCTTATCAGGTTTCCACACATGATATGGTCGCAAGACCATTCACTCAAGTTCAGTTAAATGACCTGACCAGGGATCTGGGGGTTTCAAAGGCGAATACACAACTTCTTGGCTCTCGACTTCGTGAAAGTAATCTTCTCGCTTAAGAAACAACATTTAGGGGGGTACAGAAATAGAGAACAAGAGTTTCGAAGCTATTTTTTACAGCATTCTTCCAGCTCTTTAGTATACTGCGCCAATATTAAAGGACTTGTTGAGGCCCTTGGAATTCCCTACAACCCATTAGAATGGAGACTGTTCATAGATTCCTCCAGTAGAAGTTTAAAACATGTGTTACTGAATATTGGTAACAAGATAGCTTCCGTTCCTATAGGCCATTCAATCCAACTTACTGAAAGTTATGAAAATATGAAAAAATTGCTGGATGCAATAAATTACTCTAGCTATAAGTGGAGGATATGTGGGGACTTAAAGGTAAAATCATTTTACACTTGGCATTTCTAAGCTTTTTGATATTGACATTTTCATTTTTAATTGTTAATACTAGTATACACCTTTTGGTCAACTTACATTTTACAAGAATGCAAATCTGGAAATCATGAGTCATTTTTGAGTTATATTTTTTGTTGAAGTGTGTCCCTATAGGTTAATGCATCCTATTGGGTTAATGGGGAACTTATCCTAATTGAGAAGGTATACAAAACAACTCAATAAACTCAAAATAAGATGTACATATATCCAATAAGTTCCAATACGATGATTTAATGCATCGGCATACAGGATTTTTCAGTACATATTTATATTCTTATTGTTTTAAGAAATATTACTTTGAATTTGCTTTCAGAAATATTACATTAAATTTAAATACCATGCTAAATTTTTTTTAGGTAGTGTCTCTTACGCTTGGGACGCAAACAGGCTACACGAAGCATCCCTGTTTCCTATGTTTATGGGACAGTCGTGCAGATAGTATGCACTATGAGAAGAAGGTTTGGCCTCCACGAGAAGCATTTAGAATTAGATCAAACAATGTGATAGCTGAACCTTTAGTGCCTCCTCAAAAAATAATCCTCCCTCCACTGCATATAAAGCTTGGCATAATGAAAAATTATGTAAAAACCCTTAATAAAGTAGGCCAAGCTTTTAAATTTCTTCTTCAAAAATTTCCACAAATCAGTGACGCTAAGCTCCATGGGGGAATTTAGGATGGACTTCAAATAAGGAACTTGATCAGCAATTTGATGCATCAATGAAGGACATAGAAAAAGAGGCCTGAAGAGCTTGCAAAGCTCTAGTTAACAATTTTCTAGGCAATAAAAGAAGCCTAGAAGAATATGTTGCCCTGGTCAATCAGCTCTTAACAAGTCTCAAACATTTGGGAGCTCGAATGTCTATAAAGATACACTTTTTACAGTCCCATCTGGATTATTTTCCCGACAACTGCGGGGATTACAGTAAAGAACAGGGGCAAAGATTCAACCAGGACATAAAAACAATGGAATCCAGGTACCAGTGTAAATGGAACGGAAACATGCTTGCTGACTAATGTTGGTGTTTGAAGCGTGATGCACCAGATGACAGGCACAAACAAAAATCGTCAAGGGCGTCTGTTCTTCGAAATTATAATTATTTTCTTTATTATGTTGCATTCTTTTATTTTTTGTTTATTAAAAGAATTATAGTTTACATACGTGTATTCCTGTTTATATGATATAACAGTAATAATGCATTATTAGATAGAGAAAGTTTTTTTTTAAATTCGGAAAAAGTGAGGTAATCTCAATGAAAATGGTGTATGCTGTACTGAGAAAATCTGACCTGATTGAACAAATATACATTCATTTTTGAGCTCAAGAGGTTGGATTCATTCAGAAACCACAAAGAAATCCTGGGGAACATAAAAAATTTTTTCAAACGCAGGCCTGTGTTATAAATGAGGCATGGCTGTTTTTGTTTGTACTTTTGTATTTTTTTTGTATATAAAAACAAAAGGCAAATTTACTCGCCGATAATCGCTGAGGTTTGTTTATTCCGTATATCAAAATAATTCTCATAAATTTTCTTTCTTGTCTTTAGGCTTAAAAATCTACATAGATCTAAAACAAGAGAAACAAGGTCTACTGACCAAAGTCGCGTGCTCTCACCAAATTTGATTTATGACCTTACGACCTTCAAAAGTTTCAATAATTCCTGGACTAACGTTGGAATGAGCTTAGCAATTATTTCATTCGAAAGAAAATGTAAAACAACATAAGAGTTTCAAATTTCGTTAGAATCGGTCGAATAGTTACAATGTTATTAGCAAAAAAAGAAATACCCCGCAAAAGGGGGACCGATCGATATAGTGAGATATAGTGTCGCCCACGACTAAAAACCTAGATCAAGAGTAATTTATTAGAAGATGTGTTCTTGAAACCTTTACATTTTTTTTTAGACTAAAACCCCGTTGCTAGAGCCAGATAGGCCGTAGGTCACAGACCGATTGCCTTCCTGCGAAGCGCAACCGCTCCTCTTTATAGTTTAATATTTTAATAATTGAAAGTTTATTAAAAAGTCATCATTTCAAAAACAAGTAGAAAAAGCAGTTCATTGCTTCGCTGAATCCAAAATTGTGCTCTGTTTCTTTTCCTGTAGTAGAACAGTTTCTGTCTCTGGACTTTTACTCTTCGATCGAACGAGTAAAAATGATGACAAATATGAGGTA